>NQII01002110.1:3719-111961 GCA_002778355.1 Clitarchus hookeri | reverse complement strand
GGGGGGGGGGGTGGACCAGGGGAAGATTCTCTCTTCGCTGTGCCGCCAAACACTGCTCACTAATACATTTAATAAAAACATTTGACGCTGTGAATGCTATTATTTTCATAGCGTTTGATTTGCCGTGGCATAAACTTGTTGTCTTCTAGTCAATCTTGGTACTAGGATCTAAAAACACTCCCAGTAAAAAGATGGAATGGAAATTACTTATGGATTCACTGCTGAATTTTGATTTTCTTAAAAGTTTGCACAGCGCACCAGGAATAAGTCATTGGAACAAATTACAGCGACAGTTTCTTCCCAAAATACTGATAATGGAATACTTAAAATACGTAAATCTTTGAAATGGAAATTGAGGTCTCACAGTTCCTTTCATTTGAGTGAAATTAACTTCTAAGCCACTCTTAAAATTTCAATCACGACTCTTATTTCTTAAGAACTCGAAACGAAAACGGTTTGTTGGATATCCGTCGAGTATGCGTAGCTGAGATTGATCGCTGTGGAATAAAAGATGTAGAGTAAACGCAGTACTTGTGCTACGTTACTGAATTCTTCCCCAATATATTCAGAAATTGTTAGTGGACGATTCAGTTAGAAAGTATTTTCGCGTCGTGAGGCGCAGGGATCCTGTCGCTGTTGTTGAGATAATTTATGATTTTACAATCTAATCTTTTGTAAATAACCACACAGTAGCCCTAGTGTGCGTGCGTGTGTGTAGCACAAGTGCGTATGTGTAACGTTTGGATTCGTGTATTCTTGGAATAAAGCGGGGAGTGGCTGTAATCTCAATCGAAATATTGATTACAAGCACTATGTTTACACGTTTTTTTTTTTTTTTAGAGAGATGTGTGATAGGAATCCATTCGAACGTATTTGGTGGTTTTTCAGCTAGTTGTAATCTCGATCCTGTTTAGCTGCCCATGGGTTTATGATTTCTGTGTAAATTTAATGCAGACGTAATTACAGTTCCATATTGCTGAAACACGGATGAGCGTGTTTAGCATGGTGGTGGAAGAAATGTGAAGTGTGATTCGTGGCTGTGAACTATGTAAGGGCGAGCGTGTGCGTAATTATACAAGTGCGCCGCGATATCAGCAATATTGGTGCCGGAGTGGTTCATTGGGTGCAACTGTGCAGCGGACGGCGAGCAGGCACGTGCGCGCGACAGGCAGGCAACATTGCACACTGCGGCACAGTCCCCGCAGCGCGCATGCGTGCCGCGCCCGTCCGTCGCCTGCCTGCCTGCTGCAGCAGCACTGCTGACTGTCATGGCGGCGCGTCCAGTCGCCAGCCTGTGCGTACTTCGCTTCTCGACCTCACTTGCACGCTGAGCTCTTCGCTAGGAAAGTTTATCGCTAGTGCTTGCTGTCAGTGTGTTTCTGTTGTCAATCGATCGGCGAAAGTGCTAGCGCGGCTTCCGCTCGTGATGGAGCCATGGGGGACGTCGCCTCTGCAACCTGTTCGTCATGTGTGAGTGAAGCCCCGGGCAGCGGAAGCGTCCCGTGATGGTGTCCCGCTATGCGGGGCGCAAGCAAGAGCCCACGGTGCACTGCTACGTACCGCACTGTGGCCCCCATCTCCCTGCTCTGGGCCAGTTCCGCATCATCCCCGGAGGGACAGCCAGTAAGTACGTACAGTAGGCATGCCACCACACCGCTCGATAACCTGCGGCCGTGTCGTCTGTTAAAGTGCGGACCGCTGCTGGTTATCCTGTCCTTCCGGTGCGCAGTGACGTCATTGCGGACGACTTCGCGTCGCGTTTCGCGACGTCGATATTTTCGTCAGGTTTTAATGGAGTGTCTTGTCCACGCACGCCAGTAGTTGCGGATTGAATGGCACACTGTTCTGCAAATACGCTTTTGTATAAAAGAACTTGGAAAAGGCGTTGCGTGAAGTTTGTCCGCGCGACAGTATTGATCAGTTTGTAAAATATTCAACATTTAAAAACGTGAGGTGAAATGTTGCTCTACAGTTGCAACACTAATCGGTTTTAGTGTGCTCATGAATATGTATAAAGGGAATTTGTAATTGTATTATGAGACAGAAATAATGCTAATTTTTTACTTTGTTCAGTTTGATTCATTTCCTCTGTAATAAACGGTTAAATATTTTCGTAGGCAGCAGCAATATGCATGCTAGTTCTACCGTATGTCCCAAATATTTGAGATCGGAATGATCTTGTGAGTAATCTATATTAGCTATACGTCGGCACGAATTTACAATCTCCGGTGCAGCAGTAATGCTATAATTGCAGTACTATAAAGGTTGGGGAGTATTGTGCGTGTATTTTAAGGTTTGTGTAATGGCATCGATCCGACGGACAATTTTTTTTATACACTGGGAATGATATTGCTTAAAGGACTTCTACTTAGGTTCCTCGATGTTCATAGCTTAGTATCAAGAAAAGCTAACACATGTAACTTGTAAAGCAGCGCCTCTGCCTTACTTCCTAAAAAAAATGAAGGGGAGAGGGGGGCGTGGGCAGCGTTTTTCGAGAAATCTATGCTGTGTGTAATATATGTGCGCTTCAACACCGCAACATTGGGATAGGCAGATTATATCAAAAACTAATTTTGAATAAACTTGTCTGCCTCTAGACCTCGACTATTAGTATTTCATGAGCAAAATTATGGGGTGAGTTATACTAAATGCACACGTAGACATGACTTAGTGGAAACGCGCCGATGGTAAGCTGTAGCTTCATAGTAATGTCGCTAAGTCTGGTAGGCAAGAAAATTAGAAATGTAACAGACGAACGGTCTACAGGCACAGTTGTTAGCTGCAAAGTTTATAATCCTTACTTGCCGTATGCGTGATCGAGCGGGAGACACACGTTATTACACAAATGACGGGGAACAGGGAGAACTTGGGAAGGTTGGGGAATTTAAAACTGTCTCGTAAGTCAAGGTACGTTCGGGACTTTCCAATTATTTTTTTTTGTTTAGAGTATTACAGCAGCAGATTAGATTCTTTGGGGCATGCTTTGCTGCCATTTGTATATTTGTGCAAGTTTGCTGGAACTTAGAAAAAAAATTGACATTATTGCTACAAGAGTTTTTAAAAAAGTACTTTACTATATATACATTTAGGGAAAATTCTTTGACGCACATTTTTTACTGGCGTAAAACTGCATTAACAAAACTTAAGGAATTAATTCACTGTTCGTATTTAATCACATTTATTAATATATTGCTTTTAAAAATTGTTGCAGAAGTTTGTTGAAAATATTATCCTTTGGGAAATAAGTGTGGAGGAATGCGCAAAGTAGCGTACTACACCTTCCTGCCACCCAGCAAAAGGCAGCAACATTTCAAGGTACTGATGCGTTTGGACTACACTGGTGATGAGGTGGGCTCTGCGCACTAGACCTTGCACCCGGTTCGGGAGGCAGCATATCAATTTAATGTGCCCAGGGCTTGAGTCACGAAGATGAATAGGTTGTAGGATATTGGCAAATAGTCAAGTGGCCCTTAGGTGACATAGATTGGCTTCACCCGCACTTGAGGCTAAACTAGAGTTATGACAGTTGGCGAGAAGTGTCTGCCACAGCGGGAGGGAACGACGGCCGTAATGTTCGCAGCACACGGTCCCGGGCGCGTTACGATCTTCCCGCGTCTAGGAGGGGAAGGGGAGCGGAAGCAGTCCGTTGCCATCGATTTGACCCGCTTCCATGTGGCGGGAAACTGGGACCTGCTCCAGCGGAGACGTGATCAGCATTTCGCCAACTCGCCTTAGTTCTTGTCGTTTCTGCTTAGTTTTTCGAATCTCGCGTGGACATCGTAGGCTTCTGAGTGGAGTGTGTAATGTTTTAATGCGCCCAAGTGACGCGACCATCTAAATGTGGTAAAGTCGGCCATTGCAATTTTTTTCTTGCGCCCAGGGTTACATGTGCTGCATGTAACCATGTTAACCGCAGGAGACGTGGGGCAGAGGGGACCTACCACAGAGGGGTTAACAGTACATATGTCCAGTTGGAACTGAAAAATGAAGCAACCGAACATAACATTTTTATATTTGTGTTATTGAAACATTTAAGGTGCCATGGGGCACCTAGGCCCAGTAGGTCAGCCATGTAGGATTGTTTATTCTAATTTTAGTTGGTACATCTGCATTTAGTTTTCTTCTAGAAATCATATTTGAAATATAGCTACTTCTGCCTAAATAATTAATTCTAAGCATAAATATGGTTTTAACCATTACCTAACAACTTATAGTGTTTGTCTGTGGTAGTCTTGATACCTCAAATTTTTAAGAGATGGGCAACTAGGTCAAGGGGTAACTGGATTCAGGTGCCCCAGTTATCCCAATACTGTAAAACATATTTTACAGAAAATACAGTAGTGTCAGTTTTGACTTTGTTGCAGATTATGGTGCAAAATTATGTAAGAAAAACACAGAAGGGTGTTTGGTTAACTTACAGCTGAGGATCTTTAAAATGCTGTCTGCAAAGTAAAAAATTGCAATGAAAACCATCCATTGAGTAGCAGTTTTTTTTATAACATTCCTTGGAGTACACGCACCATGTTCTTGAAACTCTAGGAAAGTGCAACATATGGTAATTTTGCAGTTTAGGGGCTTTTCAGTAAACCCCCCCCCCCGAAAAGTGGTATATTTCCACTACTAATTCTGCAGAACACTAATATACTGGGATCATTAACGTATGACTAATATCGTAATATGTGCCCACCTAATCTAACAGAACCTAACCCCTCTATGAGTGAATCACAATTTTACAATTTTAAACTAACCTAGGATTGTAGGGTTTTAAACTAATCTACTATTTTAGTCTAATCTAGGTTGGTAGGAATGTAAAGGAATCGTAAAACACAACGGAAGGGTATCAATTTACTCACCTAGGTAAGCGGCTGTTAGAATTCCTCTGTCAACGGCCAATTCAACCTTACCTCACTCGACGAAACACCTTAATCCACTAAAACGCCATATACGCGAATATAACTCACAGAAGCACTCTTTTTTTGCTTTCTCAGTTTTAAATCCACCGGATTGGGACGTTAAGATTCATCACGGCAATGGTTACTAAAGTTAAAAATTTTCCGTTAACGCCACATGGTGACGTAACAATACCCAGGCGTCAATACGGTGATGGTAGGAATCATGGCGCCCGCAGTAAACAAAGCAGCGGATTACTGGTATTTTTAACTATTTTATTTTATACGTTCTACTTATTTTAACATCACCCCCTCCTAAATATGAACAAGGTAAGCTGTGCAGAACCCATTAATGCCAATTTTGGTGGTCTAAGACGTTTCGTCCAGAAAAGCCGCTAAACTGCATAATTACCCAACATATCCCAAGATGGTAAAGGCAGTGTAATAGTGGTTGTGTATATCTTGTGCCGATGATGAACCTTCAAATGGCACAGTGGTACTGGAGAAAAAGGTTTAGACTTTCTCGATGAGATATTGGATCTAGTTAGTCTATACATTCCCAAAATAATTTAAAAAACTATTAAAAAATCAGCATCCTGGAACTGGCTGGTTTGTTTCCTTTAGGAAGAGGCAGTTACCGTAAGTATAGAACTTTTGCAATGTGATTGAACTAATCCTTAGGTCATTTGATTGTGACAAGACAAAAATTATTTGCAAAGAGATACCAGTGTTACTGATTTATGATGGACATTTGGTACATATTTCGACCAAACTTGTATAGTTGGTTTGAAAAAGGTGACAATCATGAAATTGCTACCCCATGCAACACATGTATTACAGCAAATGGATGTTACCATCTTAGAGTTAAAAACAGAAGTGGGACAATGAGTTTTGTTAGTGGCAACAGCAGAATCCAAGAGAAAAAAATTCCAAATCCACTGTTAATAGCCATTTTAACAAATGCTGCTCAGATTTCCTCGATCAGTAGTTCCACCGAGGATCTGTGATCCAGACCAAACAGGGATTCTGTTTTCATCCCAGATTATCTTCGAAAGATACAAGAAAAGTCTTCACCAAGATGACATTCTACTGGAAACACAAATGGCTGTAGAGCCATTGACAGCTGATCAAGCTTTGACAGCCAGGCAACCATCAACATTAAAGCGTTATATTTTTAAGATCTTCTTTCATACTTTCTAAGAAATCGAAAACAGGAAAAATCAAAGAAAGGTTCATAACTGTGAAATAACAAAGGAATATATTCAAATTAAAGATGTAGAGGAGAAAGTAAAGAGGTGCCAAAGAAAAAAAAACATAAGGAAAGAGACCAAAACGTTAAAGAAAGAAAATAGTAAATGTCGAGAAGACTGAGGAAAAATTAGAAGAGCAAAGGAAGTTAGTCTTGATGAAAATTGACTCCTATTTTATACAAGACAGTGAGGAAGACCACTGCAAAAAGTTTGAGAATATGTACAACACTACAGTTCAGCCTGGCGATTTCAATTTTGTGAAAAATTTTGGCAAGAAGGAACATTCATTCAGATTATATGTGGTAAAGATTTTGGAGAAAAAGCGAGGGTGTTGAGAAATTCCTTTTTTGAAAATACATTGCAGAGGAAGAGTCTTATGTCAAAGCATCAGAAGTGTCCACAAATTGCCAAAACCAGGGACTAGTAGTTCCACCGCAGTCGACAATAAAGTTTTGCCACCGACTAAAAGCAATTTTAACAAATATGCACTAAATTGTGTTAGTTTTCTTGGTATGAAACTTGTTACCATAATCATTTTATAATAAAATTATTCTTTGTTTTGTAATATGTTCTTAATTTTTTCTTTACATTACGTCTTCCGATAATGGTTAAGCTACGAAGGCCATATCATTTCTATAAACGAAAGAATTTCACAAATGGTCAGTTTGGTCATGTAGTGCCTGGCCAGTACAGCAGAGTTTCAAACTTCTCTAAAGATGTCCATTAACATGATTCCTCCTTGGGCAAGCAGTCCCAAGGTAGTTCGTGGCAGGATTAAGAGTTTATACTCTTGAGTCCAGTTTAAAACCTTTTGTTTTCGGTTTGCCATATGCTTCCTGCCTAGTTTGCATCCAAACTTGACGAACAGTGGCACCGCCCTTTGGTGAGCCTATCAACCCCGCTTCCTGTCTCACCGGTCACATGTGGGTTATGCAGTTGCCAAGGTAGGTCCAACGGGTCCGGCCAAGATCTCGTGACCAGGCGTTAGCATTGTTTACTCACTGATGTGGCTGCAGTATTTTCTCGGCCCATAGTTACTTATGGTCTGTCATCATTAGCCACTGTTAACTCAAGTAAATTTCCGGCAGCTTGTGGGGCGATCAACACTGAGGCTGCAGCCAGCCTGTCCCACTTAACAGGAATTATGCTAAAAGTTAATATTTTTAATTCATGTGACAATTTATACACTACATACTAGTTTCCCTACACATCCAATAAAGTTTTGTAGTATAGTCCTGTCAGGGCCCAATGTTACCTCTCCTTTAAGAAAAGCAAAACATGAAAATTAGTACTATGTCTCCTTGCATTAGGCACAGAAGTCCCACCTATGGACATGTCCATGGGTTCACACACACACGCGCATGCACGCACGCACACGCACACGCACACACGTGCGCGCACGCACACGCACACACACACACATCTTGAGGGGAGGAAGGCCACCTTGTGCTTGCTCAGTAGGGCATAGGACTTCACCGGATGTTATTACCAGTCCTGTTAAGGATTAGGTCAAAAATAATTATACTACTAGAGCAACACTGCCCTTTATCAATAAATTAATCTACGTTGTCAACAGCAACAATTTGACAGTATAGCAAACAAGGTGGTGCCAGTTACATACACAATCAAGGTAAATTGTACAAAACACTTGTGTTAAAGTTTCCATTCTTTGGCTTGCATGATATGTTCCAAGATAATTTTCTGCCCAGCAATCTTCAAATTGTCAAGATTCACAGTGTTTTTTTTTTATTAAGGCAAGTTGCATCGTTTAAAAATCCTTCACCTCCTTCGTTGCAACAGTCATATTCCAATGTCGATGGTGGGATGAAGTCCTTTCTATTATTACTTTGTTTTGTGAATTGGGCTTATAATATTTGCATCTTTTTTTAAAATGAAATTTGTCCTGTCCAGGGTCGAGATAATTTAAAGCACCTGATTTTAATCAAATAATTTAAATCATCTGATTTTAATCAATGATTTAAATCATGATTTAAACCAAGTGATTTTAAAAAAAAAATAGCATTAAATTTAAATCAATACATTTTTTAATGCAACAAAATAGACCAAAAAGTGTTGGACTTCCCTGACATAAACTACGGCGCACACATACGTGCAATGCTATGTTTATCTACACAGTTCGGGTATTCCCCGAAATGTAAACTCACGACTTAGTGTTTTTGCCCGGTCATGTCGTGATTGATTAGTGAAAGCGTGAATACAACAAAGTGGCTGGAACAAAAAAAGATGCTGTATGGGTTTATTTTGATGAAAAAAAAAGTCTGCTTGTGGAAAGTTTAACAAAGCGGTGTGTAAAAGTTGTAATAAGGAGTTAATGGGTTTAGTAGCGAGAATGAAATAACATTTAGAAGTATGTGTGGCAGAAAAGGATCGCAATCAGGGCATTGACTCAGACGACGTCTGCGGCAATGTCGCCACGAGCGCGGGTAACGTACTATCTTTTTTATTAACAGTACTATGATTTTTGTTGGTCATACATTTTTATAACTTATATAGTTATGTGGTGTGATTTATTTTATATCTTAAAATATCCTGCAGGATATCACGCCGCTTACTTTGGCAGTAATGGATACAGAACGTTCGTACGAGATCAGGCAATGTTGTTGGTAGAAAACTTACCAGGACATTTATTTACAAGACCTATTATTATAGAGATGTTTGTTTTTATGTTTGTTTTAGGAGTAAATGAAAATGCTTGTGCCTCAGTGTCTTCTGCATCTGCTAGTTCCTTACCTAAAGCAAATCCGAGCCCTGGTTTAGGCCAAAAAAACTAATGACTACGTTGTAAATACAGATGCCTCGCAGAAACATCTTTTGGATTTGCAAGTAGCAAAGTATTTTCATGCAACTAATACCTCATTCCTGCACGCGGAGCACGAAGAGTTCAAGAAATTGATGAGTATGTTACGGCCAGGTTACGTTCCTCCAAATCGATTTGATATTGGTGGCAAGCTGCTCGATGAAATTTTCAAGGACGAACAAAACAAAAGTAGATCAGATTTAGAGAATAAAACTGTAACCTTGTCAATTGATGGGTGGTCTAACATACAAAACGACCCTATNTCAAGGACGAACAAAACAAAAGTAGATCAGATTTAGAGAATAAAACTGGAACCTTGTCAACTGATGGGTGGTCTAACATACAAAACGACCCTATCATTTGCGCGTGTCTCAACGAATGATGGTAAAACTGTCCTGGTTGATACCATTGATACGGCAGACCACAGTCACACTGCCGACTACTTAGAAACTGTGGCAAATGAAAGTATACAAAAAGCAGAAAAACTTTTTAACTGTAAAGTTAGAAGTATTGTATCGGATAATGCAACTAACATAGCAAAAATGCGTAAGCAGCTTCAAACAAACACTGCTGACGATAATGGTGCGGAAGTTAATGTACCTATAGTTACCTACAGATGTTTTGCGCATATTCTTGACCTATTGGCTAAAGATTTAGAAATTTCAGATGCTACAACACATGTTCTGAAAGTTAAGTACTTCAGAAAAAATCATTTCGCGCATGCTAAATATTCTCACCAAGGCGAATAGTTTAGTAATGCCACAAGAAGTAAGATGGAAGACAATGTGTGATTCACTAAATAGCTATGTTAAAAACTGGCCGATTTTACTGAAAATAAAGAGGAAATTAGCTCTGACATTAGAAACCTCATACAAAATTTGAGTATTAAGAGTATCAAAATAAATGCAGAAGGTCTAATTGCACGACTAGAGGCAATAGCCAAACCTCTGGAAAAGATTCAGAACGATAAGTGTACCATTTCAGATAGCGTACTTATCTGGAAGGAATTAATTGACCAACTAGAGGAGGAACTAAATATGATTCAAATGAAGATTGTCATGAAACGTTATCACCAAGTTATGACACCGGCTGACTATCTAGCTTACATGGTGAATCCAAAACTGCCCCAAGAAAAGTTGTCAAGCGACGAAAGTGATGCAGCCTTACAATTTTTGCGAGAAAGCTATGGAGAGACAGGAACCAGTTTGATGAATAGCATTATTCGTTTGAATGCAAAAGTTGAGCCTTTCACTGGAGTATTAGTTGATGAACAAGTCATACAGAAAACCGCCCCTACTGATTGGTGGTTAGCAATCCACAACATGAAAAAATGTATAACTGAAGCAGAATTACAGATAATAAAGCAACTGCTAAGTGCTGTTGCATCTTCCGCTGGGGTGGAAAGAATATTTTCAACGTTTAATTTGGTGCATACCAAAATAAGAAATAGGTTAGGCACCGAGAAGGCAGCCAAATTAGNAAAGAACCTGAATGGAAAAAAATAATTATGTAACCACCCAAACTGATTTTGTTGATTTTCTTAATTTTTCATTGTTTTTTTTTTGTTTGAATGTGATAAATATTGATAATTTTAGAAGAACNTGTTTGAATGTGATAAATATTGATAATTTTAGAAGAACTGCAATGTTGATTCTTTTTTATTAATTAAAATAAACTGAGATGTTTTTTTTTAAATAATGGACTTCCAAATGAAAAAATATGGGAATATGTAGATAAAAAAAAATCTGATTTCAATCAAATAAATCCGATTTTGATTTTTAAAAAAATCATGATTTTTATCAACCCTGGTCCTGTCCCAGTGACAATGATGGCGGTACAATCCTGTTCTTCACACATTAAGATAANGCTTGCATGATATGTTCCAAGATAATTTTCTGCCCAGCAATCTTCAAATTGTCAAGATTCACAGTGTTTTTTTTTTATTAAGGCAAGTTGCATCGTTTAAAAATCCTTCACCTCCTTCGTTGCAACAGTCATATTCCAATGTCGATGGTGGGATGAAGTCCTTGCTATTATTACTTTGTTTTGTGATTGGGCTTATAATATTTGCATCTTTTTTTAAAATGAAATGTGTCCTGTCCAGGGTCGAGATGATTTAAAGCACCTGATTTTAATCAAATAATTTAAATCATCTGATTTTAATCATACAGATTAGGGGTTAGCAATCCACAACATGAAAAAATGTATAACTGAAGCAGAATTACAGATAATAAAGCAACTGCTAAGTGCTGTTGCATCTTCCGCTGGGGTGGAAAGAATATTTTCAACGTTTAATTTGGTGCATACCAAAATAAGAAATAGGTTAGGCACCGAGAAGGCAGCCTAATTAGTTTTCCTTTTAAAGAACCTGAATGGAAAAAAATAATTATGTAACCACCCAAACTGATTTTGTTGATTTTCTTAATTTTTCATTGTTTTTTTTTTGTTTGAATGTGATAAATATTGATAATTTTAGAAGAACTGCAATGTTGATTCTTTTTTATTAATTAAAATAAACTGAGATGTTTTTTTTTAAATAATGGACTTTCAAATGAAAAAATATGGGAATATGTAGATAAATAAAAAAAATCTGATTTCAATCAAATAAATCCGATTTTGATTTTTAAAAAAATCGTGATTTTTATCAACCCTGGTCCTGTCCCAGTGACAATGATGGCGGTACAATCCTGTTCTTCACACATTAAGATAANGTGATTTTTATCAACCCTGGTCCTGTCCCAGTGACAATGATGGCGGTACAATCCTGTTCTTCACACATTAAGATAAACCTTTCGGGTACAGGCACTACATAAAGCCACTCTTTTCAGTTACATCCACAGCGAATCTCTTGGAAACACTTTTGGAACTTTGATATAAGTTATAAGTTTATATTCTCACTCAAAGGTGCATATTTAGTAAAGGAAAAGTTTGTTTGCAAACATGCTAATCAGTATTGGGTACTTTACACTCGTTCTATTACATTGTAACCAGTTTAGCATAGTACTGTCGTGCATATTCTATTAACAAGAACTTTAAACTAGGCACAATAAAACACAAACTTGCTGTTGCTGCATTTTACAGGGACCATACGTTATAACACACTGGAGGCTGTAAATTTTGTTTGGTCTACTAATGGTAAGCTTACCACGTACCTAGTATTCTATTTTTAACGAAAACTGTCACTTCCATGGATCTTAATACATAATGCCCATAGGTTGCACTTGGTGGGAAAAGAAGGGAACACTTATCACGTCTGTTCTTTAGGCTACGGAAATTATGTAGGATCTGGGAGGGAGTTACCACCTGCGGTTGTAACAACCCTTGCTGTGCAGGCTTTACATCAACTTTAATATATTCATTATCTACTAATTATATGAATACCAGTATGCAGTTTTTCAATGTGTTTATTGATAGTTATTCTTTAGGATTTATTGTGAATAGCATCCTTTACCTGGTTGTTATTAATAATCTTTTTACTTTCTCTAGACCTTGTGATAATATTACTTCAATTTTAACATCCCACATGGTGTTTAAGGTTTGCGATGTTGACTCAACAATCATTTGACCTTCAGTTCTAATTAAAAAGTNCTAGACCTTGTGATAATATTACTTCAATTTTAACATCCCACATGGTGTTTAAGGTTTGCGATGTTGACTCAACAATCATTTGACCTTCAGTTCTAATTAAAAAGTTGCTCCTTTTCTAATTTAGAAATTGTTTTGGTTATATGTAGCATTGTCGTCATCCAATGTTCCAAACATTATCTTACCGAAGGCTTCTCACCCGTGTGTCCACTGGTTCCACCAAATCTACCACTAATTTCCATATTCCTTTCTATTTGTATTGTGGCAAGTTTAAAATGGTTCAACAATGTTTTACATTGAAAGTGAATCTTCACTAGATGACTCATTAAAATTACACTTAGTGAAAACATAATATTGTTTAACCTGCCTATATGGCATGTCCATCTGTGATAAATTAACATGCATCAAAAACGTTCCATCAGGTGTTGTATAGTGTGAAACAGTTCCACAGTGGTGGTAATGCAGCAATGGAGATTCCTTTATGGGTGTCAGGGTGATGTTGAAGCATATCACAAACAGCGCCCCCTAGTGCCTTCATCCTGCAACAAAGTTTTAAAAGAATGGTTTTAGTCTATTGGCATCTACATGGGTTGTTTTACCCTCTTTATTTAGTGAACATACGTCAACCTTGTTAGTTGTCTGTATGGTTCTGCCCACTGACTAGTGCGTTTCTTTGATCACCCTCTCCGAACACTTTGTCACGCAGCACCTGGTCGTGAATAACTAATAATCCCTTGCTGTTTTATCATAGTGCTCTTTACTTTTAAGTAACCTTAGCTTGAGTTATCCTTTCCGAAGCTCCCCTTTGTCCTTTTGGTAGTTTATTCCGCAAATATCCTGAAGTAATAGTCATACTTGTGATGCTACCCTCCTGGTGCTTTGTGCAATAGCTCTGGAATGTTAGGTTTCTTGCAGATTATAAGTTTGTGGGCTGTATCCCATCACTGTTAGGGTGGTGGTCTAAGTGAAAATATCATTTTATCCATACATTCAAAATCACTTAGTTCCTCATTCACGTGGTGAACTTGTGCAGCATTTTTTATATGCAATAACTGGCAAACCTGTTGCATCATTTGATAAAGGAAATTCTATGATCAGAGAGATGATTTTGGGGGATTCAGAACAGCCATTCTATATTTTATATGAATGCTCTAGCCGCAGTTTTGGCATCCTGGTGGACAAGTGGAGCCCCTACCACATATTTTGACAGGTTATCCTGACAGGCCAACAGGNCGCAGTTTTGGCATCCTGGTGGACAAGTGGAGCCCCTACCACATATTTTGACAGGTTATCCTGACAGGCCAACAGGCATCAGATTCTCTTCCTTGATAAAGTGGTAGTCATACTACATAGCGACACATTTTTCAAAAAACTATCTCTGGTGTATCTGTAATCTCTAAAGGCATTTTAATAGTTGGGTGGGCGAGCTTGTTTTTTTGGCACGACGTGCACTGCTTAAATAATTGCTCACTGCAGTCTTCAGGTTGGGACACTCACTGAAAATACTTGTGTACCTATCCTCTGATAAGTGCCAAAAGCCCTTGATGCCCTAGATGAGCATTGGGAACCTCCTTTAGCAGTTCTCACTTACTCTTTTTTCACAGACGGCTTCCTCTACCTTGATTCCCACCACCTTATCTGTATTTTCGCGAGTGTTTGCGATATGGCTTTCTTTATACATTTTACTTAATAATGGTTTACTTAGGCAATTGTTTTGCCTGCTGCGTATTTAACAGTGTGTTCATATTCTTCTAGCTTCAGCCACCATTTTAATAAACGAGAGCTTTGCTACTATAGGTTAAAAATCATAAATAGCTTATGATCATTAATCACAGTAAATTAGTAGCTTAGTGGGTGGTGTATGAAAAATTTTCACTGCCCACACTCTTTCTATTGTGCAATAATTATGCTCTGCCTGGTTTAGGGTACGTCTAGAAAATGCTTTTGGATGATCACTCCTACTTCACCTTGTGAGAGTACTTCTCCCAGTGCATATTGGCTGGCATCTGTTGAAATAAATGTGGCACTAAAATCTGGGTACTGCCGTACTGNAGTACTTCTCCCAGTGCATATTGGCTGGCATCTGTTGAAATAAATGTGGCACTAAAATCTGGGTACTGCCGTACTGATTTACCAACTAATGCTTCCTTCAGTGTGTCGAATGTACCGATCTGCTTATCCCCCCCACGGGAATACTTTATCTTTTAGATCATGCAGTGGATCTGCTAGCATCTTCTGACTGCGTGCTCACTAAGAAGATTAGCTCCTTCGCTTGGCTTTCCTGCCACCCCACATTTGACGCAATATGTAGTGCATGGCTAGTAGAGATAAATTTCCAACTACACATACACAGTACATGAATCCTCCTTAGACNGACGCAATATGTAGTGCATGGCTAGTAGAGATAAATTTCCAACTACACATACACAGTACATGAATCCTCCTTAGACAATGTTGTCCTGAGATAGAGTAGCATGAAGTGACAGTATTAAGAGTCAATACTCAATGTTCAGCTGAAGACTTCAACTGCTTATTACCCATAATTGCGTACAGTATAGTCTTGTTTCACCACATGCTTCCTGCACATCCTGCATCTTAACTCCCATCAACCATGGCACCGCCTTCTCATTGCCATCAACCCCTCTTCCTGTCTCACCAGTCGCATGTTGTGGGTGACCTTGTGGTCACATGATTGTCGCCAAGGTGGGTCCAACAGGGCAGGCCACTACCTTGTAACCGGGTGTGAGCAAGGTTTACTTACTGATGCAGTCACAGTATTGTCTTGGTCTACAGTTATTCATGGTCTGTCAATATTAGCCAGTGTTATCTTTAGCAAATTTCCAGTGGCCAGTTGGGTGATCAGTACCGAGGCTGCGGCCAGGCTGCCCCTCTTACAGTAATTATGCTAAAGTCGCAAGGCATAATTCATGACAATTTATATACCAGTTTCCTTACACATGCAGTATTGTTCTGTCAGAGCACAACTCCCAAATTAATAAAAGGTTTAGCAATAGTCCCAGTTACCCCAAACATTTGCTGCAGTGTTATTGAATGTAGTCTGGGTTAGGTAAAAAAAGAATAAAACTAAAAGAATTCAAAATGGCAGTAAAGTGATACAAATAATATATTTTCTGTTGGACTATATAATAATGAGTAATTTAGTGTTAACTTTATGATCATATATGAATAACACCTTAACCTAGTGACAACTTTGTCAACAACTCAGTCTTGTTGTAAAATTATGGTGNTATGATCATATATGAATAACACCTTAACCTAGTGACAACTTTGTCAACAACTCAGTCTTGTTGTAAAATTATGGTGTAATTAAATGTGAATAGCTTATAATGCAATTGGGACATGCTTTTTATTTTTGCCTTTTAACATTTTTGTAAAAGCAATGCTAAAAAAAAAACCAGGAGTAGGAAAATGTTATTTTGTGTCGGATAAAAGATGTGGTTTATATTGCTGTGCACATGCNTAAAAAAAAAACCAGGAGTAGGAAAATGTTATTTTGTGTCGGATAAAAGATGTGGTTTATATTGCTGTGCACATGCAAGTTACTCATGGCATATTTTCACAACGTTAGTCTTCTAAAGGTACGGATGCATAAAACAAGTTATGAGTAGGTTTGAGACTTTTTAAATTTGAGAATTTCAAGTTCCCTATTTGCAGATATTAGCAGATTGGGAGCTTTCTTTGCTTTATGATTCTTATATAAACCTTTATGAAATTCTGTGTGAAATCTTCGTAGACATCTGGGGCACAGCAACAAGATTTTCAAGGCAAACCTAAAACATCCACCTTTAGCCCTATCTTCTTTATACAGAAATATTTTATTGTAGTGCTTAATTTTTTAATTCTTCTAGCCTAACTGTATGGTGGGAGATGGAAGGGATGTGGCTAGAGTGCCCCGATACATCTCTAGTCTCTTAAGATAATATTACAGCACAGGGCAGTTGTAGTCTGTCCTGTGTGCTGTAGACAGTTTTAACATTTATGGTCTTTGTAATTTTTAGGATATTTGCATTTATATAAGGTTGTTTACTTAAAATTTTGAATTTAGTAAAACTGTTCATTTGAACAACTTAGTCTTCAAAAATTAGTTGCCTTTCGGTTCATTTGCATGTGCACATAATAAAACTATAGGAAAGTTACAGTAAGCTGAGCAGGAATTTTATTGCAATGAAACATGATTTTTTTTTTTTATAAAATGATTGTGGTACGAACTTTAGTGGGGAACTTTAGGGTGAAGTATTAGTTACAAATAATTCTTTCATTCAATTTTGCTCAAGCAGAATGTGTTTATAGACATGGAAAACAAACTTATATTCTTGTATACCGAGTACCTGGTAATGGTGTGATGTAAATAAATTGGTGTTTTATAACAATGTGTGTGGTATTTTCAGGAGTAGTCTACATATTTTGGCTATTGGTATTAATTCGTAATAGTCTCTACCTTTTACAAAGAGTGGTATTGAACTCTCTAACAAGATTTGTAATGTTTATCATGTTGTGGGACCATTGTCATATAAATGGTTATAGCATTTAATAAAAGTTAATTTTTTGGATAGTCATTGTTTACTGCCTTAAAACTGCTGCATTTGAGGCTCCTTTTGTAGATATTGTAGAAAATTCGTGAGAGTTTGTGTAAATAATTGTGAGTGAACTGAAAATAGTAATTTTGATACAGTAATTATTCGTTAATTATGACTCTTTAGGCATATTAATAAGATCATGGGAATTGGTAAGCATATTGCAGGCTAGTTGTATCTATATTTAATTCTCTGTTGTATTAAAATAAAAGTAATATTATATCTTGCAATTTTCCTTAACTGTGAATTTTCAGTAATAATTATATTGGTAGATCTCCCACACCACAGCAACGTAAGTATGCCGGTGTTTTATGCTGAATGTGAAGTTGGTACTCTGTTAGCCCCACAAGTGCTGGCGGGCGAATTTACGTTGAGTGGGATGGAGCCAATGAGTGGAGAAGTAGGTGCACGTGCAGCCTGCTGCAGTGTTAAAACAGTAGTCTCCGAATCATCACTCGTGCGTTTACCGATGCGCCCAGTATTTCTGTTAATAGTTTGTACACAGCTGGGCTGTTACTATCAGCTGTGGCCAGCCGTGCTGTGCCGCCGGCCTGAGCGCAGGCATCTAGGGAGGCAAACCACCAGCACTTGTGGTGCTTACAGTAATTTATGGATATGCTAGTGTGTTCGTGTGCATGTGAACATGTGTGTTGTTACGAACTTCCATCGGATATGTTAAAATACGTTTTGTACAAAATCTGTGTTATTTTTCCTAATGGCATCTCAAGTTTTAACAGAAATGTGTTATTAGTGCTAACTGAACTAGTACTGAATTTCTGTGAANTTTTCCTAATGGCATCTCAAGTTTTAACAGAAATGTGTTATTAGTGCTAACTGAACTAGTACTGAATTTCTGTGAAGAACTAAAATTTAAATTTTTACAGGTTTTTTGATAGGTAGGTTTAAAGTTGCAGGTCAGAATTTCTTTTTAAATTATCTTTTTAGTAGGCAAATGGGTAACTAAGGACTACGTGAATAAATTTTACGAGAGATTTTTTCAGTACGACTCTTGCTTAAAGATTTGGGCACGTTTCTTCAAACAGTATGAAAATTAAAATTTTTAAGTAATTTGTTGGTATTTTTTAGAAAAGTCTTTAACTATTTGATACCTGAAGGTAATAAATTGTTTTTTACTTGTATGAAGTTGTGTATTTAATTCTAACAAGTGATTTCAAGTCCAATTGGAGCTGAAAGATAATTATTAAATAATGAACACCATTGAAGTAATGTTGGCATTCCTGAAATATGGAATGACGTGTGTCTAATGAATCCACCAATTGTATTGGAAAAAATGGCAAGAAATTTCTTTTAAATGAAGTGACCAATATTTTTTGTATTTAAAACATTGTCGTTTATAGCTCCGAACATATGTGCCCTTCTTACACATCATTGCTAATTTTGGTGTGGTTGAACTGAATTATAAATTTGGTTGGTGGTCTTTGCCTAGCAAGACTACGAAAAAAGTACAAAACATGTGGAAGAACAAAAATACAGTAAAAAGTGGTATAAATACACATATATGGAAAAAGACAATGTTCCAGTTAGACGAGCAACAAACAATGACAGCACAACTTTAACAAGACAAAAAAACAGTTTTATGTACACAGGAACTATAGTACATAGAAATCTCTCTTGTTTCGTAAATTGTTATCAACAGTTTGAAGTATAATTATTTCATTTCTGGCAGTGTCTCAGAGTTCTGTTTTTTTTTTTTATCTAGAAGTCTATGTAGGACTAACAACAATTTTATTGTAATTATCCCCATGCATTTTTAGTGTAGTACAACAGCAACCTGAAAAGTGATTGCTGCCTAAATTTTTAATCTGTGAAGCTAATAATTTTATCCCTTCATGTATTACTTAGTATAAGAGGAATTGTGCAACTAATGTGTGAATTTTATGAATTTATAAACACATGAATTCTATGAAATGGTATAATTGTTTTGGATCATTTACAACTGAAACTTTCTGTTGTGATGTGTGCCACTGGCATTTATTGGCATAAGGGATTGTAAGCAGATGATCAGCTTTTTTTTTTAACTTTACTTTGANTTTTTTACTTTACTTTGATTGCAGTGTCACTACTGTTATGTCATCACATTCAGTAAATTAGCCAGTTAGTAGTATATTATATAGCTAAATTTATTTGGTTTAGTTAGATCAAAATAATGCCAGAATGACAAATGTGCAAAAATTTAGTTTCATTTAGAACTGTAACAGCAGTTTTTTGCCTCATTGAATAGACTGGAGGTATTCAGTATGTTGTTGCATTTTCAGAAAAGTAATGTGGAATTGCTAAGTGTGATTGAAGACAATTTGTTAATAAACACAACTGAGCTAATGTTGGCAGAATTTTAATAAGAGTGCTTGTACACATGTACAAGTATTGTCCGTTCACAAACTCGTGCCAGCACTCATCATAGCTGTGGATGTCTATTTAAATGAACTACTGTGGTATTAACATTCCATGGAGAGCCAAAAGAGCTAGTGGGCTAACAGGAGGTGCATCTTTCTTGTGTGAAGTCACAGTGCTAGGTGCTTCTACAAAGTGGTGGGCTGATAGTAACATTGCTTTGTTTTTTGTGTAAATGTGATGTATCGACATGATTTTCATCTTACAGCAATGTGCAAAGGAGTCTGTTAAATGTGTTTTATATGCAATTTGATACTGATTTGTGTGTTCATAATTTTTATTTGAAGTTAAGAATATTCAGCAGAAATTTTTACTATCCATTCATTGTTACATGTTGTGGATCCAGTTTTAACTCTCATTAAAAGATAATTTTTTGGAGTGCAGCTTAGTATTTAAAATGTTCTCGTTTAATTACAAAAATATAAGTATTCTAGCTATTTGTTATCATTAGGCAGTGTTGATAATATTTGCAGTAGGTAATATAACAAAGTGCGAATCAGAGAAAATTAACTTTGCCTGGAAAGCAGTGATAATTTTCTGAGATTTGCCAGTTTGCACAATGCATGTACGTTTGCATGTTTTGGACTCGAGTAGAACCAAATGTTGTGGGTTGTAAAATTGAAATGTATTTGATTGCAGGAACAGAAAGTTTTCATGTGACGGCGCAATCACCATATCCTCCGCAGCAGGGGGGTGGAGCAGGTCCCCCTGGCGGGCCGGGACTGCGTACACTTCACCACCACCACCACCACGCAGGACAGCAGCCTCCCCCGCAGCAACAGACACAAGGACCGCCGGGCCCAGCGCCGACCTCCACCCCTCCGGGCACAGAAATGAACAAGCAAGGCATCCCACACATGCAAGGCCAGCCACAGATAGCGCAAGGCGAAGCTTGTAAGTTAGAATTCTGTTACGGAGTTGTTTGCATCTTGTGACTTGTAGTGAAACTGCTAATAATGNCATTTTCACTGGTGTGCGTTTGTGTGAGCATGGTAATGTTAACGTGCTTGTTGGTACTACTAATTATGCTCCGGCCTTTTCCCTTTATACACTCACAACCCGCTTTCCCATGAAATCCTGCTTGTGGTGGTGGTTGAGGAGCGTATTTGTTGCATACTATTGTATAGATATCTTCCCCCACTCCAGCAATTGCTTTGCCAGTCTCTTTGATTTCTATAGACCTGGGCAAGGAGGATCGCCTCAAGGCAGATTGCCCCTGACATGCCTAACAAGGCAAGGGTTTTCCACAGTCCGCTGGCACTCTCTTAACTGTGATGTTGGGTATGGCGTACTTGCTGGTGGTAAAACTGCTTAACCCTTCTCAAGTGACTTCTGTGTCCTCTCCTCAAGCGCCATTTACACTGGAGCAATTGGAAGCGAACACGTGTGAATGAGCAAGAATATTCTCATTAGTGTAAATGACATGCAAGCATGAACAGGCAATCTTAGTGTTCGTTCAAGTTCGGTTTTCATTCACTGGATGATCCATTTGTTGTATGCCTTTCATCGAATCACCAAAGGATGCGATTGTTTGTACCTAGTTTACACTGGGATGAACAGTTNCAAGGGTTTTCCACAGTCCGCTGGCAGACTCTCTTAACTGTGATGTTGGGTATGGCGTACTTGCTGGTGGTAAAACTGCTTAACCCTTCTCAAGTGGCTTCTGTGTCCTCTCCTCAAGCGCCATTTACACTAGAGCAATTGGAAGCGAACACGTGTGAATGAGCAAGAATATTCTCATTAGTGTAAATGACATGCAAGCATGAACAGNCGAACACGTGTGAATGAGCAAGAATATTCTCATTAGTGTAAATGACATGCAAGCATGAACAGGCAATCTTAGTGTTAGTTCAAGTTTGGTTTTCATTCACTGGATGATCCATTTGTTGTATGCCTTTCATCGAATCACCAAAGGATGTGATTGTTTGTACCTAGTTTACACTGGGATGAACAGTTTGTAATCATACAGGTGCAAATGGTAGCAAACTTGCGTGAATGGTTAGTTTGATTGTTCGCACACGTTTGCTTCTGTTTGCTCAGGTGCGTGCTGCCCCTGCCAAATTTCTTTCATAATGTTTTATCTCCATAAGTTTAGTTACTAAAAAATGTGTACACTTTTGTTCAGTAATTAAATATGTTACTAGTTTTTACAAGGCAGATGTGCCAAGTACCACTGATTTTCTGCAGTTTATACAAATTACAGTACTTCACTACAGAATTATGGTTCTGGTTCTACTATGCAAATTTACATTTTTCATNCGAACACGTGTGAATGAGCAAGAATATTCTCATTAGTGTAAATGACATGCAAGCATGAACAGGCAATCTTAGTGTTCGTTCAAGTTCGGTTTTCATTCACTGGATGATCCATTTGTTGTATGCCTTTCATCGAATCACCAAAGGATGCGATTGTTTGTACCTAGTTTACACTGGGATGAACAGTTCGTAATCATACAGGGGCAAATGGTAGCAAACGTGCATGAATGGTTAGTTTATGATTGTTCGCACACGTTTGCTTGTGTTTGCTCAGGTGCGTGCTGCCCCTTCCAAATTTCTTTCATAATGTTTCATCTCCATAAGTTTAGTTACAAAAAATTTGTACACTTTTGTTCAGTAATTAATTATGTTACTAGTTTTTACAAGGCAGATGTGCCAAGTACCACTGATTTTCCGCAGTTTATACAAATTACAGTACTTCACTACAGAATTATGGTTCTGGTTCTACTATGCAAATTTACATTTTTCATAGTCACAATTTTTTTCTCCATGTGTATTTACATTAAGTTCATCATTGGTGACGCCATGTTTCGATAGATTCGACACACTGGTAATGGCAGCTTTCGAGCGTTTGCCCGAAGTGTCCAAAGTTTTACAGAATTCACTCGAAGTAGTGAGTACTATTGGTAAATGCTACTGTGGTGTATATGCAATAACTTATCTTAGTGTACATTTTGGGTGCGCTTGTTTAAGTCTCTAACTGCTTCTTAATGCACAGTGTATTTATCTATCCCATTTGTGCCATTCCCTTTTCTATGGTGCTAACCACGCTAATGTAGTTAAATGTGGAAATAACGCTATCTGCACTAAAAAAATTTAAATAGGGTTTGAAACCAAAACCATCAGAAATACTGCAATTCTGGATGTTTTTGTGCTTCAAATGTGTGTGCATCATGTAATTTGTGAAGTGTGACTTCAGTATGCAACATTGTGGGAAAGATGATGGCGGTCATCACATTGTATAAAGCACAAAGTTTTCGATGATGAAAATTTTGAATAGACCTGCAACGTCTGTATTTTAGTGATATTATAGATCCAATGACATATGCCAAAGTGCTTTTCAGTTAGTTTTTGGTAGAACATAACCTACAACTTGTCAATTATTAAAGGCCATGTGTCCTGATCTGACAATTGTTGAGAATTATTATTGCAAGCGAAGACCACACCAATAGTTCACACTTGATGAGTCTCCCCAAGAGGAACTAGTTACAAATGCTGCAAGTTCAGCATTTAGTATTGCCACCGATGGTAGTCATAATGAGGGTGAAGAGAGATTGTTCTAATTTAGTCCTATACGCCTGATTTGGGTAAAAATTGTTTATGATGTTCTGGTTGTTCCAGTTTGTAATATGTCAAATAGTGGGGAAAACGGTTTCTAAATTAAGAGCTGCAGAAGAAAGGTCTTTAGTGTAACAACTGCATGTGTTTTACTGACTGACCAGTATAAAGAAAAAACTGCTAGATGCTAACATGACTAAGGAAAACCCAAGGACTTGCATGTTGAGATACATATTGCTGTGCAAAATGCAGCTAAGCAGTTACTTGTTTCTGTTGAAGACACTGCTAGACCTTCATTATTTGGATAAAACTTCTGTGTTATGCCAAAAATTTAAGTATCCTCGGGTCCTGTATGATAAGTGACCACAATATTAACACACACCAGTACAAGATGGCTCTCATTGAAAAATTGTGTTATTTGGAACGGTGACCTGTACATATTAGGAAAAATTTTCTGTGGTGACTAACAGCCTGGTAAAGATTCCAACTCTGGTGTTACTATGAAGTCAACTTCAGTGTTTTCTTTCAATATAGCTAAAAAAATGTCTGAAACTCAGCGAGATCAGTCTGTTACATGAAAAAAATACTTCAAGTCAAGTAATGCTAAATGCCAAAGACCTAATAATCCTATGAAACTTTTTTCGATGGAGAAACAGTCACAGAGCCAGCTCCTCCAGTAGTCTATCTGCAGGTCAAAGTAAACAGAGGGGTTGCTGTGGTGTAGAAGTCGGGACTACTCGCCTCCCACCTAGGCGAACCATGTTAGATTCCTGGTGGGGTCACTCCCAGATTTTTGCATGTGGGAATTGTGCCAGATGATGGTAAGCAGTTTTTCTTGGGGATCGCCTGCTTCCCCATCCCTTGCATTCCAGCGCTGCTCCACACTTGCGAATTCTACCTTTTAACAAGAAACAATACATCTACACAAACTTAATGAAAAATGTGTGAAATATTTTTTATATTCATAAACAAAAATTATGAAACTGAAAGGTTGAAGATTATTCAAGTACAACAAATGTTTACACTTACGTGCATCACCACATAGACTTAAAGATGAGGTAGACAAATTACAGTTTTCTGCAAATGTACCCAACATTCACCTACCCCACACTAATAAAACTGTCAAGTCATGTCATCAACATTGACGAATGTTTGTTTATATCTTATTTTTGGAAAGAAAAGACTTTTTATATGAATATAATACTTATAATTTAATCTAATTACTTTCAAAGGAAGTAGAAGTCATCTTAAAGCACTTGTTTACATAAACTGTGTTTAACATAAAATTGTATCCACATCATTTATGATAGTTGTACTAGCAGAAAAACAGGTCAGTGTTGGGACAGTGACTCAGTGGCTTCTGCACAATTCTGGTTATGGATGCTCCCCTGTTTTCCCTCTATGCATAACCATCTATATTTAGAAAAACTATCACAAGTAGTATGGACGTCGACCTACTCTTTATCATGACACACTTACTTAGTTATCTATGATGTTTACTTTCTTAGTATCATAATTTTACATTCAGTTGACTCTTAGTAAACTTTTTTTCCCCCTCTAGCACGCAATTTCCAACTATTGCTACTTTTGTAGCACAATTAATTTGAGGGACATCTATGAGTCGGAAACTATGACTAATAGTGTCGTGCATGAGAGTTATTTGTTTGCAGGATTTAATTAGTTAATTTTTGTTATGTGGGAGGAAGAGAGTAATAAGAACATACTAGGGTTACTAGGTTACTAATTGTGAGGGGTTATACAAACAGACAATATACCATGTGGCGGACGCAATGTAGAGAGACTAAGTGTTGTTTTAAGAATTTACTCTGGTATTGTGCCCTTTACTGTGGGTTCCCTCACACATAAATACCACTCTTCAATAAACCCTGATAAAACATTCACTGGGACTCGTGGAAAACATTTGTTGCTTGAGCAGAACCTTGGGTATTGTAGGGTACTAGCATCTACCATTTGCAAGAAAACACTAAAATCTTATTTATCTGGTTTAATACTTTAAGAATTTTTCAAATTAAACTGTCCCACATTACACACACAATTGCAAAAATTCCTAAGTCCCCTTGCCTGCCAAATACACATCACAACTAAATTACCTTTGAAAGTACATAAACACTGTTCATTTCCAAAAGATGTTTTCCTAATGGCATCTCAAGTTTTAACAGAAATGTGTTATTAGTGCTAACTGAACTAGTACTGAATTTCTGTGAACTAAAATTTAAATTTTTACAGGTTTTTTGATAGGTAGGTTTAAAGTTGCAGGTCAGAATTTATTTTTAAATTATCTTTTTAGTAGGCAAATGGGTAACTAAGGACTACGTGAATAAATTTTACGAGAGATTTTTTCAGTATGACTCTTGCTTAAAGATTTGGGCAAGTTTCTTCAAACAGTATGAAAATTAAAATTTTTAAGTAATTTGTTGGTATTTTTTAGAAAAGTCTTGAACTATTTGATACCTGAAGGTAATAAGTTGTTTTTTACTTGTATGAAGTTGTGTATTTAATTCTAACAAGTGATTTAAAGTCCAATTGGAGCTGAAAGATAATTATTAAATAATGAACACCATTGAAGTAATGTTGGCATTCCTGAAATATGGAATGACGTGTGTCTAATGAATCCACCAATTGTATTGGAAAAAATGGCAAGAAATTTCTTTTAAATGAAGTGACAGATATTTTTTGTATTTAAAACATTGTCGTTTATAGCTCCGAACATATGTGCCCTTCTTACACATCATTGCTAATTTTGAAGATAAATTGCAATGGTGTGGTTGAACTGAATTATAAATTTGGTTGGTGGTCTTTGCCTAGCAAGACTACGAAAAAAGTACAAAACATGTGGAAGAACAAAAATACAGTAAAAAGTGGTATAAATACACATATATGGAAAAAGACAATGTTCCAGTTAGACGAGCAACAAACAATGACAGCACAACTTTAACAAGACAAAAAAACAGTTTTATGTACACAGGAACTATAGTACATAGAAATCTCTCTTGTTTCGTAAATTGTTATCAACAGTTTGAACCATAATTATTTCATTTCTGGCAGTGTCTCAGAGTTCTGTCTTTTTTTTTGTATCTAGAAGTCTATGTAGGACTAACAACAATTTTATTGAAATTATCCCCATGCATTTTTAGTGTGGTACAACAGCAACCTGAAAAGTGATTGCTGCCTAAATTTTTAATCTGTGAAGCTAATAATTTTATCCCTTCATGTATTACTTAGTATAAGAGGAATTGTGCAACTAATGTGTGAATTTTATGAATTTATAAACACATGAATTCTATGAAATGGTATAATTGTTTTGGATCATTTACAACTGAAACTTTCTGTTGTGATGTGTGCCACTGGCATTTATTGGCATAAGGGATTGTAAGCAGATGATCAGCTTTTTTTTTTAACTTTACTTTGATTGCAGTGTCACTACTGTTATGTCATCACATTCAGTAAATTAGCCAGTTAGTAGTATATTATATAGCTAAATTTATTTGGTTTAGTTAGATCAAAATAATGCCAGAATGACAAATGTGCAAAAATTTAGTTTCATTTAGAACTGTAACAGCAGTTTTTTGCCTCATTGAATAGACTGGAGGTATTCAGTATGTTGTTGCATTTTCAGAAAAGTAATGTGGAATTGCTAAGTGTGATTGAAGACAATTTGTTAATAAACACAACTGAGCTAATGTTGGCAGAATTTTAATAAGAGTGCTTGTACACATGTACAAGTATTGTCCGTTCACAAACTCGTGCCAGCACTCATCATAGCTGTGGATGTCTATTTAAATGAACTACTGTGGTATTAACATTCCATGGAGAGCCAAAAGAGCTAGTGGGCTAACAGGAGGTGCATCTTTCTTGTGTGAAGTCACAGTGCTAGGTGCTTCTACAAAGTGGTGGGCTGATAGTAACATTGCTCTGTTTTTTGTGTAAATGTAATGTGTCCACATGATTTTCATCTTGCAGCAATGTGCAAAGGAGTCTGTTAAATGTGTTTTATATGCGATTTGATACTGATTTGTGTGTTCATAATTTTTATTTGAAGTTAAGAATATTCAGCAGAAATTTTTACTATCCATTCATTGTTACATGTTGTGGATTAAGTTTTAACTCTTATTAAAAGATAATTTTTTGGAGTGCAGCTTAGTATTTAAAATGTACTCGTTTAATTACAAAAATATAAGTATTTTAGCTATTTGTTATCATTAGGCAGTGTTGATAATATTTGCAGTAGGTAATATAACAAAGTGCGAATCAGAGAAAATTAACTTTGCCTGGAAAGCAGTGATAATTTTCTGAGATTTGCCAGTTTGCACAATGCATGTACGTTTGCATGTTTCGGACTCGAGTAGAACCAAATGTTGTGGGTTGTAAAATTGAAATGTATTTGATTGCAGGAACAGAAAGTTTTCATGTGACGGCGCAATCACCATATCCTCCGCAGCAGGGGGGTGGAGCAGGTCCCCCTGGCGGGCCGGGACTGCGTACACTTCACCACCACCACCACCACGCAGGACAGCAGCCTCCCCCGCAGCAACAGACACAAGGACCGCCGGGCCCAGCGCCGACCTCCACCCCTCCGGGCACAGAAATGAACAAGCAAGGCATCCCACACATGCAAGGCCAGCCACAGATAGCGCAAGGCGAAGCTTGTAAGTTAGAATTCTGTTACGGAGTTGTTTGCATCTTGTGACTTGTAGTGAAACTGCTAATAATGGCCACCAGATAAAATTGTGTTTCTCAATTTTGNTTGTAAGTTAGAATTCTGTTACGGAGTTGTTTGCATCTTGTGACTTGCAATGAAACTGCTAATAATGGCCACCAGATAAAATTATGTGTTTCTCAATTTTCTCTAGTTGGAAAGATCTTCACTTTTTCATTTTGTTCGCCTTTTCATGTCTGTTACCCACCACTGATTCTTAAGCAGCTTTTCCACTGGTGTGTGTTTGTGTGAGCATGGTAATGTTAACGTGCTTGTTGGTACTACTAATTATGGGCAAGGAGGATCGCCTCAAGGCAGATTGCCCCTGACATGCCTAACAAGGCAAGGGTTTTCCACAGTCCGCTGGCACTCTCTTAACTGTGATGTTGGGTATGGCGTACTTGCTGGTGGTAAAACTGCTTAACCCTTCTCAAGTGACTTCTGTGTCCTCTCCTCAAGCGCCATTTACACTGGAGCAATTGGAAGCGAACACGTGTGAATGAGCAAGAATATTCTCATTAGTGTAAATGACATGCAAGCATGAACAGGCAATCTTAGTGTTCGTTCAAGTTCGGTTTTCATTCACTGGATGATCCATTTGTTGTATGCCTTTCATCGAATCACCAAAGGATGCGATTGTTTGTACCTAGTTTACACTGGGATGAACAGTTCGTAATCATACAGGGGCAAATGGTAGCAAACGTGCATGAATGGTTAGTTTATGATTGTTCGCACACGTTTGCTTGTGTTTGCTCAGGTGCGTGCTGCCCCTTCCAAATTTCTTTCATAATGTTTCATCTCCATAAGTTTAGTTACAAAAAATTTGTACACTTTTGTTCAGTAATTAATTATGTTACTAGTTTTTACAAGGCAGATGTGCCAAGTACCACTGATTTTCCGCAGTTTATACAAATTACAGTACTTCACTACAGAATTATGGTTCTGGTTCTACTATGCAAATTTACATTTTTCATNCGAACACGTGTGAATGAGCAAGAATATTCTCATTAGTGTAAATGACATGCAAGCATGAACAGGCAATCTTAGTGTTCGTTCAAGTTCGGTTTTCATTCACTGGATGATCCATTTGTTGTATGCCTTTCATCGAATCACCAAAGGATGCGATTGTTTGTACCTAGTTTACACTGGGATGAACAGTTCGTAATCATACAGGGGCAAATGGTAGCAAACGTGCATGAATGGTTAGTTTATGATTGTTCGCACACGTTTGCTTGTGTTTGCTCAGGTGCGTGCTGCCCCTTCCAAATTTCTTTCATAATGTTTCATCTCCATAAGTTTAGTTACAAAAAATTTGTACACTTTTGTTCAGTAATTAATTATGTTACTAGTTTTTACAAGGCAGATGTGCCAAGTACCACTGATTTTCCGCAGTTTATACAAATTACAGTACTTCACTACAGAATTATGGTTCTGGTTCTACTATGCAAATTTACATTTTTCATAGTCACAATTTTTTTCTCCATGTGTATTTACATTAAGTTCATCATTGGTGACGTCATGTTTCCATAGATTCGACACACTGGTAATGGCAGCTTTTGAGCGTTTGCCCGAAGTGTCCAAAGTTTTACAGAATTCACTCGATTTTGGGTGCGCTCGTTAAGTCTCGAACTGCTTCTTAATGCACAGTGTATTTATCTATCCCATTTGTGCCATTCCCTTTTCTATGGTGCTAACCACGATAATGTAGTTAAATGTGGAAATAACGCTATCTGCACTAAAAAATTTTAAATAGGGTTTGAAACCAAAACCATCAGAAATACTGCAATTCTGGATGTTTTTGTGCTTCAAATGTGTCTGCATCATGTAATTTGTGAAGTGTGACTTCAGTATGCAACATTGTGGGAAAGATGACGGCGGTCATCACATTGTATAAAGCACAAAGTTTTTGATGATGAAAATTTTGAATAGACCTGCAACGTCTGTATTTTAGTGATATTATAGATCCAATGACATATGCCAAAGTGCTTTTCAGTTAGTTTTTGGTAGAACATAACCTACAACTTGTCAATTATTAAAGGCCATGTGTCCTGATCTGACAATTGTTGAGAATTATTATTGCAAGCAAGGACCACACCAATAGTTCACACTTGATGAGTCTCCCCAAGAGGAACTAGTTACAAATGCTGCAAGTTAAGCATTTAGTATTGCCACCGATGGTAGTCATAATGAGGGTGAAGAGAGATTGTTCTAATTTAGTCCTATACGCCTGATTTGGGTAAAAATTGTTTATGAAGTTCTGGTTGTTCCAGTTTGTAATATGTCAAATAGTGGGGAAAACGGTTTCTAAATTAAGAGCTGCAGAAGAAAGGTTTTTCGTGTAACAACTGCATGTGTTTTACTGACTGACCAGTATAAAGAAACAAACTGCTAGCTGCTAACATGACTAAGGAAAACCCAAGGACATGATGTTGAGATACATATTGCTGTGCAAAATGCAGCTAAGCAGTTACTTGTTTCTGTTGAAGACACTGCTAGACCTTCATTATTTGGATAAAACTTCTGTGTTATGCCAAAAATTTAAGTATCCTCGGGTCCTGTATGATAAGTGACCACAATATTAACACACACCACTACAAGATGGCTCTCATTGAAAAATTGTGTTATTTGGAACGGTGACTTGTATTACAAAATATTTTCTGTGGTGACTAACAGCCTGGTAAAGATTCCAACTCTGGTGTTACTATGAAGTCAACTTCAGTGTTTTCTTTCAATACAGCTAAAAAATGTCTGAAACTCAGCGAGATCAGTCTGTTACATCAAAAAACTACTTCAAGTCAAGTAATGCTAAATGCCAAAGACCTAATAATCCTATGAAACTTTTTTTGATGGAGAAACAGTCACAGAGCCAGCTCATCCAGTAGTCTATCTGCAGGTCAAAGTAAACAGAGGGGCTGCTGTGGTGTAGTAGTCGGGACTACTCGCCTCCCACCTAGGCGAACCATGTTAGATTCGTGGTGGGGTCACTCCCAGATTTTTGCATGTGGGAATTGTGCCACATGATGGTAAGCAGTTTTTCTTGGGGATCGCCTGCTTCCCCATCCCTTCCATTCCAGCGCTGCTCCACACTTGCGAATTCTACATTTTAACAAGAAACAATATGTCTACACAAACTTAATGAAAAATGTGTGAAATATTTTTTATATTCATAAACAAAAATTATGATACTGAAAGGTTGAAGATTATTCAAGTACAACAAATGATTACACTTACGTGCATCACCACATAGACTTAAAGATGAGGTAGACCAATTACAGTTTTCTGCAAATGTACCCAACATTCACCTACCCCACACTAATAAAACTGTCAAGTCATGTCATCAACATTGACAAATGTTTGTTTATATCTTATTTTTTTGAAAGAAAAGACTTTTTATATGAATATAATACTTATACCAATTTGAATTTAATCTAATTACTTTAAAAGGAAGTAGAAGTCATCTTAAAGCACTTGTTTACATAAACTGTGTTTAACATAAAATTGTATCCAAATCATTTATGATAGTTGTACTAGCAGAAAAACAGGTCAGTGTTGGGACAGTGACTCAGTGGCTTCTGCACAATTCTGGTTATGGATGCTCCTCTGTTTTCCCTCTATGCATAACCATCTATATTTAGAAAAACTATCACAAGTAGTATGGACGTCGACCTACTCTTTATCATGACACACTTACCAGTACTGGGTGTTTATTATTAAACCTTTTTAACGGTAAGGTTCGCAACACTCAACTGGTGAAATGTGTGGGAGTGCTGTACATTTCCACTGTGCTTAGTTTATCTATGATGTTTACTTTCTTAGTATCATAATTTTACATTCAGTTGACGCTTAGTAAACTTTTTTTCCCCCTCTAGCTCGCGATTTCCAACTATTGCTACTTTTGTAGCACAATTAATTTGAGGGACATCTATGAGTCGGAAACTATGACTAATAGTGTCGTGCATGAGAGTTATTTGTTTGCAGGATTTAATTAGTTTATTTTTGTTATGTGGGAGGAGAGAGTAATAAGAACATACTAGGTTGCTAATGGTGAGGGGTTATACATACAGACAATATACCATGTGGCGGACGCAATGTAGAGAGACCAAGTGTTGTTTTAAGAATTTACTCTGGTATTGTGCCCTTTACTGTGGGTTCCCTCACACATAAATACCACTCTTCAATAAACCCTGATAAAACATTCACTGGGACTCGTGGAAAACATTTGTTGCTTGAGCAGAAACTTGGATATTGTAGGGTACTAGCATCTACCATTTGCAAGAAAACACTAAAATCTTATTTATCTGGTTTAATACTTTAAGAATTTTTCAAATTAAACTGTCCCACATTACACACACAATTGCAAAAATTCCTAAGTTCCCTTGCCTGCCAAATACACATCACAACTAAATTACCTTTGAAAGTACATAAACACTGTTCATTTCCAAAAGATGTACGTAAAGTTCATTTCATTTCCTTTGATATGGGCACCAGTCTGAGAGTATTACTCCTTTCTTCCTCAGGGTATTCTAGTGGCCAGAAAGTCTTCAACAACCCAAACTTTAAAATCAATAAATTTCTTTGTAATATTTCTGTTCAAACAGATTTGAAACGTGTTTATGATGTGCGAGATACCCAAAAAAATTTGTAAAAGTTGCCAATTATTCTTTTGCTCATTTGCTGTGTATACATTCCCTTGGCCAATAAAAAAAACCACGTATGTTGGACTAGGTTTTAATCCCTCCATAATTTTTCAATGCAATAAAAATTGGGCTTCTTCTTTACCTGCCCACTGCTCTTTAATACCTTAGAATAATATACATTGTAGGTAATATTAAAATTTTTAACATACTTTAACATTGAAAAAAATAATTAGAGCAGCACCTAAAGATGCAATTATAACTTTCTTATCTTATTGTTTCTTATGTTTTGTGTACCTAACATAACTTTTATTATTCTGAGTTTAGGATAGCTGCGTTTACACTTTTTAAATTTAAGAACTGTTCACATATGCTGAAAATATAGATATGGTAGTTTGAGAAACACCTAATACCTGGGACGAGATTCAATACAGCGAAGAAAATCTGTAATAAAAGCTTAAGAAATTGTTTTATTCCTCAAAAGCTGTTTTCTTTCAGTTTATTTAAAGGTAAAGGTTATAAAAGTAACACAACTTAGTTGTGNTTAGAATAATATACATTGTAGGTAATATTAAAATTTTTAACATACTTTAACATTGAAAAAAATAATTAGAGCAGCACCTAAAGGTGCAATTATAACTTTCTTATCTTATTGTTTCTTATATTTTGTGTACCTAACATAACTTTTATTATTCTGAGTTTAGGATAGCTGCGTTTACACTTTTTAAATTTAAGAACTGTTCACATATGCTGAAAATATAGATATGGTAGTTTGAGAAACACCTAATACCTGGGACGAGATTCAATACAGCAAAGAAAATCTGTAATAAAAGCTTAAGAAATTTTTTTATTCCTCAAAAGCTGTTTTCTTTCAGTTTATTTAAAGGTAAAGGTTATAAAAGTAACACAACTTAGTTGTGNTTTTTATTCCTCAAAAGCTGTTTTCTTTCAGTTTATTTAAAGGTAAAGGTTATAAAAGTAACACAACTTAGTTGTGTAAAACGGTCTCATTTATCTTAGTAACTTAGAAAAAAGGGAAGAGCAAATACGAAAGTAAAAGCATTCTTGATAAACATTTCTAAAAACATGGATTTTAGTGTTTTGAAAGTAAAAATTATGTTTGCTATTTAACTTAAATTTTTAGGCTTATGAAAGTTAACTAGAAACAAATCAAAACTAAAATTTATTAGAAATTGTTTGAAAAATACCCTAAGAGACCTACAAAAGTAGGTGATAATTTTTTTCAAAACTTTGCGTAATTTTTGTCATAGCAGTTATTTTCTTGTTACAAAAATGCGGGTTTCTGCATGAGAATTGTTCCAATTTGTCATGTGCTCTTTATAAAGATATACATAATTTGAGAAATCTCATTTTATTCATAAAACCTGAAATTGGCAGTGTTATTCCTATTGAAAAGTGGTGTTTTTTTAAACAAATGTTATTTGCTTGCAAAAAATACCTAACTATCAGAGAAGTATAAAGCCACGTTTTCAAGACAAAACCACTAGTTGCCTTTATCAACAGACATTGAAAAAAAGTCAAGTTTTCTTAAGATTTTTTATTGTCTGACATCTTGAACAATGGTTACAATGCACTGGCAAGGGTATATTGTTTCACGGAGACACTAATGTAAACAATTAATACAAAATTATAAAATCATTAAGAGTGCCTTGTACGAACAGATAAAAAAATTAGAGATNACTAATGTAAACAATTAATACAAAATTATAAAATCATTAAGAGTGCCTTGTACGAACAGATAAAAAAATTAGAGATGTCTACCTTTTTGTTTTTGATTTATAACTTTCAATGTCAAATTTTTTCGTTAGGCCCTTTACAAAACTTTTGTTTGTTCAAAATGTGTATTCTCTTACAGTTTATATTTACAGAGAATTTGTATGATAAAAATACAGTTAACTTGAAGAATAAAAGATAAAAATACATGACAATTCAATTTACAAACATATTCTACATAAGGAAATGCATATTCACACCTTTTTGACTCGGCGCTGCTTTGTAANAACAATTCAATTTACAAACATATTCTACATAAGGAAATGCATATTCACACCTTTTTGACTCGGCGCTGCTTTGTAAAAAATATTTGTAAAATAGTCATTTTACGTTTTTGTGAAAATTCACATTATAGCATTAGCTGAATTTTTGCGTGCGCTAATTTACGTTAAGATTTGCTGATAAATATTCTCTAGCAGTGTGTATTCTACGGTCGTCAAGGTCTTGTAATAATTCCTGCTACCTTCAGACGGCGGATACGGTACACAGTAAGATGAGTATTCTTAACCTCAAAAATGCTTAAATTTGAGTTATTTTTAGTTTTATCACAAATGCTATTATTTCAGGTCTCTATTTATAACATAAGTCAAACTTTTTGCATGATGGACTCTGAGCCCCACGCAAATAATTTAATGTTTAATTTGCATTTCTTAACTTTGCGACATATTATTTATGCGTACAATGTGTATATAGCCTTAATATGATAGTTGTGCTCTTGAAACTAATGTTAGAAGTTATATTTAGTTAATAAAAAAAAGTCTAAAAAAAATTCAATTTGTTAGGCCTAACTTGGAATGTATAAACATACAATATGTAAAATTTGCATTCTGATGTTAAATTTTTGTAAACATATTTTTATGCCTTTATTATAAAATACGGTTATATATTTTATGCTCATGTCTAAATCTCACATGAATTGCTAAACCTGTTGTGGTGTGTGTTTTATATAATGCCATAATACCTTAATGGTTAGGTCAGGTTTAAATAGTTGTCTTTTAAGAAGTCCAGTGTTCTAACTACCTACGTAAGGGAAACACAAACACCTTAAATATAATTACGTATGTCACAATGGCCTTCACAAACAAAAAGAACTGATTTTGGCGAAACATCAATGTCTCGCCTAATTGCGTTAAACCATGTTTCTTGTTTGTTTCTTTTTTGTAACCAAAAAATATTTTATCATATTTTTTGCAAGATTTATTAATTAGTACACCGTGGTACAATGACCCATTTCTATGAATTAGGTATACTTGACATTTTACTTTCTCTTTGCATTACTTCAAACCATTTCTATTTAACCAAATACGCATCACCGCTGAAGTAAATAAACGCGGTGGTCGAGGTTGTATGCGACTTGTGATGTCATGGAGTGAGAAGGCACTACAGGTGCATTTTGGCGGGTGTTTCAAACGTAAAACTTTTATTCAATCAAAACTTTTTTCAAACTAATTTTTAAATAGTGATACTTTGTAAATATAGTAGCACACAAATTATTGAAAACTGAGTGCCAGCAAAAAAGCGCATGTTGCCTATTGCTATGGTCTTTTTTGTTCATAGCTCTCTGCAGTTAGTCAGATGGCTGTTAGGCTGGGTTTATAAACTACGCAGCAAATATAGGACGCATCACAAGAAAATTATATTTGTAAATATTGCACAATGCAAGACGTTAGAAACAATGGAAAATGAAATTATGAAACCAGTACATAAAACTTATTTCCATAATGATTTTCGTGAACATGTTTTGCAGTTTTTCCATCAAGGGATGCAAAGTTTTATCAAGCATTTAAGTCCATGTTGAATCATCTCCGACATAGACATGAATCTTGATAAAGTGTTGATTTAATTCACAAGACAGATGTCTTCCGAATTAAATGATACCCACACATGTGTTATTGACCTCTTGTTATAAATCTTTAAATATTGCGCTGTGACAAACCGTGAAGTCACTTTTCAGCGACTTATTGTGGAAAAATCGGATGACATGTTGTAGAAATGTTTATTTCAACATATCTTGTGAATAAACTGACATCCGGAAAGGCCATATACAAAACATGTAATTAACTTATTTATGGAAACGGTGAGGGGTAATTTTAGTAAGATCGAATTGTAATTTGTGATCCTCTGTTGCCAAAATTTAAGCATTGAGCACCCAAAACTGATAGCAAGTGCCAAATTTGAGTTACTCATTACTGAAGATTGTAAAGAAGCCCAATTTTAATTATTATTTATTTGCCTCCGTCTTAAAAATTAAAATTTTTAAGAAATATTGTTAAGCACTTGTTTTGTCCTGCGTGAGCAAGTGAAAGTGAAGGACAGGTTAGTTGAATGATTTGACGCGCATACACTATCAGTTGCAACCGTAGATGCTGCTGCTTTTTCTCAAATGAATGTTTACAAAGCGTTCCAGTTATGCCTAGAAGGGAGCGTGCCTCTCCCGACCTTGGGTATCTGGTGTCTTTGGGACATTTGAAGAATGCTCTGGATTTCTGACTTTGTTTCTTTGGGCTAGACTCGAGGTGCTGCGACTTTACACGTCAAGGCCACCGGCTATAAAAGGCGGGTCAGGCCTTCGAGCTGGAGTTGTTGAATGGGTGAGTTTAAGCGATAGACTAGCAAGAAAAGAAGTNCGAGGTGCTGCGACTTTACACGTCAAGGCCACGGCTGTAAAAGGCGGGTCAGGCCTTCGAGCTGGAGTTGTTGAATGGGTGAGTTTAAGCGATAGACTAGCAAGAAAAGAAGTGCGTGGTGAGATAAGCGATCAGAGGGAGGAAAATCTGTGTTGCCGAAATTCAGAGCAGTGAAGAGTAAGACTGCAGGCTGGACTATTGGACTTGATGTGCGAGTGAAATAAATTACTAATGATGGCTACAGATATACTGAACATGTTTTAATGATGAGTATGAGTTAATTGACAGTAGCCAAACGCAAATAAGGGATGTTAGAGTTGTAATAGACATTAAATATTGCGCTCACTGTGAAATAGAGTAATAATGTAGACAGATAATTTAATGCTGTAAATAATAGTTGTGAATAAAATGAACTCAGATACGCCCCTCTGGCATCCATGTAACTATATTATTCTCTTCAAAATGTTGCATAGTTTTCGGCAAGGATAGATTGCTGTGAAATAACATTGCTAACCTAACCAAAGAGTTGCTTCACACAGCTGGATGATTTGGAGGGGGGTGGGACTGTCACCATCTGATGGCACGTGCAATCAAAATCTTGCCAGGTGCCTTCATACCACACCCATGAACCACTTGTCTCCCCTCTCCCAGCAGACTGCATACAATTAGTACTGCTCTCCAGGTGCGTACAACCACACCCACAAATTGCTTGCCTGTTCAATATTAATTAAATGTACGTACACAATTCCATACATCACTGCAGATATTACCATCTTAATACTGTGGACTATTTGATTTTCCACTACTCAAATGCACTTGTCATGGCGTTAAAGTAGAAAGCCCCAGTAACCTAAACAAAACAAAGTTTTAACATTTGTGCATGCACGCTGGTGGGGGCAGCTGACCAAGTAGTTTCATCAAACTCTTGAGAAATGCAATGTACAGCAACCAAAAAAATTCCAACAAATTTATTTAAGGCATTTTTTCTCAAATTTTTAGACTTTTTTTTTTTTTGCAGCTCCTCAAACGAGTCTTTTTGGAAAGACTGGTGCAAAATGGGTTAGACGTTATGCTGTATTAACAAAGCTATATTAAAACGACTTTATACAGTAAAAGATAACTTTACATCATGACTTATTCAAAACATGTTACTTGTACAAAGTTTGTTTCAAAAATATTCTCAGTTTCATTTAACTTCAGCCAATTTTAACAGTTATCAAAGAAGTGCGACCATGGTGTATCCCTTGATCATGCTGTTCTTTTTGTGAAGAAACCTTTCTTTGTAAACAAACTAAGAATCCAATGGTAGGCATTGAAAGACTGACAACTTCAGTTCAATATTTAGGCTACTATAGCTGGTTGCCATTCCAAACCGTTTTATTTTTGTCCCCATAATATACTAGTTAGGGTTCTGTTTATTTTACCGGTGGAATGGGGAACTCTAGTTTATAGTCTTTCGTGGGATGCATTTGTTTTGCATTTCCTTCTTGGTGAGAGTGGCAATTGTGCAGTTCTTCTTTGTGAGAGTGGTGATTGGAACTTAAATTGTTTTGATGATGGAGTGCATAATTTTGTTGGTACAGAAGTAACATTCAATTTACTCTCATCAAAATAACTAAATGTGATAAATGTGTGTGTTCGTACCAATGTGAGAAATATTCAACAAATACTAACTGTTGGATTTTTTAATATGATGAATTACACTGTGTGTTTATTTATGCTACACACATTTCAAAACCACCTGTAAAAATGAAACTCAATTAATATGTCATTGCTACTACCAATGTGCAAAATGCACAATGTAAACATTTTCAGCAAATTTAACTTCACAGTAAAACCATTATAGTTTCAATAAAATTNGTAAAAATGAAACTCAATATGTCATTGCTACTACCGATGTGCAAAATGCACAATGTAAACATTTTCAGCAAATTTAACTTCACAGTAAAACCATTATAGTTTCAATAAAATTGTTTTGGTGAAAACAGTTTCTTTAAATACCAAATACATAAAAAATATTCTAGCAACAATTAAAAATAACATTATTTACAAGAGAAACAAACGTACTGTTCACTTCATAATTCCTAAATACTAAGCGAGCTTTGGATAATTATTTTATTAAAATCGCTTTTGTCTGCTACCGATACAAAATTATTTGCGGACTTCCTGAATTAATTAATAAAACACTCAAGCTATTTCTTGAATAAATACTTTGTTGCTCACACTTCACGACTGTCAAGGACAATGGTTGATGACTCCACAACAAACTCTTGTTGAAGCGGCAGACATATGTCGATAGTTCATTTCATCGAGGAGACAGTTCTAAAAAGGCATCTTAAGACTAACTGCGTATAATGAAATGCATAAATAATCAACTGCATGTTTAATATTCAGACACCACTAAACAGGATTTCTTGCATATAGATGAATTAAGACTGCACAATGGTAATGGCATTTCACCGGACGAGTGGAGATCTTTCGCATAACCTTAATGTTAGCATGCCCTGTCATATTATTTCTAAATGTTTTTTAGGCACTTGCCCTAAAACTTAGAAAAATTGTACATTCTGTGAACATAAATTTAACCGTAAATGTTGTAATTATTATTAAATTTCTCCATTATAATTTTTAATGCAGAGTACTATTTTCTTTTATAAACATCGCAAAGATCAACAAAATAACACATCCCGCAACTACTGTTGGCGGAGACAGTACTTTGCAAATGGGGGATTTTACTGTTTACTTGTTGTGTAGGTTGGTCACAATATCTGTTGAATTTCCTAAACTGAGAATATGAATGTACTGTGCAAGGGCTGTAGTAAGATTTTATGAAGTTGTTGTTTTGAATTTATCTGCTTTGTTTTCTTAATGCTTGGTTAAGCTGTGTATACCTATAAAACCAGTTTTGTTCAGAATTTAGCCATATAGGTTTATTGTAATTTTTTTGTTACAGGGCAACTTCCTATGAATTACACGGTGACTAGCCAGTCGAGACCTGCCAGCACACAGGTGAATATCACTCACAGAATTGTGTGGTTGACTGTTTTTTTAGGGCATACAATTTTAAGTTTTCTTAATTTTGGTTTTATATGAAATGTAACTTTAGATGACGAAATTGCATAAGGGTCAGTCAGAAGATAAGTTTACAAGGCGTAACTAATGATAAACGAATGAACTAGCACTTGAGGAGTTACACACAGGTTATAATTATTAGTCTCTTCCGTACATGAAGGGTCTAGGTTTTTTTATGTGAAAAAATTATATGTCCATAATTTTCAAGATATGGACAAATTTTATTATATAATTTATAACTTTATGTTAAGGAAAACAGTAGCATATACAAAATTTTAGCATTTTATGGATAGTTTGACAGCAAACTCTTATGTAGATCACTACAGTGGTTAGTTTTGCATTAAGGAAAACTGAAAATGTTAGTGGTTTATGTGCAGTGTGTTTCTTGAATCAGAAGCATATCATGTTTTCTCAAAACCAAGATGAAGGTTCCGGTTACCATAATTGACTATATATGTAAAAGTGAGGGTCCGTTTTAATTTAGCATATTTTTAAGCCAAATGTTTAGGTATTTTTAAAACTGTGTTAAATTGCGTGCGTCAAGTTCTTTTCGTATATATTTTTGGAACTAATATAGGACAAAATGGCACCAACTGAAACAAAATAATTAGGTAGAGGAAAAAACATTGGTGTGTATTATTCTTCTATGTATTTTTGTTTGGTATCTGGCCTGGAAGGTTAGTTACTTCCAGTTTTAACATATGTTGTATAATGAAATTGGCTGAGCGTGGTGAAACTAGAAGTGCTTCTGTGAGCAGTTTTTCTGAAAAGTAAAAGGGAAGTTATGACAAACTTCATTATGATGGTAATTAATTACAAGGCAGGTACAAACAGTTGTGGGGCTATGTAGAAATAAGATATCTGTGAAGTTGTGCAGCAGCAGAAGTGATGAGAGAAGTTGAAGAGTTGTAAATCTACTGTAAAATTGTTTCTTGAAGCAACACCTATTTGGGTTTAAGAATTAAATGAAGTTGTTGAATTTGTGAAAGTTTTAACATGTAAATGGTATGCTCAATTTTTTGTGATCCATTTCATTACAAGGGTTGTGAAACACACTCAATTGGATATTAAAACGAGCTGTGGGGAATGCATATGGTACACCAGTTTTTATTGAACTTCTCTCTGCCAGACAATGAAATCCGATTTTGAAGGAAAAGTTGTTGCTGGCCATATATGTGATAATTGGTACCTTTTATAAAATAAAAACTAACCTATTCAGAACCCCTAAAAAAACCCAAATATTATTTAAGGTGAATTTAGTCCCAGTGCAGTCTGTATTTAGGAATAAAACCAACATGATTTTTCATTGAAATACAGTAAAACCCCACTGATGTCCCCTCACAGTTTCCAGGAATAAGGTTTTGAGGGGTGGTGGTAATAGATATTTTGGGAAATTTTGGACCACTGTTGACTTGCCTAGTACCGTATGTTCAATTGTGTCTGGTGCAAAAACTAAAAGTTTTTTGTATACAATATAAATGTATTTTAATAGTCAGAGGTCATCTAATATAAATGACCATACAAGGGCAAATTGGATCTCGTCTTGTCATCAATAATTTTATAAACATTAAACGGATCAAACGTCTTAACCAAGATTGACGACCATATTCATTGGCATAAACTGATATCATGTAAGGGCATACAGTTGACTTTCTACGTACCAAAATTTTGTTTCCACCGTTAATTTTGAGTGATTCTTGCAAAATTCCCATATAAATAATGGTAAAATTGTCTCATCATTTATCGGATATTGCATTAATCCCTCCCCTCATGTCTGGCGAGAGGGGAGTCAGTAGAGTGTATAAAGCATTAAATCAAACTAATTGTGATCTCATTTCATAATGATGCTCGCTTATGCTGTCAAACGCACTGCACCACAGAGCAATCAAGTGTTCAGAGCAGAGGTCGGCAAGTATTTTCAAGTGGGATCCGAATACTTTTAAAAAATTTTATCGAGGTCCAGAGAAAAAAACACATAAGTACTTGAACTTTAAAATTTTTATTTTTACGTACACATAATTGCATTACAATAAATAGAAAAGGCAGGTATTCATTGAAAAATTAATGCGAAAAATTACACTTGCGGTCTTGAGCCAGTTTTTTATAGTTTGGTTCACGTGGCGAACAGCTAATGCGAAGAGTCTTCAAGGTGGGCGTCCGTTAAAATGATATTTGTTCTTCAAAAAATTCATTTTGGAGAAAGTTGTTTCACATACATATGTGGAGCCGAACATAGTAGCCAGGTTAATCGCTGGTTTTCTGCAGGTTTCATTCTTTTCTACAGGTTTGCCCCAAAATTCTTCAGGGGATGCAGTTTTGTACATTTGCAAGGAAATATCTTCTTGCAAGTCAATTATCTCCATTTGAAGTAAAGGTTTTTCAAGACTGAAAAACTTCGCAGCCACATCAGTCCATTCTGTAACTGGAGCAACTTCATAAGGCGATTTAAATAATTGAGACAACTTGCCTATCTCTGTAAAGTCTTGGAATTTTGCTTCAAATTCCTTCCCAAGATCTGACATAAAACTTAGGAACACTGCAGTGTGTATTTCGGAATTTTTCTTTTTATATTCAAGAATTGTTGGAAAATTGAATAAATTCTTGATTTGCAATATCTTTTTCAAAGATATCCAGCTTGCGTCGAAAAGCACACACACTTTGTATCAGATCACATATTAATTTCCCATTTCCTTGTAACTCTGTGTTGAGCGCATTTAAATATTTCAGAATGTCTTTCAGGAAAGCCACAGCTAACATATTGCCCTCGTTTGATAGGAACTCAAAGTGCTCCTTGCCCTGTGTACCCAAGTTGACTAAGAAGGAGGTTGGTCACTCATTCTTTTATTTGCCTTAAACGTTATATAACTTGACCTTTACTTAGCCAACGAACATTGTTATGTTGCAGTAAGTCAGAATACTCTGAATCACATTCAGATAGAAACTCCTTGAATTGTCTGTGCTGAAGAGCAGAACGAGATCGCATAAAATTGATCAACTTGACCGTCTTGAATAAATCTTCTCCGCGAGTCTTGCCTTTACACTGCAATATTGCTAGCAATTCTTCCCTGAATACTTAACTCTCAATATCAAAACATCTAACGAAAATAGATATTTGTTAATCATAAACAATGTCTCACGATTCATCAAGTGCTATGGCGTAGCAAGGCGCCTTCTGCAAAAGTTCAAGCAAATTTTTTTTTGTTGTCAGCAGCCAAAATTTTTGTTTTTCTTGTACTGCTGCTTGTCGACAATGGAATACTTTGAATTGCGGCTAAAATGTCCTTCTCTTCAAAAAGTGACTTGGCCACTTCCAACATACATTCTTTTACTATCTCAGAGTCTGAAAATGGCTTCTGGTGTTTATTAAGCGTCCAGCCGACACGCAACGCCGCTTCTGCTGATTTTTCTTGCTCGCTCATACAGCAAACTAGTAAGACCGTGCTTTTTTTTTTTTTGTAAGAAATGGGATATACCTGGAGTTTTTCTTGACGAGTTTTGCTGCCAAGAGGAAAGTTTTTATGGAACTGCTGATGAGTTGTTTCGTAGTGTCCAGTTAAATTGGCACTTTTAACAATAGCNCAAGAGGAAAGTTTTTATGGAACTGCTGATGAGTTGTTTCGTAGTGTCCAGTTAAATTGGCACTTTTAACAATAGCCACAGTTTTGTTGCATATGAGGCAAACTGGAACAGCTGTAGGCCTATCAGGCAGCGTAAAACAATATTGTTCTGTCCACTCAGCCAGAAACTTCCTATTTTCACTGTCAAATTTACACATTTTAGGATCCATATTGATTCACAAAACTTTATTTTAGCACACAATAAAATCAAGAAATCCACTCCCTCCCAGACGAATCCTCACGCATGCGCACCAACGCAGCCGGTCAGTTTACTCCTTCCCACTGCCTTGCCTGCGCTCTAATGCAGTATTTTGCGTTTCACATCATAGCAACTATGCATCACTATTAAAAAATAAAATTAATCATTCTATTACTTGTAAAATATAAGAAACATTGGTAAGGATTTCGCTTAAACGTATCTATTATATGTAAATATTAATCAATTTCTTATTCAAATTGAAAATTTTTGGCGGTCCAGACTGTTGCAGACCGTTGGTTTAGTGTGTAACCTCTAACAAGGTTCTGGCAGTCAAAAGTATGCAGTGGTAATCCACTATGTCACTGTTCTGTTCTTACACGTTTAAAACTCAAGATTGCAGAAATTTTATCAAGATTACCAGTTGCTCAAAATAGTTCAACCTATTATAAATAATTACATAAATCAGAGGTTTGCTACCTGAGATTTTTATTTCAAGCAGGGTCTGAGTGAACCTAATGAAAAGTTCCCGACTTTTGAGCTATATCTCTTTTATTGCCTACAAAATATAACTTTCATAATAAAGAGTGCATTATAAAAGGTAGACAGAATGCTCATGTACTCGCAGGTTGATACTTGTACACACAAACAAATAAAATTGAGACTAAGACATTTTCCATGCGGATGCACAGTCGCGTAACATTTCTCTGGCTAAGCCAGCTTCATTAGGCCGCAAGTCATTGCACACTGCAGTCTGGTGTGCGGTGGTTGGCAAAAAGTGAACCTAGCGGCCAGTAGGCAAACTAGGGTGAGGTGGGAAATTTGATATGTGGTGGAGGGGTTATCTTGTGTTTAAGCCAGGTGTCTGTCTGGATTTGATGATACATTGATGGGCCAGTTCCCAGCATCGCAGTTCTGCACTATTAGGAGGTAGGAGACTCACCACTCTGGTTATGTAACAGGATTCAGTTCTGGTTGAGATGCTGCATGTGTTAAAACTGGCTTCTTCTGCAAATTTAAATTTTCCCCAGTTATGGCTTCTTTGGTATCTGCTCTATGGCCATTCGTTCTCTGTCTGAGTAAGTTTTTTGGTAAGGCCAATGTAAACTGCATTGCAGTGGATGTACTGTAGCTGGTAGACAAGATACGTTGTTGCACAGTTGTAGCTGCCCTGGGTGGGATAAGTCTGATTGGNTGGATGTACTGTAGCTGGTAGACAAGATACGTTGTTGCACAGTTGTAGCTGCCCTGGGTGGGATAAGTCTGATTGGTGAGCCTGCTGTTGGAGGTGGAAGACTGGTGTAGGCACAAGAGCTAAAACGTGTGCTATTGCAAGGATGATATCCCCTGGGGGTAGTGATACTACTACTAGAATTCGGTGGAAATTTGTGGTGCACCAGNTGGATGTACTGTAGCTGGTAGACAAGATACGTTGTTGCACAGTTGTAGCTGCCCTGGGTGGGATAAGTCTGATTGGCGAGCCTGCTGTTGGAGGTGGAAGACTGGTGTAGGCACAAGAGCTAAAACGTGGNTGGAAGACTGGTGTAGGCACAAGAGCTAAAACGTGGGCTATTGCAAGGATGATATCCCGTGGGGGTAGTGATACTTCTACTAGAATTCGGTGGAAATTTGTGGTGCACCAGTTTGTTTTGAAGGTTGGGGGATTGTTTGCAGACTAATGTGGTTGGTGTGCCACACTTTGTATTAGTACAGTGAAACTTCGTTGTTGCGTTCCCGTTTATGTAAAATTCCTGCATCAGTCAATTTTTTTTTGGATGGTCCCAACAAATATCCTATATAAGCAATGTTACAAAAACCTGCATGCTACACCCATAAATCATTAATTTACCCGCATCCATCAATCAGATAGTCTCTCCGAAAACCAAAATATATTCGGAACAATTTTTTATCTGTGAAAGAACTATCTTGAAACTGGTACTGCCAAAATCAATAGCGCCAAGGGCAGGTAAACGGACATGCCCTAAATCTCAAATGCTAGTGTACACAACTAGTTGTCGTGAAACGTTGCAATTGTTAACTACGTAATTTATTTTTCTTAATTCAAACACTATTCGTTTTACATTACTCTTGTCGAAAGAAAGGTAAAACATAATAATTGCAGGTACTTCTTTATTTCAAGTAAAGTAAGCACACACAATTTTGCGCAAAAAAACCACGTAATTGATGTGGTACGGACCAGAACCAAACATTAAAATGGACGCAATGGATTTGAACTTCACTATGGTTACACAAAGNAATTGATGTGGTACGGACCAGAACCAAACATTAAAATGGACGCAATGGATTTGAACTTCACTATGGTTACACAAAGGAAACTTATTAATTTTTAGGTCAGTACGGTAAATAACCATGTAAATTACAAGCATTAAAGGGGCAGAGTACGTTTTCACGGACAAATTTTGTTAAAATAAAATTATGCTAATTTTTTAAAGAGTAATGCACAAATGCAGTAATATCAACGGTCACAAGATGGCGAGTGTTAACTTAACAGACTTTCTGGCAACTTTTAAGAACATTTAGCAAACAATTATATATTTTAGCGGGCAACATAATTTTTAGCGGAGTAAAATATCATTTATAAACATTGGTTTTTAACATGTCAAACTCAAAAACTGTTAAATTTGCCGCCAAATTAGAGTAAAAAATATAAAATGTAGCATTATTGTGATGAAACTACGTTCCTTATTACTGTCTTTCAATTTAACAATTTTTAGCATGTTTCTATTTTAAATCATTGTTTTTAATTAATTTTGTTTGATTTTTGCCACTTTTTTTTTTNAACAATTTTTAGCATGTTTCTATTTTAAATCATTGTTTTTAATTAATTTTGTTTGATTTTTGCCACTTTTTTTTTTAGATTTGGCAGATATTTAGTAAATTTTATGAAAACATTCGGCGGATTTTCGAAACTAAGTGCATTTCAATGTTTTATATTACTATACTTATATTGAATGATTGAGATGTTTTTTCATCCAGTATTTAAGATATGCCTACTGTTCATTACAGGCAATAAACTCATTATACCTAAAGATGAAAATAGTTTTTTTTAGGCTATGTTTTACATTTTGAGGACAGTGGTCCACATGCTGAGTTCTCCCGCATACTGAGTTTTTTTCAGTAGGTCCCATGAAAAATTAATAATACAGGTTGCACTGTACAATAATTTGAATGCAAAAGCTTACAAGACGTAACTTATGAAAATTTGTTAAATTTATTTATTTTGATTTGTGTACACATGTAGATTAAAAGAACTTTAACCTTTTTCACCAAGTAACTATTTTTTTATTCACATTCACGGCTCTAAAGATCTCGTTATGAGCTGTCCAAAGCTCTCGGCTCTTAACTCTAAATTTTTCAGCAATAACCTTTCTTTTTATTTAATGAGTTCATCCATCCATCATTGTAGATGTCCATTTTCTCCGCCGCTGCTGCTGAGGTTTGCGAGATAGATGTACATTCTTTATATTTTTTTATTGAAGTACTCGTACACTTAATGTTATGAAAATTGTCAAATTCTCTCTTTGTAACTTTTGTCACATCAATAACTTAACATAAAGTTTAAATCAGCACATTTTCCAATAACCTAAACACACCATTTTTTAAGTTTTAATGTCTGGAAATTGTGCTGCACGTTGCTTTGCAGTAGCGGCAGGTTTCAGCATTTATAAAATAAACTTGTGTCAAAGTGCGGAAATATTCACACAACTAACTTCACCCACACACCACACACATCGGCCCAAACTGGAACAGGTTGCAATACAAAATTTAAAGCACTAACAAAATGTGTTGACATACTTCCATCTACGATTGTAGAAGCTTCCAAAATATTTATTTGTAGTTCGTCGTGGGCATGTTATGTTCCAAACGACCACCAGCGATCTTCACAGTTCTGCCATCGACAGTCGAAACCACGGAAAATGTTGACAATTACTAACAGCAGCGCTGAACAACTATATAGTCTTTTTTTGTTTACATTATGCACGTGATTTGTTGTTAACGTAGGCTTTTTTTTTTATAGTGTTTCTGTGTTGATCGAGAACAAATGTTTTGAAATATAGCGAAAGCCGGTATCTTTTCTGCTGAGAAAAATACCATGGGATATTCTTTGGCAGGGATGATTTCCTAGAAACTAGGTTATAACTTAATATTTGCATTTTTTTATTTACTTATTTAATTATTTTCACACGCTTGAAAATTTGTGGAATGAAAACCACATAAAAATTTGTTTTCTCGCAAATGCAAATTTTGCATGCCACTAGGAATGACCTCACAATTATGTGTACTTGCAGATGATGATGTGCTACCATTATAAGCTGCAACAACAAAGTTGAATTTTTTTGTCTATCCTATTGCAGCTGCAAGTAAAGAACCATTATTTCATTTAAGTTTAAATAGATATGACTAATCTATAAATTTAAATGCCAAAACATTTTACTAAAATTTACAATTTTATTGGTTTGTGTACTGAAACAGTTTTATAACAGTTTTAAGTTCCCAAATATATATTTTTGCTATATTTAAATGTTTATGTATATTTTTGTAATTTATAGTACTAAAACCCTGTTTTCACGACACACGTGTTGTCGTGCAATGGATTCTTGATAGATGGGGCAATAGGGCTTGGTAAGAGAAGCCGATATGTTGATATTAAGTGGTCAAGAACTTCTGTGCTGAGCATAGTCATTTCCATTGTTTTTTGGCTCTACAGACTGTTGGTTATGCAGTTATTGTTGCTTTTTAATATTTAAAATGTGTCCATTTTTTTGGTTTTAAATTTTGCTGTAAATTATTGTTGGTATTTAAAGAATTTGGGGTTTTTCAAGTTAAGGTGTTAACATTCTTGCCAACTTTTCTGATTTTTCCGGAAGTCTTCCGGAAAAGCTGCAATATATTGTTTTCTGGAAATATGTACATTCTTTTTATTTTTAGTTGATACAGTAAATAATTATTTTTATAATTATTTTATGTTAAAACAATGAAATCGTAATGTTGTGACTATATAGATCGATAATGATTTTGCCTGCAGCCAAGAGATTACGTTACGAGAGGGTGACAATCGATTTTTGCATATCTATTTGTTGGAGTTGCATTTTTTTATCTGGAGTTTTTGATAGCTACAGGATTTGTTTGTGAATACGAATACGCGTGGCAATTTATTTTACTGTGAACTGTTTCAATTTGAAGTCTAGTTGAAACATTTGTTAAAGGATTTTAATAAAGTTGTTCCGATATCATGTTTTCCGATAACGATACCCCGGTACCAATGCCCTTCCCTCTTGCTTGTTTCTAAGCTCACAGTTTTCAACATATTTTGATGTGCCTCACAATGTGTCAATGGTGCTTGGTTAAATTTGAAGTGGTAAAACAGCTTTTATCTTTACCACCCCGAGACACTATTTTACCACACTGTTTGCATTTTGCTTTACTTGTCTGTCAAGTCTTCAGAAAAGTATTTCCACACACTAAGACACTTTAACGCAGTATCTAACAATTCATGAGTGCCAATTTTGTTTGTGGTGTTTTTTTTTACGCGTGAAATGCAATCAGGATTATACTCAGATAGTCTGATACTCAGTATCTTTTGCAGAGTTGTGTCTGATAGCGTCAAGTATTTAATGACCACAGATGCAGACTTAATAAGTTTTTACCAATAGTCCATAGAGACAGTAATTGCATACGCCTGCTTTCAACTTTTATCAATTCAGTGTCTTTTCACTTGCTAGTTTGTAGTAATGTATTGTTCCTCTGATTTAGTTAAGTTTTTATGCGCATCTTATTGCAGCTTGCTGTCTGGAAGATAAATACTTTACAACAGTTACAGACAGCAATATTAATTTTCAGCAGGTAAAGTTATTTTTAAACAGCTCACAATATGTTTAAGTATAAAGCATACATTTCAGTTTGGCGTAGTTGAGTTTTTCATGCCAGACTGCAATATTAACGGGCAACAAAAAATTCCAAACACACGCGCAAGATTAGAGATGGTTACAGAATAGTTCTCAGTGCAGCCGCAAGAGGTTGTCGTAAATATTCAAAATAGTATCGATAGTAGTTCGCAATATTGCTACCCAGAGCACAGCAAAATGAAAATTTTTCCTTTGCATCCATGATATATACATCTATGAACTCCAGCCATTTATTTGTAAACAGATGTAAGCGTCATGAGTAGCATGATGGAAAATCTGCGAGGTTTGCCTTTATCAAAGTCTTTTTGTTGGTTCAAAATTCAGTAAAAAACTGCGGGGCTGATTAATATTGTAAAATGTACCACACCATATAATTTTTGTGGCTAAAGAAAGCAATAACCAGATTTCATTNTATATACATCTATGAACTCCAGCCATTTATTTGTAAACAGATGTAAGCGTCATGAGTAGCATGATGGAAAATCTGCAAGGTTTGCCTTTATCAAAGTCTTTTTGTTGGTTCAAAATTCAGTAAAAAACTGCAGGGCTGATTAATATTGTAAAATGTACCACACCATATAATTTTTGTGGCTAAAGAAAGCAATAACCAGATTTCATTNAGGGCTGATTAATATTGTAAAATGTACCACACCATATAATTTTTGTGGCTAAAGAAAGCAATAACCAGATTTCATTATCTATTACAGATACTAATATACCGATACTTAGTATTAAAATCTGGAGTTGTTCAGATACCGATACAGAGAGCTATAAAAGTTTTATGTAACTACGTGTGGACTTTGATTACAATCTGGTATGTATTATGTGTCTGGCAGGCCATGTTTTTGTAAGTTCTTTTAGGTTACTTATTGTAGACTCTGGAAAGTTTAAAATTAAAGATGAGTAGAAAAAGCAGCATTACTACCAGACACTCCGGGAATGTGTAAAGTTTCCATTTATTAAAAAATCAGACATGGCGGTAGGTTTGGCTTTTGCATTATTTGCCGATGCAACACATACATTTTACTTGATGGGAAAACAGATATAAGTGTTAACGTTAAAAGCGCAAAGCATGTCGCCAACATAAAGTGCCCGGAAGAAAATCTGAATATTTCAAAGTTCTTTGCAAAACCTGGAAATGCTGATTCGGACGTTGCACTAGCAAAATGCAGGTTTACTTATTTTCATGACAAACACCGGTTGGAAAATTGTGGAACGAGCCGTTTTACGAAGTGGTAAACTTGTGCCAATATTACATTTCACTTGAGAAAATGCACTAAAATCTACAATCAACTATGCTTAATGAAAGTAAATACAAAAACAATTAACTACGTATAAAATATTCTGACAATGCCAACAAGGTATTTCCATAGACATGATTAAAAGCACATGTAGAATGGCGTTCACCAGGCTGAAAACGTTTCACTGATTGTTAAGGGGTTTGTGCTCAGTCATAATTGATAAACGTGTTTTGAAAGCCAATTCTCTTAAAGCCNGTTTCACTGATTGTTAAGGGGTTTGTGCTCAGTCATAATTGATAAACGTGTTTTGAAAGCCAATTCTCTTAAAGCCGAAATAATTACACATTGCTTTAAAACTTTAATAATACTTACAATATTTAGGTTTAAATGATGTTTTTAAATTAAAACTACTGGTTCTGAGTACTATTTTCTCAGTATCACCAACATAACATACATTACACAGCAGTTCATCAGCTGATAAAATACTTTGCAAAGAAGAGCATTTACTGTTTACATATTGTGCAGATTGGTTACATTTTGTCAGATTTTACCCCACTTATATGAAACATACAACAGCTGTGCATATGTATTTACATTTATTTTGAAAAANAATTTTGTCAGATTTTACCCCACTTATATGAAACATACAACAGCTGTGCATATGTATTTACATTTATTTTTAAAAATTCATTCTGGATGCAGCTACTTTTATGGCAATATGTGAGTATCCAATATCGTAGTTAATAATTGCAGATATCTTGGTTTTGGAAATGTGAGATGGGCCATTAAGTTGACAGTTTTAAGGCAAAGGTAAACAGAATAGTTCTGACCATTTTTTTTTTCTAAAAAATGTACCTTAATACCCAAACTGAAATACTGAAATAAAAATGTAGTGATATTTGTCAGATGAATGAATGCAAGACAATACTTTTTTATTTCGAATTGCAGTAGTTAAAAATTAATACTGCAAAAATTTTATCTCAATGTAAGGTTTCCAAATTTATTGTTTTGTCTGGACAATTCTATTTTTGTGCTTATGGTTCCGTGTACTGTTAGTGTCACAATGTGCTAAACGTTTATTTTTTTTTATTATTATTAAAGAAATATTAATTGTATAAACTAAAAAAATTAAAGTGTGAAATTATTTTTAAACAAATGATATTAGTTCCTATTAGTTTCCAAGTTAAGTTCATTTAAGGGGCCGGCCTACCAGGAACGGTTTTATACATCTGATGCGATTAGGGCTACATTAGGTATTGAAAAGTCAATCTTGTTTTGCCATTTTAACGTTTCAAAATTCTTTTGATTGTTGATTCTGAATCACCTGTTGGTGCACTTGTTGCTTCAACTATGTTCTACAATTTATATCTTTAAAAGATGCATTTTTTTTTTTTTACTATCTGTCCTCTGTTTTTATGCCCAAACTCATTAGAGTGTGAAGGAGGTCCTGGTGAGTTTTAATTTCAGATTAATTAAATTTTTTTGTTAAGATACATTATAAATTTGATTTACAAATGTATTATTAATGCTAGACCATGGTTACTTCCATTATACCAGTAGTTAACCTTAAAAAATAATAGTTTGCCACGGATTGTATAAAACTTTAAAACATTGTGTTATTGAGTTAAACAAATTAAGCTATACGTGACATAACACTTCTTGGCCACTATCAGCCTACATGCTATTCATGGTAAGTGAGCACTTTTGAAAGCACTCTCATTTGGAATAANCACTTCTTGGCCACTATCAGCCTACATGCTATTCATGGTAAGTGAGCACTTTTGAAAGCACTCTCATTTGGAATAAATGTCATTAATTTCCATGTGCTGTGGAATATGCACACTGTGGTTATTACTTGCATGGCAATATTTATTTAAAAAGGTGGTTAAAGGATAAAAAAAATAGCTGAAAGGAAAAAGTAACTAGGGCATCAAAAGTGCTCATTTTACCGTGAACAGCCTATATCAGCGAGCATTACCAAGCCCTGTTACCACATCTATCAATCGTCAGTCGAATCATAATACGTGTGTCATGTAATCTGAAATTACAGAAATATACATAACAATTCTATACATCAAAACACATTTGAATATAGCAGCACGAGAAATCAAACCATGCAAATAATATACTATACTTAAAAGTTCATATCCATTGGGAAACTATTTGTGCAGATGAACTGCTAAATATTTAAGTATTTATAGACTATTAAAATTTTTTTTTTCATACCCTGCTAAAGTTTGTCATGTAGGTATCAATTGGGTATNAGACTATTAAAATTTTTTTTTTCATACCCTGCTAAAGTTTGTCATGTAGGTATCAATTGGGTATCCTCCTGCGATGTGTAAAGAGACACTACCATGTCACTTTCACCTGTCAAATGCTTTGTTCAGTTTTAAGCTGTGCAGGGAATGTTGGCATATTAAAAATCTTATGTATAAATGTCTGCAATTTAGGACTATATCTGTGTTATTCACAATGTAGCACATTACACACATTACATGCTAATATTTTTCCTCTATTGTGTTTAACCCTGTTAGAAGTGTAAGGAAAAAAACTGTAGTATTTAGCCTCTTGCTGTTTGTGTGCGATGGGTTTTTTCGTTAAATGGACTGNCAAGTGTAAGGAAAAAAACTGTAGTATTTAGCCTCTTGCTGTTTGTGTGCGATGGGTTTTTTCGTTAAATGGACTGCTTCAATTGGAATAAATATTAAACTGAAGGGACATCCAGCCCAACGAAAAGACAGAAAAACTCAAGCACGCAACTCATGTCACTTATTTTTGGTATTTTGTGTCGTAGCAACAAAAAATTTAAAGATAGGGCAAATATGCATACAGATAGGCCTACCATAACTTTTATTCCACTCATATTTCTGTGCATACTTAGTTTTTACCATGTTTATTTAATTAATCATTTAAACTTTTATGGCTTGACTTTAGCAATTTTTTTGGACCGTGGCAAACATTCAATTCATTGAAATGTAAGCACATCGCAAAAATTTTTCAAACACAGAGGGTAATGTTAGTTGTGATAAATCATCCAATGTGACTTTCAAATATTAAATTTAGCCATAAAAATCATTAATTTTTAAAATGTATTAATCTTACACATTTAATATTTTTGCTATTGCACGCATAAACATTGGCCCAGCTTAACAGCCACAATGCAGGCATGACAATGGACATTTCCATTTCATGTAAATCTCACTCAAGACACTACATGCATTACAGTATATTTATTCCTGCTGCGGAAACAGATTTATCACACCGTCATAACTGCCTAAATAGGCTGAAAAAAGTGTGCAAAACTGATTAGGTAATTTTGAGTATTTTGTGCTGTAAGAAAATTTAATACTTGGTTATGCAAAAAGCAACATGCTACGTTATGCTGCCACTTCTGTCAACTTCCAGTTTGTGACTTAAAAGTAAAACAAGATTTTAATGTTTGAATACTTAAATATGATATTTAGATGTANGTCAACTTCCAGTTTGTGACTTAAAAGTAAAACAAGATTTTAATGTTTGAATACTTAAATATGATATTTAGATGTACAGTAGAACCCGCTTATAAGGTTCCTTATAAGGTTCCCGTTTAAAAGGTTTTCCCGCCTATAATGCACGATTTTTCTAGTCCCGAATGTTTCTCCATANGTCAACTTCCAGTTTGTGACTTAAAAGTAAAACAAGATTTTAATGTTTGAATACTTAAATATGATATTTAGATGTATTGGCAGAATGGTTACAAATTCAAACATAATTATTTTTGCTGTAATAAGAGTGGAAAATGCTACAATTGAAAACATGTTATTTTCCAATTACTAGTGCTGAAAAACATTTAGAGTAAAAAAAAAAATCACAAGCTAGCTTTGCGTATTTTTTCTATCTCTGATAATAATAAAACAAATTAACAATTTCAAGCNAAAAAAAAAATCACAAGCTAGCTTTGCGTATTTTTTCTATCTCTGATAATAATAAAACAAATTAACAATTTCAAGCTTAAGATTGTACGTTAACCTTGTTTGTGAACCACTTAATTTTTGCAACTATCGGTGTTAGCACAAGGTTGACTTCACACTCAAAGCCTGTTGGGGCACTAGTGCCACTGTAAAGATGACACCAATACTGGGTGAAATGAGCATCTGTGCTACACATTGTGTGTCGACTAAGCACGAGTCAGACTGTTATCACAAAAGCAAAATTAGCACCTGTAGATACACCTATGAATATAGTTTCCTGTTGAGAGAACAAATGTAATCTGTTTTGACAAATAGCTATGAGCTTATGCCAGCTGCCATGCATTCTCCTTAATAGTGTAAAGCATTAGTGGGTAAAGATACAGACTTCGGATTTTCACCTAGTTATTCAGCAAAGTGAGCTTGTTGCAAAAAGTATTTTAATGAAATATTTTATAAATTTTTCGAGTGCTTCTGAGAAAACTCTTGCTTGACACACTGTGGCTACTGAAACACTGGGAACTAGGCAACAGTGCACGTGATAAGCTANTCTGAGAAAACTCTTGCTTGACACACTGTGGCTACTGAAACACTGGGAACTAGGCAACAGTGCACGTGATAAGCTACTGGCACCAACTAGTGGGAGGAGCATAGCAGGTAGACTGACTTGAGCGGTCAAATAAGTTATGTGGCTGGTGTTAGTTAGTCACTTTTAACTTAAGTTAACCTGGAAATTTAATATTTAATATTAAATCATTATTAAGGCGCATTACTATTGATTTAAAATGATAAACCANAGTTAACCTGGAAATTTAATATTTAATATTAAATCATTATTAAGGCGCATTACTATTGATTTAAAATGATAAACCAGTTTTGGTGTTTAACTATTACCTATTCTTGTGATAGTGTTGATTGGCAGGAAAATTTTTTAGCTTTCCACCATAGTGTACTCATAGTCATCCCCTTGTGAGGCTCCCTTCATCCTGAGTGCATATCTTAAAATATGTTCGATTATAACAAAAGTATAAAATGAATGCAATTGGTTATGTAAAAGATAATCAGAAAGTTGCAGTAAACAAGGAATTTTGGTAAGAGTATGATTTGTGAAATGTACCTCATGACATGTTTGAAGTTGCCTGTCATAATGCCATAACACAGCTGTTGGTAGTGAATCTTAAGTAGTTGGCCTTGTAAACTTCCCTTCTGAAGAACCCTGTAAGGCATTTGGCCTTGTAGTATTTTCTGGGTAAAAAAATAGCTGCGTATGTTTGTGGCCAGGACACTCTTGTTTCAGGCATATTTTGGTGGTGTGCGAGGTCCAGCACCTACTCGGATGCAGTCACATCGGGGCCAGATTGTGAACGTTGCCACAAACAACGTCAATCAGCCAATGTACTCCCCGCATGTGAGTGTACATTAGGCAGTGGTGTAGCATATTGTGGTGTTACTCATGTTGTCAGTGTGCTCACTGGAACTTTATTTGTGTCTGCAGGTCCAAATGCAACAGATGCCTCCAACAATGTACGCACCAAGTGTATCGGCACAGATGCCATCACAGCAAATGGTATACCCTGGCAACATTACACCAATGGTGAGTGTTGAAAGTTACTTTTATTTGCTATAGTAAAAATATACAGGTTATTAAAATACAGTATAATNACACCAATGGTGAGTGTTGAAAGTTACTTTTATTTGCTATAGTAAAAATATACAGGTTATTAAAATACAGTATAATTTTTTGCTCAGACAATGTCTGCAATCCTTTGGAAAGAGGGACCACAATGTCATTCTTTTTCTCTTCCTTCACATTGAATGATTGTTTTAAAGCATCTGTTAAGTGCAAAAGGAAGGTTACGAAAACTGAGTGCTATACTTGCAATTTTGGAGGTCTCAAATTATGTCTAATTATTAAAACTGATGTATATTTTCGTAGCTACAAACTAATCCTGCATTTATTCTATGCTGCAGTCATGCACTTTAGGATTTTCTACTTCGTCTCTGTACACTGCATCAATTAACCCTTAAATCAGTATATTTAATTTATGTAGTTGGTACCCCAGGAGCATAAATCTTTTTTCACCTTACTTGATTCACATAAACACTTTTGGAAGTTTCTTTAAATAACTTGAAATTTAATATTTATAAGGCCATACAATCATGAACTTAGAATAATATTCAACAATATCCAAAATCTTTCGTAATGTATTATACATGGTCTGGACCCAACATATCTTGTATATATTGGGGGAATAAATTTTTTTTTTGCCAGCATCTAACGTAGAACATAGCACTGCTATGCGTTTTTCTGAGCTTGGCTCATGTATGAGAATGATGCAATCAAAACTTACTTAGAAAACATGAACGCAGCTGCAACAGTAATGTAGGTGGGATAAATAAAAACACTAAAACACTTGCAACAAATAATTTGTGACATAAGTAAAAAAAATTGAAAACATTACGAAACACTACACTAGCTGCAACAATATTATGTGGCATAAATACAATTATTAAAAAGTACGAATGACTTAACGTTTTTCACTGTGATGTGATCAGGGTTAACCGTAACATAATAACACCGTACTTTTTCTTTTGCAACTATAAATAGGTCAATGTACGGAATTCTTTGAAACATTGGTGAACACACAGGCAGACGTCACATTCTGCGCACAAACCTCTTGAATCTAGTCTTTGTTTAGGACTTAGAGTGGTGTGTTTGCAAACATGACACTGACGTTGAGCTATCTCTTTTAAGGTCGTCAATGAGAATAGTGTCGAAAATCGACTTCCCGAGAGTCATAATGGATCTTGTGTGGGAATTGCAGAACATAGTCCTGCGTTTGTGATTTTTGGTGACTGGAGAATTCTTGAAGCAGATGTCTTACTTAATTGGTTCTGAATTTGAATAACTTACATTTTTTCCATCTTTTCTTGAAAAATTTAGCACACACAAATCAACTAAATGAAATAACGCCTTCTTATACCATTTTACTTACTTGCAGCAGCTATCATNTTACTTACTTGCAGCAGCTGTCATTGTAACCAAGTTGCATGTCTGCCTTGTCAACTAGACCGATATTGTTGTTGTATTCAACACCATTTGCTGGCTTCTTTGTTTTTTCCAGTCAAATGGTCCAGTGTAGAAGTTGTTTTCATTTCAACTTTATGAATTGTGGACAACATTCACACCTTTTGTTGTGCCATTTTTCAGACAGTAGTCTGTATGTTGTACGGCGCTCTCTCCAGTACAAATATTTTTAGGGAAATGTGGAATATATTTTCTGTTTGTTCTGACAGTCCGGCAAGCCTCAGTATTGTTGTCTAAAAGGAATTTAAAGAGACTTGGACTAGTGTACTAATTGCCCTTAAATATACAATGGCCTTTACCAAGATAAGAGTTCATAAGTGATTATCCACCAGTGTCTGAATAGTCTAAGTTCATGTCGAATTCAATATTGCTGTCTTTGCCTGCATACACAATAAAATCTTGAACGTAGTCCTATTTGCTGTCGCAAATCACAGAGTTTTACTCCAAACCTATGCCTTTTACTCCAAACCTATGCCTATTACTCCAGAAAAACTGCTTGAATGACATTTGCCGTTTCTAAGGCACTATACTTTAATATAAGCAGATATTCTGAAAAATGGGTTGAAAAGTTTTGAAAGTGATTCTCTCATTAACAGCACTTATTTTGTAAAGATTATTTTTTATCTGGGTCTTGTTACAAAAGCGAGGTAACTGCAGCAACAGACTAAACCTATCCAGCAAAAAAGATTTTTCTGAACATGGGGGTGGAAATCGTATTGTCAGTAGACCAATAGTTAGTCTATTTATTTATGTGTGAGCCATTAGCAACACTGTAGCAAGAAATGTGTGTAATNTGTCAGTAGACCAATAGTTAGTCTATTTATTTATGTGTGAGCCATTAGCAACACTGTAGCAAGAAATGTGTGTAATTCTGCCACACTTCTCTGATACAATTTTTTAAGCTTTGTTTTCCTTTACAGTCATGTGTGGGAACATGTGTAAAATATTTGTTTCACAAGCAATGCGATCTGAGAGATCCAAATGTAGTGCTTGCTTGAAAATATCTGCCTCTGTAGGATATTGTCTGTAATANAAAATATCTGCCTCTGTAGGATATTGTCTGTAATACATTTGAAGACCAGTTGAAACTTGTTACAACCTTACCAGCACCTAGCTCAGATATGCTGTGTTCAGAGAGAGACAGAGAGAGAGAGAGAGACAGAGACAGAGAGNGCACCTAGCTCAGATATGCTGTGTTCAGAGAGAGACACAGAGAGAGAGAGAGAGAGAGAGACAGACAGATAGAGATAAGTTTTGCATACTGTGGGGCAGATGGGGGATTTTAAAGTTATCTTTGATCCCACAGACTGCCATTTTAGCTGCTGGCAGTAATGAGATTGATTTCACTTTAACTGCTAGAGAAGTTACATTAATATCGATTGCCAGTTGCTTATAATTTCACGTATGTAATGCTCGGGGATTGCACATTGTTTTCTCTTTAAAACCATCGTAAAAACGTGTAAAGGAAAACTATTGTTCCCACCATAAAAAATAACTACGTATAAAGAAATAAGCTTTAAGTCATTTCAAATGGCAAACAAAAGATAGCTGTATTTTCCATGCTCAGAAACAACTAAGGAATCAATTTGTTTGCAAACAAAAGTAAAAAAAATATTCTGTTGGTTTCCAATTACTTCAAATGGCAAACTAAAGATAACAGCACTTTCCATGCACAGAAANTAAAAAAAATATTCTGTTGGTTTCCAATTACTTCAAATGGCAAACTAAAGATAACAGCACTTTCCATGCACAGAAACTACTAACAGAAATATAGTATTGCATTTTAAAAATAACTAATTTTAGAAACAGTAGCAAAAAACATACTGAAACTATTTAATGAAAACTGAAGAAATCATGGAAACTTTTTCATATGATACGTGCAGGTCTACTTCACAAACAAAACAGTATTTTTAGTTGGTTATGTTCCGTTTAAATTATCGCTTAAAACTGCAGATATGAACTCTGATTACCTTCACAACACTCATTTATGTAACTTTTTTTTTTCTGCAATAAGAGTTCAAGCTTGAAGCTTGGGAACTTTTAAGTAGGCTCACTTGAGCTCGCCTTGAACTACCAACATATTTTGAAAGTAGTTTTCTTCTGAACTTTATGTAAGCAAGATAAAAGTTTTAGTGATTGCTATAAAATGCTTGTACACTAGTTCATTGCAATATTGTTCCATAAAGTTGCATTTATTGCTGTACATAAAATAAAGATGTACAGTCTTAATAACAAGAATAAGTATAATCATAACTATCGTATTTCTTTCTGGAGTAACTTGTAGAATTTCTTGTTTACATGAAGGAGGTAGTATGCCATCCTCTGTAATGAACATGACATAAACGGGGAGTGTAACATTTGGCCACAATCATGCTAGGTGCTGCAGAAATTGTAGTGGATGCTGCATTGTTGAAAACAAGTTGAGTACCAGTTTCAGCGTAACCATGTGGTTGCTAACAAGTTTTGTAGTATAAGAAATAACTTGGCAGATAGTGGTTTATTAGCGAGAGAAATGACCAAGGTTTACCAAAAAACAATGTTTAAAGTTGTGGCTTAGNATGAAGGAGGTAGTATGCCATCCTCTGTAATGAACATGACATAAACGGGGAGTGTAACATTTGGCCACAATCATGCTGGGTGCTGCAGAAATTGTAGTGGATGCTGCGTTGTTGAAAACAAGTTGAGTACCAGTTTCAGCGTAACCATGTGGTTGCTAACAAGTTTTGTAGTATAATAAATAACTTGGCAGATAGTGGTTTATTAGCGAGAGAAATGACCAAGGTTTACCAAAAAACAATGTTTAAAGTTGTGGCTTAATACAGGGCTGCCACCTATCCTTAAGGGTCATTACATGCAATTGATACCAATTTTTTTTTAAAAATAGGTGGCTTCATAATTTGTCATCTAAAAATTTTTTTTTTTATTGGTTAAACCTTTTAAGTGTAACACTGGTTATAGACAAATTACAGCCACTCCTTTATCTGTTACAGCTATTTTTAGTGTGATACGCAGTGATTTGAGTGTTTAGGCATTCATGCCAAATGCTACCTCCTGTCAACATTGTTTGAATGGAATGAAACAAAAACAATTTTGCTCATCACAAATGTAATTTTTCACCTAGAAAGGGGCATAACACCTAAACCTTTTCTTGTTTACAGAAAGTTAGGTAACAGGTAAGTCTGATGATGGAAATCAGTTAGGTTTTATTCCCCTAATTTTTATTTGTAAGCTTTCAAAAATGGGACATTTTCGAAATTTGTGTGAAATTCAACATGCTGCAACTTCTATTGGGGGAAAGTGAAAAAAATTTACCTTAGTGCTACATTTATATAGTTCTTCTAGAGAACAAAAACATAAAAATTTGATGGTGAATTGAAATATTTTGGCCCAAAGTTCGGAAAAAAATTTNTTAAATGTAACACTGGTTATAGACAAATTACAGCCACTCCTTTATCTGTTACAGCTATTTTTAGTGTGATGCGCAGTGATTTGAGTGTTTAGGCATTCATGCCAAATGCTACCTCCTGTCAATATTGTTTGAATGGAATGAAACAAAAACAATTTTGCTCATCACAAATGTAATTTTTCACCTAGAAAGGGGCATAACACCTAAACCTTTTCTTGTTTACAGAAAGTTAGGTAACAGGTAAGTCTGATGATGGAAATAAATTAGGTTTTATTCCCCTAATTTTTATTTGTAAGCTTTCAAAAATGGGACATTTTCGAAATTTGTGTGAAATTCAACATGCTGCAACTTCTATTGGGGGAAAGTGAAAAAAATTTACCTTAGTGCTACATTTATATAGTTCTTCTAGAGAAGTAAAACATAAAAATTTGATGGTGAATTGAAATATTTTGGCCCAAAGTTCGGAAAAAAAAATTTTTTTTGCATGCAACGCTGGTGACTGGAATGATACAGTATGCCTGGTTTCTACAAAACATTCCAAGATTTAAACACAATCAGGTATTAGTGCACTTTAGTAACTTAAACCACAAATATTAAATTAATTTTAAACAATTTTACAATAAAGTTTTTTATAAAAACTCACACCACATGTATTAAAAACTTTTCCTCTTGTAAATTGTTCATAACTAATTTATTGCATTTCCTATTTTCAGTATTTTCTTCTTTACTTTCTGGAGTTGGACTGTGCTCATTTTGGGGTCCATGTATCCTAGTCTTCCAGTAGATCTAAAGAATTCACATAAGCTCAAAACTCTTGGAATATTCTCAAAAAGTAGAAACACTGTGTCATTTTTAGAATTCACAAAAGAAGTTGCTGGTCCAACTGGGTGAAAAAAGTGCACATCAGTTTCCCTTAGATTCATTCACTTTTCTTACTTCGGTTAGCCACCATCTTGGGTCATATTTACATGCTATGTTATCTCCTGCTTTAACATCAAATGACAGTTTCCGGCAAGTTCAGCAACTGCAGAANAGAAGTTGCTGGTCCAACTGGGTGAAAAAAGTGCACATCAGTTTCCCTTAGATTCATTCACTTTTCTTACTTCGGTTAGCCACCATCTTGGGTCATATTTACATGCTATGTTATCTCCTGCTTTAACATCAAATGACAGTTTCCGGCAAGTTCAGCAAGTGATCGGCTGAGCCCTAGTTTAAAAGGTTATAAAAATTTGTTGAATGATAATTAAGACAAAAAACATAATTTATAATGTAGTTGCCAAATTATACATTTCATATCTACTTATGCCAAAAAAAAATATATATATATNTACATTTCATATCTACTTATGCAAAAAAAAAAAACAATATATATGTTGAAATTGTCTAGTTCTTTATTTTTAGTTATTTTATTTTCTATTTTTATATGGTTGTGATTTGTGATATATGCTAACATACTTGCTAATAGTTTATGGTACATGTTGTTTTCAGATAAAAAGTAAAATGTAACACCAACAGAAAAATACAGTGTATTAATAATGAAGTATATTTCTAATGGCATACATTAAAATTGTCCTGGATGTTTAAAGTTCTGAGGAACTTGTAACATTGCAGTTTTTAGGAGTTATGTTTACCATTAGTCATAGATATTTTAATTATATATTAATACAGAGTACTTGCTTATGTTGTCACTTCCTTTAATATAATTTCCAATTTATGTTTTATTATACGAGTAACAGTATCCTCTTTAGTTATTTTAATACTTTGATATAGAGATCATGTGCAAGTATTTTTCATTTGTTTCTAGACTATTCAATATTATATTATATTTATTTTTAATTTCTTCTCTAGAGGATAGTCAGCATTCAATGTTTGTTAAACAAAATTAATAAAGAAAATTATCCTGGTTTTCTGATCTCACATTGTGGATTGGCGGAGAGATGTCCTGGTCAGCCATTTGGAGGACAGGAGATAACATAAGTAAGGCAGAAGTAAAACAGAATACANTGGCGGAGAGATGTCCTGGTCAGCCATTTGGAGGACAGGAGATAACATAAGTAAGGCAGAAGTAAAACAGAATACAATTTTTTCTTTAGAATAATTCTCACCACCAACGATGGACGTGTGCATTATAGGAAAAAAGTATTTAATGAGAATTATTTAAAGAGAAAAATAATAAGTGATTCAAGAGAATATTTCATATAAGTGCTGCAAGATGTTTTGATCATTATTATAAGAAGATGAATAAATTATATAGAGTATTTTGTTTTTGAGAAGTTTTGAAAATAATTGTGTTAATTTGTTGGAGACAAAGGATTTTGAATCTGAGGAATGGAATTTAATTGAAAACCTTGCCCAACTTGTTAATGGTAATTTGTAATATGTCTAAAATGTAACAAACTGGCTGGCAGAAATGATTGTTAATGGAAAACNCAACTTGTTAATGGTAATTTGTAATATGTCTAAAATGTAACAAACTGGCTGGCAGAAATGATTGTTAATGGAAAACTGCTATGAACATGTAAATTTGGACAATTTAGGACAGTTGAAAGGGATGTGATAAATTACCTTGATTGAAGGAGTTATTCTGAGGTGCACTCTGCCACAGCTGTGACCTCTAACAGCTCAGAGTGGTCTCATTTTTTTTTCTAGAGCATGAAGCCTGTTAAGGGATTTTGAGATATAAATTTGTACACAGCAAAAACCAAATGAAAATGCTTGGTAGGTTAAAAACAAATGAATAATACTTTTTTCTTTGAATAATGCCAGCAATGGGATAAAAAAAAAATAATGACATTGGTCATAACATTGCAGAGTTGTCGTAAGGAAAACAGAGAATTACGTTAAAAACACATACGAGAATTAGTCTTGTTCTCGTATCATCCTCTGTGTTTTCCTTGGAGATACAGCTCTGCAGTGGTATATGTCCGAAGTAATTTTTTCTTAANTTCTCGTATCATCCTCTGTGTTTTCCTTGGAGATACAGCTCTGCAGTGGTATATGTCCGAAGTAATTTTTTCTTAAATGCTTTTCATACTATTCATATGTCAATACAAACCTATTTTCACCTATTAGAAAAAGTCTCTAAACGTTAAGTCCTTCTAAGGATGCAACGCCACATAAGGTGATTGATATTGATAGTGCTAACTGATGCTGTATTTTGTAACAAAATTTCAAAATGCCTACCAAAATTTACTCTACTACTCACAAGCATTCCATATACCTATGGCGTATTACTTTGGTACTCACAGAAGTACAGATAAAATGTAAAAAAGTGTGTGATTGTACCATAATTTAAAAATTTTGTGGACTCTGAAGGTGCGAGCGAGCACTGATAGTCGCAAGTGAGTTGCAGAAATTTCTAAGCTGGCTATTAATTAAAAAATATGGTACACATGTACCATAATTCCTCTACTTCGCGGGCTTGGAAGGTGTGCAGATCATAATCGAGGGTTTCGAAGTTGTACAGGTCAATGTGCGAGCACATGCAGGATTTTCTAGACAATTCTTTACTATAAAATATATTTATATATATGTATACATTTTTTGACTACAGTTACTNATGCAGGATTTTCTAGACAATTCTTTACTATAAAATATATTTATATATATGTATACATTTTTTGACTACAGTTACTGTCGGCTCATTTTTCAAAGATTGTTTTTATAATGTGATTTTCTGTGAGTACAAAGTAAAGCAATGGCATATGTTAATGTTTCGCTCAATCGTGGTGTGCTATGTAGTAGTTATTAAATTGTGANATGCAGGATTTTCTAGACAATTCTTTACTATAAAATATATTTATATATATGTATACATTTTTTGACTACAGTTACTATCGGCTCATTTTTCAAAGATTGTTTTTATAATGTGATTTTCTGTGAGTACAAAGTAAAGCAATGGCATATGTTAATGTTTCGCTCAATCGTGGTGTGCTATGTAGTAGTTATTAAATTGTGAATTGTTTCTTTCAGTTTGCCAGCCAGCCAAGGCATCAAAACCACACAGGGAGTGCGTACTATCCCCAGCATGGCCATCATCAGCAGCTGCTGATGACGCCTGGGTTGTTTCCAGGATTTGCATCAACCAATGCTCCACAGGGGCAGTGTAAGTAAAATTACATATGCACACGGGCAAATGATAGTTCTCTTAAAATGATATACATACAGAGAAATGTCGTAATTTGCGAGGATTTTTAAATGTACACTTTAATAGAAACTAAGTGTGGCCTCAGACTGTATAGAATTTNTGATGACGCCTGGGTTGTTTCCAGGATTTGCATCGACCAATGCTCCACAGGGGCAGTGTAAGTAAAATTACATATGTACACGGGCAAATGATTGTTCTCTTAAAATGATATACATACAGAGAGATGTCGTAATTTGCGAGGATTTTTAAATGTACACTTTAATAGAAACTAAGTGTGGCCTCAGACTGTATAGAATTTNGATGTCGTAATTTGCGAGGATTTTTAAATGTACACTTTAATAGAAACTAAGTGTGGCCTCAGACTGTATAGAATTTTAAACATACAAATAGGTTTAAGATTTTACAGAATGTTAGTGTGATATTTGGCTTTGATTATTTGATAAGTTTAACATGTTTTTTGCTCTGCTTAGTGTGTGCATCTTTATGTTAGTGCATCACTTTTTACAGAGTAACTACAGCAAAGTACCACTTCAATGAATTTCACTCTTATTCCCTATAATCATCATAAATTCTGATCTTTTTCCCGGATGGTAACTGAAGATTTCGTATAATGTTCTAATAACACTCATGCTATTCGCATTCTACAGATGGCACAGATGGTAACTTTACTTGATGACTAAACAACTGCAAGTTGTTACACAAAATGGTGTCTTATCAATAAGTGCTTGTGGCGCAGCGGGTTTGCAAATACATACCACATTTTTCTCTTGTACAGCTGCGAGATTATTTTCTAGTGTATGGCATCTGCGTTTCTTTCAGAGCATGTTTAGCTACACACGAAGCATGAAGATTATGCTGTTTTTGTATGCAAATAAATTATTTCGTCACTAGTATGCCATATACTGCTTCGGTATGCTATGAAAATTGTTAGAGATAACAGAATAAGAATTCATAATGCTACGCAGATTATATTTTTTTGAATGCAAACAAATTTTCTTAAATCATACAATATGTCAGATGAATATACAATATTTAAAAAAATTGTGTAGTGAAATTTTTTATTATTAAAATAGGTTATTTTGCGTATTGTAAAACTGTTAGTCAGGAATATGCATGTCCTAAGACATTTTTAGATATAGGCTACTCAAAATACGGTGACCATTTTTTAAGGCCCTTCCAGAAAAAACTTTTAAGCATGGTCTTAAAAAGTGCTCACTTCACAGTGAACAACCTATAGACCTATTGTATTGCAACAGAAATTGCAAACTTAGACATTTTATTTCCAACTTCTATTTCATTTTGTATAAGAAGTGTCGTAATTGACACTGCATTGCATTTTCATGGGGGACTGGCAGCACGTACTTAAAGCGCTGACTCGTCGCACCCAGTTGATGGCGAATGGATACATAAACGTAAAGTAAACATTAACATGGCGATCATCAACTGTGAAGGATGTGGCCTTCATATATGAGATGGAATATAACAAAGGCTGGCATGGCAAGTGGGTGAATGTCACTTGCGATACGTGTTTAAACATAAAAAAAAANAGATGGAATATAACAAAGGCTGGCATGGCAAGTGGGTGAATGTCACTTGCGATACGTGTTTAAACATAAAAAAAAATGAGTTTACAAATATTTGTATAGCTATAGCAAAAGGTTTCCTTAACAAATTTGCGTTATAAACGAAATTAAGTATCTTTCAAATGACAGGGAAAATGACTGCATTTGAAAACTATCGCAATAGCAGACGTGACGCTATAGGCAATACTCTTTATAACGCGGTGCCACTGTAGTTATATTGTTATTCTAAGGTTTAGCATGATTTTGGTTCAAAATGTAAGATTGTCCCGTCTGTAAGAAATAAATGTTATTTTATTATATTCCTAAAATAAGAATGATACAATTAGTAGTTACACATAAGTTGATGTTACTATTGGATATCGACGTAACGTCAAAGTTGCAATTTAATTATTACTTAGTAAAATATTTACTCACTTTTTAATATTTCATGGCTGTAACACTTTAAGAATTAATTTTTAATACTGGTGTCATTTTTTTACAGTAATTTTAATTTACTTAGTTACCAATTACCTATAATCTGGTTCTGTTACTTAATTTCAAACCATAGTAGTCCGTCAGTTTGTACTTGCTTTTCAGTAGAGTGTGTGCGTGTATGTTTAATAAATAACAATTTTAAATATTGCTTTGTGTGAAAGAGTTATGTCCGGTTGCATCATTAACAGCCTTGAACCGAGATCCTAAGATCATGGTTCAAACACTTCAGTTCTACAAGACTTAGAATGTAAAAGTGTTGCACCAACGTGAATTGCAGAACTCCAATTGTAGATCTCCTGATCTTGGTTTGGAACTAGGATTGAGATAAAACACTGCAATTGCCTCTCCTTTCGTTACTCCAAGATGCAACTGCTTATTTTGAAGTTCGAAGACAATAACTTTTTGTGGACTTACCTCTTAAGACTAGCTTTTTTAATTTAGTTGAATGCACTGGAAAATTTCTGTTTCAATTTTGTTTGTTTGAAATCACTTTGTACATATTTTTTTCGTTATTATTAATACCAGTATTATTGAAGATGGTAGTTTACATAGAACTAGATAGTGTGATGTTTTATTCGTTTGAAGTAAATTAATGGTTGCTGTGTTTGTGAGCGACGGCTGCTCTTTTGCCAGCAAAAAATTTGACATGAGATTTATCTTGTGGAGAAAATTGGGATAGTTTCAGATTCTGAATGGCTTTTCCAGTTTACTGTTTGCCGGAGGGATAAGCATGAATTTCGTTCTCTTTTTGCATAACATTTATACATCTTTAATTATGTAAATGCATTGTATTCCAAGCCTTTGTAAAATGTATCAATTTATTTTACAGTACTAAAAATATAAATTTTTTAANAGATGGAATATAACAAAGGCTGGCATGGCAAGTGGGTGAATGTCACTTGCGATACGTGTTTAAACATAAAAAAAAAATGAGTTTACAAATATTTGTATAGCTATAGCAAAAGGTTTCCTTAACAAATTTGCGTTATAGACGAAATTAAGTATCTTTCAAATGATAGGGAAAATGACTGCATTTGAAAACTATCGCAATAGCAGACGTGACGCTATAGGCAATACTCTTTATAACGTGGTGCCACTGTAGTTATATTGTTATTCTAAGGTTTAGCATGATTTTGGTTCAAAATGTAAGATTGTCCCGTCTGTAAGAAATAAATGTTATTTTATTATATTCCTAAAATAAGAATGATACAATTAGTAGTTACACATAAGTTGATGTTACTATTGGATATCGACGTAACCTCAAAGTTGCAATTTAATTATTACTTCGTAAAATATTTACTCGCTTTTTAATATTTCATGGCTGTAACACTTTAAGAATTAATTTTTAATACTGGTGTCATTTTTTTACAGTAATTTTAATTTACTTAGTTACCAATTACCTATAATCTGGTTCTGTTACTTAATTTCAAACCATAGTAGTCCGTCAGTTTGTACTTGCTTTTCAGTAGAGTGTGTGCGTGTATGTTTAATAAATAACAATTTTAAATATTGCTTTGTGTGAAAGAGTTATGTCCGGTTGCATCATTAACAGCCTTGAACCGAGATCCTAAGATCATGGTTCAAACACTTCAGTTCTACAAGACTTAGAATGTAAAAGTGTTGCACCAACGTGAATTGCAGAACTCCAATTGTAGATCTCCTGATCTTGGTTTGGAACTAGGATTGAGATAAAACACTGCGATTGCCTCTCCTTTCGTTACTCCAAGATGCAACTGCTTATTTTGAAGTTCGAAGACAATAACTTTTTGTGGACTTACCTCTTAAGACTAGCTTTTTTAATTTAGTTGAATGCACTGGAAAATTTCTGTTTCAATTTTGTTTGTTTGGAAACACTTTGCACACATTTTTTTCGTTATTATTAATACCAGTATTATTGAAGATGGTAGTTTATGTAGAACTAGATAGTGTGATGTTTTATTCGTTTCAAGTAAATTAATGGTTGTAAGAATTTTACTGAGTAATATTCAAGTGAGTGTAATGTTTTAAATTCTCAAAATTACCTATTTTTTTAGTGCTATTTGTTGGCATATTTCAAACTGTGTTTGTGAGCGACAGCTGCTCTTTCGCCAGCAAAAAATTTGACATGAGATTTAGCTTGTGGAGAAAATTGGGATAGTTTCAGATTCTGAATGGTATTTCCAGTTTACTGTTTGCTGGAGGGATAAGCATGAATTTCGTTCTCTTTTTGCATAACATTTATACATCTTTAATTACGTAAATGCATTGTATTCCAAGCCTTTGTAAAATGTATCAATTTATTTTACAGTACTAAAAATATAAATTTTTTAANCGTAAATGCATTGTATTCCAAGCCTTTGTAAAATGTATCAATTTATTTTACAGTACTAAAAATATAAATTTTTTAAACAATTTAAATATTACTAACTTCATTTCTAGTAAATAAATGTATTGATCAGTGCTTTTATATGCTCGGAAGAATGGTGCGAGATAGTTTTTTGTGTCAATCTTATATTAAGTTCGGACATGTTCTCTGATCTAGAGATGAATGTCCATGGTGCAACCGGCCATAATCGAGCTGCTGTTTTTGTAATAGAGCAAAAATAAGTGCTGTTTTTTAATTTTAACTGTACTGTCATGTTTTAGATTATCCTTTTTCCACACCTGTGAACATGAGGCCTGGTACGGCTGGTGCTCCTGGAGTGGGTGGTCTTGGACTAACGGCTGCAGCGACCCAGCAGGTGGTTCCAGGGGGTTGTCCCCCTAATGCATTGCCTCAGCCAGCCCAGATCTCCTTGAGCATGGTTCCAAGTGGTAGCATGAGCATATCCACTATCCCTGGTGATCCAGCAGGTGGTGTTGGACTGGTCACCGGGGCACCAACACACCAAAACAAAATTAGGCGGAAGCATGCTATAGATGTAATTGATCCCAAGACGAATCAGGTGGTTTCTCTATTTGATGAGAACGATGGCAACACACCTCCAAGGTCTGGAGATTCCAGTGCAAGGGAAACTCCACAGCTGGTAAGTTCAGTTTATTNAACGATGGCAACACACCTCCAAGGTCTGGAGATTCCAGTGCAAGGGAAACTCCACAGCTGGTAAGTTCAGTTTATTTTTTTTTTTATATGAAACTTGAAATGTTTATTACCCTTTCACTGTACCATGTTGCATCTTGATATGCAATGATTTTGCACACAAATTTTTTTTTTTGCTTTTTTCAGGCATTAGGGAGTTGTCAAGGCATGAACGAAAATNTTGAAATGTTTATTACCCTTTCACTGTACCATGTTGCATCTTGATATGCAATGATTTTGCACACAAATTTTTTTTTTTGCTTTTTTCAGGCATTAGGGAGTTGTCAAGGCATGAACGAAAATAATAACTTATACTAGTTTTAATATGAGCATAGTAAGTGATAAGATTTGGGCTGCTCTTAACAGGGAGGTTTTGAGGCCGATGAGGGTGATGGAGGTGAATATAGAATACTGCCGCAATGGAAGGGTGGGGGAAACGGGAGACCCTTGACAACCTGCCAACCAGCGGCATCGTCCGGCAAGATTCTTACACGCGAAAATCCAGGAGTGACCCGGCTGGGGATTGAATCTGGTTCACCTTGGTGGGACTCAAGCAGGTTAACCACTGAGCCACCATGGCCCTGTCAGCATAGAGGCGAAACCAGTGGCATTGCATAAACATCTGTCCTACCTGNGATTCTTACACGCGAAAATCCAGGAGTGACCCGGCTGGGGATTGAATCTGGTTCACCTTGGTGGGAGGCAAGCAGGTTAACCACTGAGCCATCATGGCCCTGTCAGCATAGAGGCGAAACCAGTGGCATTGCATAAACATCTGTCCTACCTGTGCANCCATGGCCCTGTCAGCATAGAGGCGAAACCAGTGGCATTGCATAAACATCTGTCCTACCTGTGCGTATTCTTTAAAAGATAAAAAAAATTTCCCTCTTGACATTTGGGCAGTTTGTCAAGGAGGATGGTTTAAGTGTACGACAGGTTTAATTTGAAACTTACAAAGTACATGTGTACATGCTTTTTGGGGATGTTTGGAAAATGATTGTTTTGAAGTTACGAAGTATGTTTGTTTGTAAGCATATTTTAGTAATGTTCTTTTGTGTTTTTTGTAAGAAAAAAGGGTTATGAATAGTTTTTCTGTAACGATTTAGCATCTTGTCTCGCTTGTAAAACACCTGACCATTATTTTTGAATAGAAATAGTTAAAAATATTTCTGTTGTATTTATATTATGACGTATTATATCAATGTTGTTGCATTAATGCAAGAACATGGCAGAAAGTTCAGTGTAATAGAACGAAAAGTTAGGTTTTTAGTGGATTTGGATGAAAAGGGTCTTTGGCTGCTCTGTTTTGTAGCTTCTCAAAAGGAACCAACGTAACTGAAATGGACTGTTTGTATAGGTTTTGGTTCTACATGATTAACAAGTGACCTATCGAACTTCACTAATAAAGAAAATTATTTTTAATATACTTATCGTAACCAAATTTTCCCAATTTACCACACTGAAGTTACTACAGTACTTAAAAAAATATAGAAGTTATGAAGTCAAAAAGAAAGCAAACGATTCTACATTTTGCAGTAGAAACATTTACATTATAAGGAAACAATGTATATAATAGAAACGTGAGCATTTTTTATGGCAAGCGGCAGTGTTTCGTTGTCTTGGGCAGAGTTGCAGGTTCCTTTAAATACGCTAACGTGCAATGCCATTACAGTCAAAACTATAAATTACGACCTTTAGCGATTCCCAGGAAAATGGTTGTTACTTGGAGTAGTCGTTTGATTTTAGCCAAAGATTTTAGAAAAATTCTGACCTACCCCACTTAAATTGAACAAAAGTTGCACTAGATTATTAATTTCATAGTTTTTTCACGGTTTTATTGGCAAAATTACGNCCCACTTAAATTGAACAAAAGTTGCACTAGATTATTCATTTCATAGTTTTTTCACAGTTTTATTGGCAAAATTACGTGTTCCATTTCTTAAATACAAACAAATGGTGTCTGAATTTATTAGAGAGCTATGCTCTTGTAAGATAAAATTTGTCTTAATTGTTGTTAACCCCATAAATGGTTGGTGCCGAATAGTTTCTAGAGTGAAAATATGTTCATATGAAATACATATTTGAATATATTGAAGTCTTCTAAGAGAAATAATAACATGGACACATAGGTTCTTCCCTTGTAACCAAAAAGAAAAGGCGTAAACACATCATGCCAAATTAGCATGTAGCGAGTCAAGCTATATTTTAATTTTCTTCTTGCAGGAAAATCAGTTGATTTACTGTTAAAATTTGATACATTATATAAATATTGGTGGTATGTGCCTCGCCATGCATAGGATTCCTTTGTCCAGATCTCCACAGTCGCGCACAGAGAAACTGTGGCTATTAACCACAGGAGAAGGCAGACTGCTCAGGGTTTGTTTTTCCTCGTAAAAAAAACTAATTTTTCCCACCCCAGTGGGAAAAACTGATAATTTCCTGGGAAAACTGGTAAATAACGGACTAAACTGGAAAATACTTAAAACTTAAACATTTATTTTCAGTTCCAATTTTATTTTATTTTGTTTTTATTTCTGCTTTTTGTTTGTTGAAAAAACAATATAAATGTGTGTTTTGTATATTTATTTTCCTGTGTATATAAATCATTAGTTGATTATGAATACATTGTGAAACTTATCTTCTGCACATAGAATTGTATACTAGATGAAACTTGAAATTATTGTCTTTTGAACTACCAAAATCAGTGAAAGGTATTAGAGTGCAATGAGCAGTGTGTGCCCTGAAATTAGCAGCGTGTGTCCTTGAATGAGCACCACTAGCTGGCCCCAGAAAAAGCATTATTTGTCTGGAATGATCAGTAGTCTTGTTCAGCTGTCTTGTCCTTCAGTAAGTTGCAGTGATGTATGATTCACGGTTTCTTAGGATGTTTTGAAACAAACCTTGAAAAATCATTGTAGCAATATTATGTTAACTTGTTACAAAATATTTTATATACCTCAAGCATATCACTGATTAACTTTAAAAGTATTATATTTCTGAATAAATGAAATTTTATCTTCGCATCTTCAATAACTTTCAGTTTTTATTTATTATTTAATACAAATTAAAAACAGTGAGAGTAGCTATGTTTTGGCAATGGCTAGTAAAAATAGTTGACAGTTAAAATATTGTTTTAATTAAGTTTTTTAGTATGCTATTTGTAAATTAAGTGTTGCCTAGTAAAATATTACATTTTTAGATAGCCCTGATGGAAACATATTTTATTGTTATAGTTGAAATTATCAGCTCCAAATAAGATGCGTAGGCCCTATTGACATAGTTTTTTTTTTGTTATCGACTAATCGAGAAACTGGCGGTGTAGCGGAGCATGTTACTCTTTGTGTGTGTTGTTCTGGAAGTTTCGCACCGCTGGTAGAATCAGGAAAATTATAAAGTTTCAATTTTAACATATTTCGTACTTACANTGTTCTGGAAGTTTCGCACCGCTGGTAGAATCAGGAAAATTATAAAGTTTCAATTTTAACATATTTCGTACTTACAGCAAAAATGATTCTTGAAATTGTAATTTACAACTGAAAAGAGATTTTAATGTTTCAATGCTTGTTATAATGTATTTAGATGTGATGGCGGAAGGGTTACAAATCTGAAGTTGGCAGAAGTGGCGACTGGTGACATGACATGGCGTATTGCTGTTGCTAAATGAAACTTTTTTTTCTTGCTATGAAAAATACTTAAAATTACCACATCAAGTTTTTAAACGTTGTGATTTTTAAATCTAGCTAGGCAAGTTACCATCTTGGGATAAATGCTTCCATAGCAGTAATAAATATACTGTGATGTGTGTTGTAACCACTGCTTGTGAAAGGGTGCGACTGCTTTGTGGTTGTTATGCTGGCCCGGTATGTGTGTGATTGCAAATTTTGAGATGTGCAAAATTTTATAAGTTTTAACCNTTTGTGGTTGATATGCTGGTCCGGTATGTGTGTGATTGCAAATTTTGAGATGTGCAAAATTTTATAAGTTTTAACCATGAACTGTCATGTCGTTTCTATGTTAATAAATTAATATGTTAGTTTTTTAGTTTTTAAAATAAGTTTTTACAAAANATGAACTGTCATGTCGTTTCTATGTTAATAAATTAATATGTTAGTTTTTTAGTTTTTAAAATAAGTTTTTACAAAATGCCTGTGAAGATACGTAATAAAATGTTAAAAATTTACGTACTTTGTGAAACTGATCATAAAAGTTATTTTTTCTACAGACAGAATTGTATGCAGTACATGGAATATGAAATTTTGCGGTTCTTTCATACAAAACGTTTTATACATGCTTTGTAATATGAAACACATCCTCCAGAAAACAACTGAACATTCATGGTCTGGTGGGTAGGCTGCTTGGTCGTCGTGGTCTAGCTGGGCTATACTGGGCTTTCGGCTGGTCGGCGTTGGCGGGGCCGCTGCCATACGTCTGGCGTGTCTTACTACAGTTGCAGTGTGCTCATTGGTGACTCCTGGTTGGGCTCTCCTAACCCNGCTGGGTGGCTGCGGTGGTCAGATGTCTGCGGGTTCGATACCCAGGGACAGGCGGAGGTACTGGAGAACAGAGTCAGCAATTCCGGAGGTCTTCTCCAAGGGACCGAACAAATTAAGGGGGGAACTGAGAGGTGAGGTCTCCAGTTGATGGGTGGCATGAGTTCGTTCCCGGGGGTTTAAGCAACTGAAGACTGGGGAAAGTTGGTTAAGATGTGCCAGTTTCTCGGCAAGGATAGCAGCTGGCCTTCTGTTGCTTTACTTACTTCCCCTTTCGTGGATGAACTGCATTTACAAGGAAAAGGAGCTATTGCTACCCTTCACACTGGGGTGGCAGGGAATGATACCCATAGCTAAGTGTAACCGAGAAGGGGTAGATCCCTCCTCGTCAGACTTGGCACTCCCTCTGCCGGGTCTATATGCGGTGGCTGGAGTGGGTTAACTAACAAGTGATCTAGTCTCTTGGTCATGTCTTGCTAGTCGCTGGGGCTCTACTGTACATGTCCACCATGTACCTTTGTGTGCGTGGTCCACAGTATGGGTGGCCATCTGTGTGGTTTTTCTGGTAATGTACAAAAGTCCTTTTTTGGGGACAGACTGCAGTCCTACTCTATATTCGGAAAATCGGTTCACAAACTGTGGTTCCCTGCCTCTCCATTGCAGGGTGATACCAGGAAGGAATAGGTACAGTTAACTCAAAAATAAACAGACGGCGGTTAGACTATTGTTTCGGTTTATTACGTCCAGAATAGAACACTGTGACCCGTACTCTCCTGTTGTAAATCAATGCACGATTAGCTTATGGAACGCGAAAGAAACAAGACAAGTGAAGGTGCCAACCGGCTTAAAGAGTCTGCCTGAAAGGTGTACTTGGAGAGCTAGAGCAACGAATAGGTAGTTGGTAAAACTGTACCCTAACTGAAGCTGTGTTGTTCAGAAGGGATTCGAGGGATATGGGGTGTGTTGTGGGTTGATGGGAATGGTACAGGGAGGGGGGGGATAACGATGACTCTTTGGGGTTGCAGTGCGTGCTTAATTCTAGCGTTGCTTACTGGTGATAGCTGGGCATTTACTCACGAGGCAGAGGAGAACAGAGAGAGCCTTAGCATGACTAGTGCTAAGACGAGTTTCTAGTATTGATTGACGTTGTGTGGCAGTGCAGGGCTCTTTATACACTTTGCCAGGATGTGTGGTTCAGTCTGGTTCCTTTGGCCAGCGGGGTGGCACCTCCCTTTGTTGGCGGAGCTGCATTGGCTGCGATCTCTCAGGAAATGCCAGAAACGGGGTTGTTTCCTGGTGTGTGGGGGCGGTATCCGCCGCTCACTTGCGTTGTCGACTGGTCTCCCTTATAATAGGATTGTTAGGCGGGGCAATTTATATTACTCTTTCTGGAGGTGCATTCCGTTCTCCAGGCGTCCGCTGTGTCAGGCGGAATGCTGGCCTGGATGACTGCCAGTTGGGGTTCGTATATCTTCTGGGGCACATGATATGCAAGTGATGCGGAGTTGCAGCAAAAAAGAAATAGTGTAACCAGTGTTTAATTTACTTTTTTACAAATCTATAGCAATCTGTTATACAAAAATTTGATTGCATGACATTAGAGGCAGATTGTGTAGCTGTTTTCTCGGTGAAAGTCAACCTGAAGATTTTCAGTGAAATATAATTATTTATATTTTTATCTTTTAATCCTAAGAAAAACAGCAAATAAAGTTCTTGGCACTTAGTCTCATGCATATTTATTTGTTTTCTGGTGGGTACATACTAGTGTATAAAATATGATGTTGCAATAAAACATTCTAGAGACAACTTAAATTAGTCCTTTAAAAACAATACAGAAATGAAGTCGCAGCATTAACATTTTAATACAATAATGTATTTTGGAGAAACTGAACTGGCTCTGAAAGTTAAATTTATTTGATTAAGATCCATATTTTATTTACTTAAAAATGTTTCCAAATTAGTTTTTTTTTTGTGTAGCAAATTGAAATAATAAATTATTTTCATGGATAATTAACTATATTAGTCTTGGANGACTAGAAAAATCGTGCATTATAGGCGGGAAAACCTTTTAAACGGGAACCTTATAAGCGGGTTCTACTGTACATACTAGTGTATAAAATATGATGTTGCAATAAAACATTCTAGAGACAACTTAAATTAGTCCTTTAAAAACAATACAGAAATGAAGTCGCAGCATTAACATTTTGATACAATAATGTATTTTGGAGAAACTGAACTGGCTCTGAAAGTTAAATTTATTTGATTAAGATCCATATTTTATTTACTTAATAATGTTTCCCAATTAGTTTTTTTTTTGTGTAGCAAATTGAAATAATAAATTATTTTCATGGATAATTAACTATATTAGTCTTGGANCAATTAGTTTTTTTTTTGTGTAGCAAATTGAAATAATAAATTATTTTCATGGATAATTAACTATATTAGTCTTGGATTGATTTGTGAGGGTAATATGTTGATAATATTGCTACAATTTTTGTCAAATACATTCACATGGTTGCAATGTAGGCTATTTGAAACATTATCCGTATTTATATTCTATATCACACACACTTGAAATTTTATTCTAATCAAAAGACTGCAATTGCATTTGCAACTTGCACTTACATTTCACTGAACACCTCCAACTAGGTTCGTGTGGCAAGGTATGTTCTTAAAAGCTTGACATAAAACTGTGGTGCATCGTTTGGTAGATGGCGAATTTGGTTTAACAGCCTTAATATTTTAATTGCAGTTATTTGAAGTAGCAGTTTGGATGTTACAGCTTAAGTGACACTTTGAAGTATTTGGAATTCTGGGAAATTTCAAGACAACACATTTTCATTGATCATAATAAAATATTTCACGATTGAAAGCTGCATCAGCTAGGGATGTAACAATTCCACTTTTTTTCAATTCTCGATCTCGAACGCGATACCTCTTGATTCCTAAAATCGCGATTCTTTCAGTTACAAACAATTACTTTGCAGAGCTAAATACTGTATAGGAGGGTGTGAAATTTAATTATTTAAACTAGGCCTACATCAGTGGGGGCATATTAATGTGAAATTCCAACAAGTTTAAAAGAGGCATTATTAACCCGGTCAAAATCGACATTCAAGGTTACAAAAATTCACATAGAGCTAAAAATTGGTATGAATGTTAGGAACACCATTATAAATGAAATGTGAAAAGTCCCCATCGATCCCACATCTGCAAAAAAATGTATTCAAGGTCAAAGTTCGCAAATATGGGTTCTTTGCATTTTTCAGCCAAACGGTAAGTTTTATCATACAAATAGGTCAGACAAAAATTGTAGATCATGCATCATGTATAAAAATTGTTCTTACACCTTTTTTCCTAAGAGTCACCATTTCTGAGATATAATAATTCAAAAAGTTGTGTTCATGATATGCACACGTTTCCACGCCACCTGTGAGGTAGTGTACTTGGCGCGTTTTTTTTAACGTGATTTCCTCGGTAGGCCTATTTCACGATCTATTGTGGTCCTGTTTAATTAAATAATCGTATCTTAATAGTTCTGTTATCTACAGCTGCACTTTTGCAAATATGTTTTGATACCTGCCCAATGCTAGGGTTTATAAGCAGGTATGGAATCTGCTCTCGACGTGAGGTGCCAGCCCTTGGTGCTAGCCCTCAGTGTTAGGGNGGCGTGAGGTGCCAGCCCTTGGTGCTAGCCCTCAGTGTTAGGGCGTAGGAATACGTCGACACTATTGTCCCTAGGTCCAATTTACCCAATAAATTCACCTTGTTTTGGGTTGCTAATAAATCAGTTTTATTAATGTTTAACAGGGTCACTTATACAGGTACACACGAGACAACACTCCCCTTTCATTTCTGTACGTAGACGATACTTGGCGCGGCGATTTTGCGACGGGGGGGCGGGGGCAAGAATCTTCACACTTGGTGTAGAACTCTACTTATCTTACACTGCGGCGCTGGTCTTCTCTCAGCCAGCAACCTCTGGATCGCTTCGGCACTCGGCAGGCAGACTGGAACGTCTGGGCTGCGACACTTCCTCCCGTTCGGCGTCGGCGTCTCGACGCCTTCTCGAATTCGTCCTCCTGACTTCGATCCGCCCTCCTCGATTCCCGTCGGCCGACTGCCCTGTTCCTTCCGCTCTCTCGTGGTTTTGTAGGCTCGATCGCCATATTCAACTTGCACCATCCCTGCATGTGGCCGGGGTACTTGCCGGGTCCCCTCTGGGTTATAAAACACGTGTGTGGTACTCTGGCGCATGTGGGTCTGGCGTTCTCCCTCGATTCTGGTCTGCAAGTTTAAGTGCTTCGTCCAGCACGTGCTACTTGTGCTACACGTGTTCGGTGCACTAGCTGTTCTTATGCCTCTGGATATCGTGTCGTTATTATCCCAGCACGCCCGCCAAAAGCTCTCATGGTTTATTGCGGTAAAAAGCCTGGGGCAGACATAGCCGGTGGTGGGATCTCGGCGTCTCTTGGGCAGCTGCTGCAACGCAGCTGTGCCGCGCCCGGGTGTCTTCCGTTGTCTCCGGATATCGTCTGCACGTGAAGGAACAGTTGCATGTGCAGGAACATTTGGTAGCACGCCTTTGCATCTGCGAGGTGCGGTTGCGCCTTACTGGCGGTATTCTTCTGGCACGTCCGCAAAACCCTTAATCCTTATTGCGGTCGTCCACCTGCGAGCTTCGCCAGAGCGTGTGTTCTGACGAATAAAAATATAGGGATGCAGAATGCGTCAGTTTTAATTCGTTTAACGTAAACTGACAATCGTCGCTATTTTCAATGTATGTAAATATTTCTTCCGTTGCCAGATTCGTAGCTTCATCTTGAGGACGACCTACTTTACCCCCAGTGGTAGGTCTCAAGAAGGAATTATGATACTTAGCCTCAGCAGCAACTAAATCATAATCAAACCCAATTCAAGCAGTAACAGCTTTAGCCACGTCATCAGAACGAGTCTGAGCTATTTTCAGAATAGATTCTTTGAATGAAAGTGTAGTTACTTTGAAAATTATACGCCGAGTATCCAGTGCTTTTTTCTTCTTATACTCTTCATTCAATCCATGGCCGCAAAATAAGCAACATTGTTTAAAACAAAAAGCTGATTCACTTACGCGTGCTCTAGTACGAGGAGGACTTATTGTAGATGTACTGGCTTGTTCTTCTTCGTGTTGTCTTTTAACTGCAGCAATAGTACTCTTTCGAGTGTACTTTTTACGACATTGCACATGAATTGTCACAGATTTCTGGTCTTTCAGGTATTCCGATAATTCATCACCTCTTTCAGTACTTGCATCAATTAATGTCTTCATGCCACGATCAACAGTAACAATTTCACTTTCAGTCAAAGGTTTACTACAAATAAAGCACATTTGCGACATTTTTTTTAAAAACTAAAAACGGCACAAACTTGGTAAGGAAATCTTAGCAATACTCACGTGTTTTCACTACGAAGGTACGTTCGAGACTAACAGTATTTTGTTTAGGCCTTCGAAAAAGGAGCAGGTATACGACCGTTGCCACGCGGACAGTGGAATAAGAGACAGATGTTGTTCAAGGTTATACTGGTGTACACAATGAGGGACTGGGTTTCTTTCGAGTTCATATTCTCATAATTGTACTATTTTGTACATATAAATAACACAGACCAATATAAAAGTATTTTTACTTGTATTACGGCTCCAGTGATGTATATACGCGGCGTACTTGTGCATATTATGAAGAACACAACTTTTTGAACTTTTTGAATCGTTATATCTCAGAAAAGGTGACTCTTAGGGGAAAATGTGTAAGAACAATTTTTATAGATAGTTGCATGATATACAATTTTTGTCTGACCTATTTTTTATGATAAAACTTACCATTTCGCTGAAAAATTCAAAAAACCCATATTTGCGAACTTTGACCTTGAATAAATTTTTTTGCAGATGTGGGATTGATGGGATACATTCATGGGATACATGATGTGGGATACATTCGTACCAATTTTTAGCTCTATGCGAATTTTTGTAAGCTTACCCCTATTTTTTGAGCTAACTTGACTGGATTATATTTCATCAACATAGTTTATTCGAAAATATTTCCAACCCTCACACGACATGATAATTGTGCACCAACAGATGAAATTATAAAAAAATTGGCGAATAGCATTTTTGGTAGTAAAATGTGTGTACATTGACACAAATGTACTCAAATTAACTTTCAGTGGAAGTTTTAACGTCCGTGAACACGCGCTTTGAATCACGTAGTGCAACTGCAATCACAGCCAAGTAGCATAGGGCAGGCTATGAATGCAACCTACTGAATCTGTATGCTAACAAAGCTAATTCCTCTATCGATAACAAAATATAAAGTAGCTAAGTAAATTAATTGTATTTTTTCATATAGCAAATTTGCTGTGTTTGGAGTTTGTCAACGTCCCAGCGACGAGTGAGCACAATACACATCAAAATAAAAAACACATTCCGAACAAAAAACAGACAATTTGCTGGCGTGTTACGAAGTGTTTTAACCAAAACCATCTTAGATCTCAGTAAAATAGTTAATCATTTGGAGTAGTTAAACATTCATCGTGGACTAGCTTATTTTTATGTGAATAATTAGGTTATGTATATAGAAACTCGCGTCCCATATTAACCACCAATCGATACTTGATATTTATAGATGTCTCTCCTCTATAAGACGAATTCAGAGTCCACGGTTTACCGTAACTTCCTAATATTGAAAGTTTGCAACCAGTTTTAGTTAATTTTTGCAATAATTATGTAGTGTTAATGTTACATAATGACTTACAAAAATTTTTTTTAGCTTATGAAACAATTTTTGAAATCTTTGAATAAGTGGAAGAATCGAAATTTTCTCGAGAATAATTGATTCATGAAATCATAATCTCTTACGCAAGAGTATAAAAAGCTTCTTGCACGAAATCCGACTTGTATTTTAGTTGGAACACTGATGTGAACATAAATTTTTCCTGAAAATATCCGGAAAAAATTATTTTCCGCCCCACGAGAAAATTAGAATTCTCGAAATTCAGGATCCCGCACACCCATAGTTTTTAGAATGTAACAAAACTTGCTAAAAACAAAACTACCAAATCGCGACCGAACTGAAGGTACTAAATACTGATATGCTAAATAATAAATTTGAACATGGCCAGTACATTTTAATTTTGAGATTTCCACAAGTCATATTTTTAAGTATAAAATTTTCCAAGAGTGTTTCATTTACTGGCATGAATAGAATTTTAAATGTTTTTTTTTTTTTTTTGGAGGTGATAGGTTATGTATTTGTAGTAATTTGATTTTTTTTTGCTTCGATTCTTGGACTTTAGATACTCTATAAGATTCTTCAAGAATCGAGGAATCGTGGAATTGAGTGTTACATCCCAAGCATAGGCTTATCAAACAGGCGAGATCGTGTAGTTTACAGTTGTACATGCATTGATTGAGGCTATTTATAAATTAACCACAGTACTGAGTGCACCTGGATAACAATATATCATATTAACATAAATATTATTTTCTGTAAAAAATGGTGTAAAAGCAAAGTGCTTAGTGGTTTTAATAAATACAAATTTTTGGTTTATTAGTATGTTGCCCAATTGAGAGGGAACATGAAACAAACTGGCGAGCCATCAGAAAGGCTCGGTGAATACACACCGAATTGAAATTTTTAGTAAGGGAACTGCTCTACATGGAAAAATGTTAGTTTAATAATATATAGAGCTTTCGAAGCTAGCCAACAGATGACAGCACAGTTGCTTGCGTTGAAAAAATCGCGACTGGTTGGCCTATGTAAGAAAACAACAATTTAGCAGCTCTTTGAGCCTTTCCGGAATATATTATTTTCAGACGATTGTCAAACACCTCAATAGTGAGAAAAAAACTGGAATTGGTGCAGACTTAAATTTAATGGATCTCGTTCAAGGATTCTGTGCATCATCTGCTTTTTAAGAGCATCTCTCTTTTTGTTCTTATATATTTTTTTTGTTTTAATTTATAACAAAAGGTAAGAAGCTGCACGGACAAGCCGAAAAACGGTTAAGCGGAGCACAAATAACTGGGAGTGTACTGTATTTATAAAATGCACAAACTTACTGTTTGGAATCCTAATCACATGTTCTGAATACAATCTACTGTATGACAAAAGAAATTGAAGACATCAAGTGCATAATCAACAATCATTTGTACAAGGAGATCAAACATATCTGTAACCAGTTGAAACCAATTGCTGATGCACTGAGAAAATTACAGGGTGATAGTCCTAACATTGCTGATGCTTATGGGTTTTTCTAGATGTACATCATGATGAACTGAAACCACACAAAAATGTGACTTCTAGTTTTAATAGTGTTATTACTCATATTTTGGCAAATGTGATGAATCCCTCAAATAAGGGTAAAAAATTGTTTTAAGCTCACGAGGAATTAACTTGTATATACCTGCAAGGCGTAAACTCTCAGTACTTTACCTACACTGTTCAGTTTCAATCGGAAACAGCTTTTTTCGAAGGCTACTGCAACTTTTCTAGAGAGGCGTTGCTGTAACTTGTGTCGTTTAACAGGCATCTGTACCATGCACGTCTATCGCCTGTGCTGTGCGAGCTGATGTTTTATATCACTTAAAACTCTCAGCCTGTCGCAGAGATCTGCGAGTCTCGTCCATTTCTGCCCATTGAAGCACATATCTGATCACACTCATTTCAGTTACTACCCCAACACCATGACTTGCAAGTTTATCAATCGCTCGGGCACTATTGTTGTTCACTGTTTGTAGTGTTGTTTTCACATCATGTTAAAAAACCGTAAAAGGGCAGTTGTAACTATTATGGATAAGTTAGAATAATAATTAAAAAATTTGAGCATGGGGAGACAACTGCGAAATTAGCATTGGACTTTGGAATCGAGGTACTAACTGCGGGACATTAACAAAAACTAACAAAAGCTAATGGAAAGTGCATGTCGCACGGATAGTGGTGCGGGTCCATCAAATCTTAAAACACTGAAATCTTCTAACTTAGCAGACTTCGATGAAGATCTGTATTTGTGGTTCTAACAGAAAAGAGCTGAGGGCGTACCTGTGTCTGGCACATTGGTGATGGAAAAAGCAAAAGAATTCCACATGTTGTTACAAATTGAAGAGGAGTTCTCTACTTAATTCGGGTGGTTGAGCAGATTCTAACAAAGCTGACTAGATGGGTCTGTATTGGAAGAGCTTGCCAACTTGAAGCCTGGTTTTTAAGACTGAGTNTATTCTAACAAAGCTGACTAGATGGGTCTGTATTGGAAGAGCTTGCCAACTTGAAGCCTGGTTTTTAAGACTGAGTCCCATACACTGGTGTACAGAATCTGGAAAGGAAGGCTAACTGTGCTTTTCTGCTAGATTTTCTCTGCTAACAACAAATTAAAACCCCTGGTTATTGTCAAATAAAGAAACCCGAGAGTCTTGCTGTTCACTACACGCACCAGAAGGGAGCCTGGATATACAGGGAAATTTTCGCCTATCGGTTCCACACGGTTTGTCCCACCCCGTCTTTTCTCGTTGCTCTTCCTTCTCCCTCTTTTCTCGTCGCTGTTCCCTTACATTTAGAGTTTGAGTGTTTCTGTACTGTACATAGTGGTCTGGTTTGTAGCAAAATATTATTTTATTAAATCTTTTTTGATTAAGATTCCTTTTGTAAGTTCTCATGGGCTGTTGAGTTGAGTCCCTTTTGGAGCCTGCGAGACCATTTCTTAAAAAAATTCCCGATGTCATATGGGTTGAAAACTTGCCAGGTTTAGAGTATAATGCTTTAAATTAGTGTAGAAATATTTGAAGAATATTTTCAAGACAGATCTTTAGTCTCTTTAATACAAAGTATGCATGGAATTATTTGCTCTAGAAACACATTAGATATTACCAATCTATCAGCAAGGCACTAGAGAAGGTTTTGATATGGGACGTGAAATTAATAATGTTAGTTGAATAAAATAATNCCAATCTATCAGCAAGGCACTAGAGAAGGTTTTGATATGGGACGTGAAATTAATAATGTTAGTTGAATAAAATAATAATTGATGTTCCCAGTGTAAAAAAACAAGGGAGTTTGTTAAAAGTTCACAAAAAAAATTGAGTTCTCACACACCTGTTCATTTTAAATGTTCACTACCTAACACTGCCAAAAACAGGTATATAAACTTAATAAATTTGCATAAATTCATAAAATGCAATGTTATTTATAACACACACATTTACCAAAACTGAGAGGTTCGAGTGCTGCTTTCATAAGAAATCATCACATGCCAAGTAAAATGATTTGCCCATCTATGCTCTGCATATTTCTTCAGACTTTTAGCCTGTACATCTATCCCATCTTTCAGCCTAGTGATTCTTAATATGATGCGCAGCTGAACTGTCCAATATCTCTTCTTCTCAAGTAGTGTTGTCAACTGCAGAAAGAAAATTTTATAGCTTATACTGGTTAATGTTAAGTTACTATCATATAATAAAAGTAGTAGTATGACTTGCAAACATCTTCATTCACCACCTTACAGGTTGTGAAATGAAATAATGAAAATAGCTCCGTGAGCTGTGTGACCCTGAAAATAATTTGCATTCACAAAAATATCATTAATGGTTGTGAAATAAGTAACAAGGTTGTTTTTACCACTGCCTTGTATTATTAATAACTTGAGAAACATTCGCTTGTGTAATTACAAAAGGGAAACCTTAAAATTTGAGATTAGTGTATGTCTATTAAACATTTGGGGCTAAAAATATGATGATTATCTTAAATACACTTTTCAGACAATATAATTTTGAAGTTATGTTTTAAGTGCCAAAATTTTGTAACACTTGATATGAAATGACTCATTTGGGAGGATACTGGAAGATTAATTTTCCTCTTAATCAAAAATTGTATTCCATATGCTAATTTATGATTATTTTTAATTGATTGCACACAATATAGCTTAATTTTAATTATGAAAATAGTCTTTGCAACTTAGTCCTTGGTAGATAGTATTACTGTGTAAACGTCTTGATCCCATTTTAACTTAAGGGATTTGGTTGCAGCACTATGGTTTATGTGCACTTTGTTGTTACCAAGATCTTAAAATCCTTTTATCAGCTGTACATAGCATGATTACTGCTTTATGATGTGGCTTATTCCGTGGGTGTCGTAATGTTTGACACATTCCAGAACAGAACACTTTCCTTTGGGCACATGCTATGTTTGTGGCAGGTTAGTGTAAGAGGATTTTTTTTTTTAATCTGCTTGGTGTTACTTTGAATGAATTAATTAATGTAGGAATTTTTGGCTGGTTAGACAATAAATTTACTTTTTACATGTCACAATAATTTTAACATTGCTACTTTGTTTGCTAAGAGATATATATATATTTTTTTTTTTTTGTTGGTATCCTTTTTTTCCATGTACACCTTTCTACAGTTTTATAAAACTTGCTACATTGCTTGTTTCATTCTTAGAAAAACAGTTGTCAAATGCCATGGAGTAACTTATGCATCTAATATGTATTGTGGGTTGTAAAATGTTGAGTATTTAAATTCTTAAAATTGCTAGTAAACACATTTTGCAAGGTGTTGTCACTATGATACACTGTTCTTCATAAGCAATGTTCGATAAAACCATTAATTGTGTTCTTGTGTGTGTTTTTTATTTCTTCTATAATCGAATGTGCTTATTTCAGTAAAAAATATTGACTATTGTGTGGATGACTTAAAATGATGCTGAGCATGGTAGTTAAAACTGTTCTAAATAGTGTGCGAGTGATATGGTCAGAAGCACAAAAGTAAACATGTTTTCGATGTGGGACTATATATAGCTTTGGAAGTTCGTGTGTGTACACAATCAACTTATTGTCTTAAAAAGTTTGACATAAGTTGCATCTTACGTTATTTTGTAAATGCATGTGGGATGAGAATTTAAGACGGTTGCAGTTTGGGTAATTATATAACAAGACCATATGAATATCAAAGAAAATGGGTTATTTGTAATTTTTCTGTGGCAGTATTGTAAAACTTAATTTTTTAGTTTTCTGTGTTCCAGCAAATACCTGAAAATAAGGTTTTTTAATAGGTTGCTTTCATAACTTACAGAGTTTGATTTTCTTAATTTGCTTGGTCGGCATTTTAATGTGTTGTTCTTTACCTTTTTATAAAACATGTACAGTTCATTCACAATTACAGTGGAACCCTCTTATAAGGTTCTTCAGGGGTCCACAAGAAAGTGACACTATAAGCAGGAAAACCTTATAAGAGGGAAACACAAAAATTCAAGAATCTGGACACCAAAAGAATTTTATCTCCTGGTTGCAAAATCATAAAATAAGTATACGAGCAAAAGATTACTGTACATGCAAAACAAGCACANATTTGGTTGCAGCACTATGGTTTATGTGCACTTTGTTGTTACCAAGATCTTAAAATCCTTTTATCAGCTGTACATAACATGATTACTGCTTTATGCTGTGGCTTATCCCGTGGGTGTCGTAATGTTTGACACATTCCAGAACAGAACACTTTCCTTTGGGCACATGCTATGTTTGTGGCAGGNTAATGTTTGACACATTCCAGAACAGAACACTTTCCTTTGGGCACATGCTATGTTTGTGGCAGGTTAGTGTAAGAGGATTTTTTTTTTTAATCTGCTTGGTGTTACTTTGAATGAATTAATTAATGTAGGACTTTTTGGCTGGTTAGACAATAAATTTACTTTTTACATGTCACAATAATTTTAACATTGCTACTTTGTTTGCTAAGNCTTTTTGGCTGGTTAGACAATAAATTTACTTTTTACATGTCACAATAATTTTAACATTGCTACTTTGTTTGCTAAGAGATATATATATTTTTTTTTTTTGTTGGTATCCTTTTTTTCCATGTACACCTTTCTACAGTTTTATAAAACTTGCTACATTGCTTGTTTCATTCTTAGAAAAACAGTTGTCAAATGCCATGGAGTAACTTATGCATCTAATATGTATTGTGGGTTGTAAAATGTTGAGTATTTAAATTCTTAANTGTCAAATGCCATGGAGTAACTTATGCATCTAATATGTATTGTGGGTTGTAAAATGTTGAGTATTTAAATTCTTAAGATTGCTAGTAAACACATTTTGCAAGGTGTTGTCACTATGATACACTGTGCTTCATAAGCAATGTTCGATAAAACCATTAATTGTGTTCTTGTGTGTGTTTTTGATTTCTTCTATAATCGAATGTGCTTATTTCAGTAAAAAATATTGACTATTGTGTGGATGACTTAAAATGATGCTGAGCATGGTAGTTAAAACTGTTCTAAATAGTGTGGGAGTGATATGGTCAGAAGCACAAAAGTAAACATGTTTTTGATGTGGGACTATATATAGCTTTGGAAGTTCGTGTGTGTACACAATCAACTTATTGTCTTAAAAAGTTTGACATAAGTTGCATCTTACGTTATTTTGTAAATGCATGTGGGATGAGAATTTAAGATGGTTGTAGTTTGTGTAATTATATAACGAGACCGTATGAATAACAAAGAAAATGGATTATTTGTAATTTTTATTTGGCAGTATTGTAAAATTTAATTTTTTAGTTTTGTGTTCCAGCAAATATCTGGAAATAAGATTTTTTAATTGGTTGCTTTCATAACTTACAGAGATTGATTTTCTTAATTTGCTTGGTCTGCATTTAATGTGTTGTTCTCTACCTTTTTATAAAACATGTACAGTTCATTCACAATTACTTCCCACTTTGTAAAGTCCTGCTGAAGTTGTTATTCCAGGATATTTCTCTGTCTCATGCAAACAAAGCTTATCCAAGTATAGAAAATTGCACCAAAGGGACAAAAGTACAAGTTCAATTTAAATAAAAATGAGAAATATTAATGTTAACATAAGTATAAAGTGCTTGTCATACATGACATACTAAATTTTGTTGTTAGCATTCTATTTTTGGGTCTGTGTCTGTAAAACTCTGATATTGTTGACGCGTACTAGTATGTAATATATATATATATATATATATATACAAGACTTCGCCTCAGCTTGACGTGTCATCACGTAACCCCAGGCAGGGTTTGAACCTTGAAAGACTTGCTACCAGAGCCTTTGGGTATGCCCCTAGGCAAGGGGCACCCAAAGACATGACAACCACGATAGTTTTCGCCTTTGTGAGACGTCATGCCAACCCCCCCACGTGTGATAGAAGCCAGCCAAGCAATCCAGTGCTGCACCTGAGCTCGTGAATCTGACTCAATCCCACGTACCAGGAAAGCCTGCTTCCACGACGGCCCGAGAGATGGCACCAGACAACAGTTCCGCCTACAGAGGGAGGAGCGACTCCCGCCATGCCCAAGAGCATGTGTATATATGTCCCTGCCCCACCGCAGAAAGGCAATTTATCTCCGCAACTCATTCCACCACCTCGTGTGCTGGAGCTCTCTGCAGACACACTCGCGTTGGACCACTGCTACCCTTCGTCCAAAGACTCAGCAAGAATTCCAGCCNCGGCACCAGCAGCAAAAGCAGCAGTCAAGAGCTACCCGGGCTACGCCCACTCCGGGTAAACCAGTGGCTGTGTGTAAACCAGTGTTGCGGGCAGTTAAGCCCACACCAGACATTGTGTTGTGCGACCAAGCCAAGCGCCCTGGCTAATATACCGGCTGAGGTCGGGTTGGCAACCAGTAAAATCTAACCATTGCGTAAAGATAAACACTAGAGCGGCCATGCAATAAGGAAAAGTCTAGCAGTTTTTTGTGTTTGTTCTTGGGATGATTCAGAGGAGCGCTAGTGTTCTCAACTAGGAGTTAGCCGACAGCAGATGACGCAGCAGTCAGAATACTTCGCCACCAGTGCTTTGTGGTCAGTTCTGCAGCCGGCCAAGGAGGTAATCACCCATGTGTTCGTTCACGTTCTGCTAAAGCGTGCCCGTCACACAGTTTTTATAATATGCTTCTAAGTCAAATATGACTTACCTGTCACAAATGTTCAGGCAAATGTATGTTTTAAAGTTTAAATTTTTTGTATTACAGAAAAGTTCTCAAATATATTACAATGAAACTACAAGTTTTAACAGTCATACATACTATTACCACAATTCAGGTAAGAAGTAATTTGAGTAGTATGTTCTGGGTCGTGAGGCAGCTTTCAGTGGGCATGTTTTATTTGCCACAGTCTTGCCCTCTCCACATCGCAGTCATGGAGACACGCTTAAGGAGCCACTGGCCTAGTTGTCCGTTGGCGGCTTGCATTCTACATGTGGTCACAACATTTGTAAAGACTGGCCTGTAAACAAAATATTTTGTCTGTAATTTTTTATTTTTAGATACTTTAAATACAGTTTTATAAATATTTTTTTCAAAAAGTAATTTTTTAATATATATTTTTAATACAGTTTTTTTTCCCCTAACCTACCCTAATTCTAAGTGTTAAATGTACGTCTGAAGTAGGGATGGAGCTAAGTGCATCTCGGGGCTAGGTTCTTTAAGTCTACAGGGGAGAGAATCCATGCAAAGGGTCATGCAGAGTTTTACATTTACCATAAACTTTATATATTATTTACAGTAACGCACTAGCGTGTGTCTACTACTTGAAGTGGGAGTCAAAATGCCTCAAGTATGAATACCGGATAATGCTTCTCAACACCAAGAGCAAACAAACCACCCTCTATGTGGCAGCAACATGGAAATTATTAGGCCCACAAATTATGAACTGTTTCGCCAAATGTGGTATTAATGAAGTGGCATCTAGTTCAGTTGTTTTGGCCATGACTACCTCCTTAGGTGTACATATAGTTAGCCTATAACTAAGAAGAGAAAGAAAAAACTGGCGTAGGCACTTGGCGACAGTAAAGAGTTAAAAATTATTGGATGCATTAATAAAAAATGCTACAGGAGACAGAAAATTTAGAAACCATGCTCTTCATTGGAAGAGAAGTACTAGTAGTTAATGGGGCAGAATATTATCTTATTTCCATTGTGAAGGTTGGTGCTGGTTTAACTAGTGTAATGTCGAAATCACTCTGTGGGTAGGGTTGGGGGGGAGGTGCAACAGGGTTCTGTCCCACTCGAATCCTCGATGGATTCCTGAAAATTTGTTGATACAGTTGCCTAATTTTACGTTAACTGTAACTATCATGACTGTAAAACTTGTATTAAATGAAATAAAATTAATTTATTACATCTTTATGTACGTAAACTATAAGTGAGCCACTACTTTGTAATAAAGGTAGTGTGGAGTGTCTGATTTTCTGAGCTCTGTGTGCAAGTCTGAAAATGTAAAAGAAATTTCCAGCTATGAGCATTTAGAAAGATTAAAACAAAATAGATTCTCCAGAGTACAAGTGTTAAAAATATTAGTAAAGTATTGTATGTGCTATTGGTTAATACTGTCAAATATGAAATGGATAAATGTGCTTATGATATATGAAAAGTCTCACAATTTCCCAATGTATTTTGTACACATTCTTCGCTCTGCTGTGGTGTTAAATTATTTAACACAAACCATAAAATTCCAAAAGTAAACACACAAACTTGCGATAAGGCAGTAATACTGAATAAATATGACTAATAGCAGGAAAGCAGACAAGTTAAATTTTCTTTAAGCGGTTACATATGTTCAGCAGTTGAGTGGCTATAGTGGCAGACTGCCAATACTTTATAATGTGTGTATATCCCATTCCAAAAAATTCAGAAAACTTGAAATTATTTTCTTTCAATACGCTTTATTAACGACACAATAACAAAAATTTTACGCTTTTATTTTTGTGGAATGGATATAAAGTTCGTTCCTAGAAAAGTCACCTTCAACATAACAAATCGCCAATGTTTACTCACGTTTGCTTGCTGTTACTGAAATTACGTGCCAGGATTTCCTAGGCCAGAAATAATCTGATGAAATGCCCAAACCAAATAGAAAGTAGATATACTGGATGTCGACAGGATGCTACATCTTGGCGATATGGGACCAGCTGTATGCCTTTTCTGTTAACTCATTTATCACTGATATGTTATCATACCAATAGTTATTTTCTTTAATCATGACTGCTTTCAATTCCAATACTCCTCCTAGGTGTTAATTTTTTTGGTCTTCAAAAGTCTAAATATTGTGCTGTAATAAAAATTATTCTTGTATATTTCTAGTCCTAATATTGAAGCTTTCAAACAGCTTAAAATTGAATTTTTTGAGACCTAGAAGACTCAGTTTGAGGCGTTTTTTTTTTTGTTACCAACTAGTTTCCCCTATGTATAATATAATCACACGTCATAATTATTTGTCCACTTGCAAATCCCATCTTCATATCAGTGTTGTTGGTTGTGATGGTTTCAAGAGTTCAGTAAAAAGTTGCTGTGGATCTGTTGACAGGGCAAATTATCTTCCAAGGGGATCAAGTCTACTTCTAGAACTAGGGCATCAATATATATGTATACAATACTCTCTCGATTCTAACACCTTTCATGGTTCCCGAAAAAAAGGTTGCTATTTCGAGATGGTCACTATTCCAGTGGTCTTAAACAAGAGTTCACTGTATTGGGCATTTCTGTTATCTCTTCAAATGTAGTTTTTAATTTTATCTGGCTTTGGTAACTATAGGGATAACTGCTTTACACAATGCTATGTTTTGGTGGCTTTGTGTATAACAGCATGTACGTAGGTTATTGGTAATGAACATTTTATCTGTGAACTTATGTGGTTAGGTGAAACAGATCTGACATTATTTAGCAATTTGTGTAAAGAATATGTAATTTGTCATTAAATTGGTAGTTAGTACTTTGATAAAAGTTAATAAAATCAGGTGTGCTTAGTTCAGTTAACAACTTTGTACAAGATGTAGTAGAACCCCCATTTTAAGTATTGATTTAATTTAAATGCCAGTCATCTTCTGAGTAAAATGATACACGTCAAGCATGTAATTACTTTTACTTGTCACCAAAAAATGGTAAAAAATATTGAGCGGCGCAAGGTTTTACAGAGCATATTACGTCCATATACAATTGCCTCTGGCATGAAAGCAAAATTAAATTATATATGAATTTAATAAAAAATGTAGCCATCTTGAGAATGAAATAATCCCCCAGGAGTATAATTAACCTCGTCACTAAAAAAATTTTTAACGGTGCAAGTCATAACTCCTAGCGAGCGCTGTATTCATTATGTCGCATCTCATGAGGAAATCAGAGGATAAATCAAATGGATATAAATATTTTAATTTATGGTCTATTTACAGTAAAATTTTGTAGGAGTATAAACACGTATTGTCAACACAAAAAAAAAAGCTTTGAGTGGTACATATTTTCCAGTGTGTGTTAACGAGCTCAGCATACTTGACTTTCAGCTTGTGTTAATCAATTCGCAGTCTTATTGCATCAAACAAGAAATGTTTTCCATTATTATTTTAGTCTCATCTACATTAATTTGACTCATTATACAGTTTGAGTGTAAAAGAATACCCCCAACTTTGAAGGTCTATAATATCAAAACCAAACAACCCACAACCTTTGTTGATCAATCAAATGAACCATGGAACTGTGAAGTTTGTTTACTATATCCTCATAAATGTTACGTGACCACCGCGAGCGGCCCGAACGACATCTATGCGATAATCAGTCGTTCCACACCTTTCAGCATGTACAGTTTGGATGGCATCAGTAATTCTCGTTTTGAGGTCATCAATGTTAGCCGGCAATGGTGGACAAAACACTTGATCCTTTATGTACCCCCATAGAAAAAATTTCACGGGGTAAGATCCAGGCTTCTTGGAACAAGCATTGGTGGTGCATAAAACTAATTTTCTGCGGCAGTATTTTTTACTTTCACACAAAGACCATACAAGTGTCACATGCCTATTTTGTTGTGCAAGTATATCACGTGGCACGTGGTGGTTCAAACAGCAGGGGATTTAAAAATTCAAATTGAGACCAATACTATTGCTTATTTTGAACAGGAGACCTCAAGACTATCGTAAAGTGGTAAGAAATTTAACTTAATTTTACGGTTTTAAAGTATATGCTCTGATTGGCTCTTAGGATTGGCACTGATCGGCTCTGAAAGGATCGGCAAAATTGATCAGCCCAGTCCTACTCAAAAATCAATATCCAGTTCCATAAAACTATTTGAAATCGAAAAAGAAATGCCAAAAATAGTTGTTATAATTGCATTGTCACGAGATGTAACCAAAAGCCAAACACTGCACAATAAAGCATATAAGGCTGGGTCAGAAAGACTGCTGGAGGGTGTGGAACAGATGAACCGTTAAGACATGAAACTTGCCCTACTATTGGCTGTCGCTAATAACAAAGGGACAAAGGGTTTGATTGTGAAACATGCTGCTATTGCCTATCATTGCTGCTAAGCAGGCAGCATTTAGCAAGTTATGCACAGATATGGTCACGTGGCATATGATGAGGGAGGACAACGTGAGTCACCAGTTCTATTAACATGTTAATGCATTGCACGTGCAGCCTAACTCTCCAGGCGGGTGCTTCAGAAGTCTTCCAGCCAAAGTTTTTTCACATTTTTGTCCAACAGTTTTTTTCTTAGATCCATGCTTGTAAAATATGAGTTTTACTGTAGTTAAAAGAAATATATCCTCAAAATTTACCGAAAGTCCTTACCCTATGTTAAATGATCTTAACTTACCATACTATACATATTCTTACTATGTATGTTGTACACTTGTAAAATACGAAATAACATGTCTTTTTAGGGTTGTTATAACTCCTGAAAAATTAAGTTTCTGTGATTCAAAAACAAGAAATGAGTAAACACATTTTGAATTTATTTTCTAACCTTTCCTCTGGTAGGTATATGGGATATACAGGCGACATCTGGGGTAATGTTACAAAATTTCAAGAATGATGAAGGGCACCAGCATCCATTAGACAGGAAACCCCGGTCTGAAACTCTCTCCGGATGTTGCAACCAAACAGTTTTGAGGTACCTTTTACGGTGGAATAAGAGAACGGTCATGGTGTTGATGCATGTTCTAATTTTGTGATACGTTAAATTACCAACATTATTTAAGCCTGAAAACAAAGATAACCTTGCGTGAGTCAGTAATCGTAGTGCGTGGAATGTGGCAGTTATAATAGTGCCAACCATGATGCCATGAGTTAGGCAAACATGTCCTGTAGGCCTAGTATAGCAAAAGGGCTGGGAATGTAAGTTTCCACTAATGCCACAGTAGATGGCATGCTGTGTGATTTGGTAGGTCCTGAGGTACAAGTGTGGGTAGATTGCAGTTTGTATTTGTATGTGGAAGAGTGGAATGGAGTACACTGCTGAACGTGCAGATATGGTGTTAGCGTACTACAGAAAAGGTAATGGAAACAGTTGAGAAGCAGCACGATTGTATTGGGCTAAGTATCCACGTAGGCAACATCCAACACATACCATATTACCAAGACTTTTCCAACGGTTGCAGAAATGGGGTAATTGGGCACATAATTGCATGAATGAGGAGGAAGATAAACTGCATGGACACCTGACTTAGAAGAAGCTGTGTTAGAACGTGTGGCCAAGGAGCCTGCAATAAGTACTAGTACATTGAGTTGTGAAATGGGTGTTGCACACAATATTGTGTGCACATCTGCTTCCCTTTTATCTTTTAAAATTAATCTCTCAACAGGACTATTAGAAGCTCTGGCGGTAACATGCAGAAAGAATATTTTCAATTTTTCTTAAAGCTTAACTCTCGACCAGACTCAAGTTTGTTGGATGTGCCATATTTATTTATTTACTTACTTGCTCGCAGATTTAGCTTCGATAAAATCATTGTCGAGTGTGGAAGTCTGAGACGTGCTGCAGCATCCACAAGTTTTTCACTCTGATATTTTTTTTGTTTCAATCATTTACAAACTTTCATGAAGATTTTTCAAATGGCTGTGTCATGTTCACTTTAAAAAAAATTTGCATAGTAAAAATAGTATTTGTATCCATAGGGCAACAAATATCAAATATATGCTGTAACGAGCCAAGGAAGTAAAATTTCTTAGATGCCACTGTAAAGAAAACACTTAGATTAAACCTTTCCCGAAGTGTGTCCTTGTTAAATTCAGTAGAAAATATCATAGTTTATCACATAATCTTCCCACATTTTGTACCCAAATTTTGTCTTGTAAACTAGTGAGACTATTGTGTGATGAATAGTACTGAAGTTGTACTAAAAATGGTAAAAATACATCAACACACTTGTTTGTGGACATTAATTAAAAGCAAGAAATTTAAAAATTCTCACACTCTAGATATTGAGGAAATATGGCATTGCTGTTTTTAATTTGAACTATAACATTGCTGCTAATGAAAACTTAAGCTTCTCCTCTCCAAGCTTTTTACATGCCTTCAGAATTAGATATTTTGTTGCTAAATTTTTTTGACACTCAGTTTGTCGGTTTTTAAAGTGATCTGATGTGCAATTTGATACTTAGTTATCATTTCTGTGTAACAAAAGTTTGACAGGATTTGTTGGTAAACAGATGAAAATACAGCCTGTCTACACATTTTACCACACAAGTCTGTTCCTTCATCATAAGGGCTTGATTTTTTTTTTATTTTTTATTTTTTTTGAGATGTGTAGAGTTTATTTCTTCATGTACAAACAATTGTGTGAAATCTTAAGTGATGGAACCAATAGATTTTTTGATTGATACAATATTTAATCAAATATAAAAGCAGATAATTTAAACATTATTAATATAGGAAGTTTGCTGGGACCACTGAAATTTTTTTGTTGGATACAGCTTTTCCATACATGCATTTGGTACATAGAGAATCCACTGCAAGGTGCTTCCCCAACTATGTAGCCAAAATTTGGTAGATATTTAAAATAGACGGAGAGATGCATCTAATTCTCCTTAAAATTTGTAGTTTTAAGGGGTTTTGTGTTTTGGAATATAAAAAAAAGTTATCAATGTGACTGTCAAATATGTAATACCAAAAGAAACCATTTAAAAAAAATTTCACCTGGAGGGGTCAAATATTCAGTATTCTGTGAATGATGTATAATTTTTTTATGCACATTTTATGTAAGTTTTTTTTTAATTGCATATCTTGAAATTTTTTTTTTTTTTCAGAACACAGATCCAGGAAACTTGGATGTTGTGGCTGAATTTGCTGCGAGAGTAGCAAAAGCNTTTTTTTTTTTTTTCAGAACACAGATCCAGGAAACTTGGATGTTGTGGCTGAATTTGCTGCGAGAGTAGCAAAAGCTGCTAGTGAAGAGACAAGTTCCCCACTACAGTCAAATATCCATTCACCATTACAAACAGATAGTGATTCTCATATAGTGTCGGTAAATGGCCCAGATGCAAATAGTTTATCTGAACAGACAGTTAGTAGTAAACAAAAAATTTTGCCTATAGAAGAATCATCACAATGGCAACAGAATCAATCTCCTACGATAGGAAGTATATCTAGTACTATGGAAAAAAGTGATGTGAACTTAGTTAAAACTGATATTAAGATAGGTAATAATGTTAACTCTAAACCAACGTCGTACATAGTGTCGGAACAACCGCAACATATACCCGTGATAATCAACAGGGAACCTCAGGTGGAAGTGCCTAGTCTTCAACACCCAACTCCTGTTGTTAGTGCGATAACAAACAGTCCTGATGTAGAGCTTCCTCACAGGCCAAGTCCCAGCAAGGAGTCATTCCCTGCACTAACCAAACCGTCTACACTGCCGGGTGGGCCTCCACCTTCTTCCCCTCGAAGGAAGCGGGTGGATATAGGAGACAAGATGGGAGGGCCCACCACAGCAGAATTTGTCCCCAGCATGTCTGTCCATGCCACTCAAGCAGCACCCTCTCTTCCACCAATGTCAACTGATACAAAGTTGCAAAAGAAGTCGTCTTCCCCAACTGTCGCAAATGAAGATGCTTCCGTAGTGATTACACCTCCACCGCCACCTCCTGCACAGCAGCCGAAGGAAAAGCGAGAAGAAAAGCAGCGAGAGAGGGAGAGGTCATCCCAAGGAAAGGAAGTTGAAAAAGGTCCAGCAAGAGGTCGAGATAGGGCTCATGGCAAGGAGGCATCACGAGCTCAGGACAAACCCACTCAGAACACTGAGAAGAAGCCTGCACAGCCTCAGCCTCATGGTAGTGATCGTGAGAAGTCATCACAAGGAAGGGATAAGTCATCGTCTCAGCATAGTCGCAGAGAGACTACTCCCGCCCCGTCAGTTGTGGATGATACCCGTGAGGTTATTTCTACTGTGCCCACACCATTGCAGACTTCAGAGACCAAACAACCGAATGGTGATGCACTTATCATGGATGGCTCAGAGGGTAAGTCTTTTCACTTGTTAATCATTCAGCTTTATCATCATAATGTTCTTACACGTCACCTCTTCCCTCATTTATTGCCACCTTTTCTCCCTAGTACTAGTGCTTCGATGATTATNATAATGTTCTTACACGTCACCTCTTCCCTCATTTATTGCCACCTTTTCTCCCTAGTACTAGTGCTTCGATGATTATGTATCTTTGTGTAGTTAGCAAGTTTCGGCTGTACAGTAAAAGTATAGTACTAAACAGTAATACTTATTTTGTTGAGAATTTTAGTTGGAAATTTACATAGTAATATGTTTGCGACTTAAATGAATAGTATATTATAAAAAGTGTATAATTTTATTCCTTGACAAAATTTGAATCAGCACATGCTAGAAGGGTCTCTGTCAATTCTGCTGACTTTTGATATAATCAAGAAAACTCTACTACGTGTAAAATATCAAACCGTTTCATTTGAAAAATTACTAGTAATGCACAATGGATGTAGTTCTCTATACATTTACATAGTTGTGTTGTGATTTGTTGTTTATCTGTACAAAATGTGTAAATGTTTGTAAGGACATTTTAGCATATTTAGAGGTTTTTCAAATAACAATTTAATTGGTAGCCTCTGTTTAATAAAATAAGTTTTAGTAAATATTGACTTTTACAAATATGCTACGAAGCACATATAAAAGTATCTATGCATTGTTCATTTCTGAAACGCTAACTTGTTGTCCACTGTAGTATTTCTTCATAGAATCACTGGTATTCTTGAGGTACATTCGAAATGGTCTCTGAATATAATTTATCTTCGCCAACTTTACGGGCACCTATCTTGCTGGATATGCAAGTGCAGAAGGAAATGTCTCATTAGATCTTCCAGAGACGCAGATACGAAATGTGTGGGTCACAATGGTATCTGTGTGTTCCCATGGTTTTTTCAATTCTTTACTAAACTAAAATCCCTGTAGCAAGAAAGAAAAGTGTCCTGTCACAGGGAAATGTTCAATTTTATTGACTTTCTTAGTCAAGGCCATGCAAGTTAAGGTTTCAAGTAGGCGGCTATGCTACCAACAATATATAAAAAAATTGAAATTCAGATACTCAGTCTTGTACTTGTGGACAGGCGCATTCAAAGGACTGCACTTTTTTCACGTGGTTGCGCGATCACGTTTCGCTGGCTAAGCCAGCTTCATCAGGTGGCGAGTTGTAGGACACTGCTATATGGTGGAAGAGCGCTGTTGGTAGTAAACCTAGCGGCCAGGTGGCAAACTAGGGTGCAGCGGGAACATTTAAAATTTGCCGGTATAACTGAATGAGTGTGGTTTGGAGATCACGCAACAAAAGATTTTGATTCCGGCTATAGTACCAGAGATGACACAGCCCTAGTACCTTCAAGCAATCGCTCAGAACTCGGACATTGGGAATTAACTCGTCTATTTATAACAGTTCAGGCATCTGCCANATAATGTTCTTACATGTCACCTCTTCCCTCATTTATTGCCACCTTTTCTCCCTAGTACTAGTGCTTCGATGATTATTTATCTTTGTGTAGTTAGCAAGTTTCGGGTGTACAGTAAAAGTATAGTACTAAACAGTAATACTTAATTTGTTGAGCATTTTAGTTGGAAATTTACAAAGTAATATGTTTGCGACTTAAATGAATAGTATATTATAAAAAGTGTATAATTTTATTCCTTGACAAAATTTGAATCAGCACATGCTAGAAGGGTCTCTGTCAATTCTGCTGACTTTTGATATAATAAAGAAAACTCTACTACGTGTAAAATATCAAACCGTTTCATTTGAAAAATTACTTGTAATGCACAAAATGGATGTAGTTCTCNAGTTCTCTATACATTTACATAGTTGTGTTGTGATTTGTTGTTTATCTGTACAAAATGTGTAAATGTTTGTAAGGACATTTTAGCATATTTAGAGGTTTTTCAAATAACAATTTAATTGGTAGCCTCTGTTTAATAAAATAAGTTTTAGTAAATATTGACTTTTACAAATATGCTACGAAGCACATATAAAAGTATCTATGCATTGTTCATTTCTGAAACACTAACTTGTTGTCCACTGTAGTATTTCTTCATAGAATCACTGGTATTCTTGAGGTACATTCGAAATGGTCTCTGAATATAATTTATCTTCGCCAACTTTACGGGCACCTATCTTGCTGGATATGCAAGTGCAGAAGGAAATGTCACATTAGATCTTCCAGAGACGCAGATACGAAATGTGTGGGTCACAATGGTATCGGTGTGTTCCCATGGTTTTTTCAATTCTTTACTAAACTAAAATCCCTGTAGCAAGAAAGAAAAGTGTCCTGTCACAGGGAAATGTTCAATTTTATTGACTTTCTTTGTCAAGGCCATGCAAGTTAAGGTTTCAAGTAGGCTGCTATGCTACCAACAATATATATAAAAATGNCAATATATAAAAAAATTGAAATTCAGATACTCAGTCTTGTACTTGTGGACAGGCGCATTCAAAGGACTGCACTTTTTTCACGTGGTTGCGCGATCACGTTTCGCTGGCTAAGCCAGCTTCATCAGGTGGCGAGTTGTAGGACACTGCTATATGGTGGAAGAGCGCTGTTGGTAGTAAAGCTAGCGACCGGGTGGCAAACTAGGGTGCAGCGGGAACATTTAAAATTTGCCGGTATAACTGAATGAGTGTGGTTTGGAGATCACGCAACAAAAGATTTTGATTCCTGCTATAGTACCAGAGATGACACAGCCCTACTACCTTCAAGCAATCGCTCAGAACTCGGACATTGGGAATTAACTCGTCTATTTATAACAGTCCAGGCATCTGCCAGGCTTCAACATAATAATCACAGCTCCAACCCACTCTCATCAGCTAAACCGGAAAATTTTCAGTTTTCCCGCCGCCCCCTAATTTGCCACCTGTCGTCTGCTAGGTTTACTACCAATAGCTTCTTCCACCATATTGCAGTGTCATACAACTCGCTGCCTGACGAAGCTGACTTCGCCAGTGAAACGTCGCGATAATGCAACTACGGGGAAAATGTAACATCCTGTGTGTGTGTGCACGCGTGTGTGTGTGCGCGCGCGTGCGCCTCTGTCAACAAGTACTGGAAGTGAGTACATACTAGAATTCTGTACTTTTATACATTTTCAGTCAGTCAGTAACCGTCTTAATGAGAACATGGGTTTTGTTCCATCCCTCCGCACAGAAGTAACTCTGTAATGTGTGGAGGAACATGCCAAAGGTACGTGTAGAGGAAGATACATAAAAACTCTAGATGTTTTTCGAGGGAAATCTTTTAAAAACTTCTTGGCTGGGAAAACATTCTTATGTGGGAAACAAAAATTTTGGAGTGAGACAGAATTTTTGTAGTGATAAAAACACCATATAGGCATTAATAACATCAAATAAAATCAAATGACCCAACAAACATAATAAAAAAATTGTCAATTAAATTTATAGCCAACATTGTACACAAAATCAAATGCATTTTTAAATTTAATACAGTTGTAAATTTACTGTGGATAAATTGAACAGTAATTGATATATTGTATTTGAATAAATACTGTATATCAATAAAATATGAACAAAAACNCTGTGGATAAATTGAACAGTAATTGATATATTGTATTTGAATAAATACTGTATATCAATAAAATATGAACAAAAACTGAAATGCAGGGTTAGGCGTATAACTTAATTGAAACATCAAATATGATTTTTACATTCATATATACAGTACTTACTTTTTATCAGTGAACTGGCAATTGTGTGAAAACAGAACTGTAGTCACAAAATACACTTAACAATGTGGTCCTTCTTTACGAAATACTCATTTTACAGTTTTTTGTTTGTAGTTCTTCTGCAATTGCAAGAGTAATTAAATCATAAAGTCCCACAAACTTTTCATATCACTAGGAACATCTGAGGTGCTTGTTACAAAACTTCTCATCTTTTCAATATGCTCTGCCTCTGAACACGTTGGTTTGGATGTTGCAGGTGGTCACANCTTGTTACAAAACTTCTCATCTTTTCAATATGCTCTGCCTCTGAACACGTTGGTTTGGATGTTGCAGGTGGTCACATCTTCCTCTTAGTCACTGTCCTGACACTTGTTCTTCACGCAAGTCTTCTACAGATTGTATTCCACATGTGGCTGTGTTATATGCTGCAACAAAGTCTTAAAATTGCAAGACATATTCATTGCATCCTGAACATTCTTTCATGCAAATTCACAGTTGTCTGGGACTTAAAGAAGAGCAGAGCAGTTGACGTGTCCTCACCACAGCCTGCTTTCTTGAAACCTTTTGAAATGGTCTGGGACTTAAAAGCAACCTGCAAACAAGAAGTTTGCAGAAATGCTGCTTAGACACTCTGATGATCCCCTGATCCATTGGTTGAAGTAAGAGTTTAGAGTTCGTTGGAAGAAAATGGATTGTAATGTTTCTCAGATTTGCAATATTTTTCTTGTGTGCCGAGCAATAATCCATGAAAAGCAAGATTTTTCTTTTTCTACACCCTATTTTGTCAGTGTGTGTATATTGCTCAAAAATGGCAAAAGTCATGCATGTAGATTTATTATTTGTGTACCTGGCAAGGCAAAGTCTTAACATTTTTGAAGTATCTTGGTTTTTTGCCTTACCAATATCTAACGGAAATTTTTTGGAACCATCCACATTTGCTTCAACTAACAGTCAGCCTTTCCTTGCTTAGTTTTCCTTAATGGCAAGTTTCCCCTTTAAATGCAAATGTTCCATCAGGCAACAAATTAAATAATAGTCCAAACTCATCAGCATTGAGGAAATCACTTGTTTGGTATTCTGATAAGAGGTTAGGTAACAACAGCTTCCATGCATCTACAGATTCTTGTCGCACACTTTGACTCCCCACTTACTGCTCTGTAGACAATCCCAAACCTGTTTTTTAAACTATCAATCCAGCAATTTGATGCTAGAAAATCCAAGTTTAATTTAAGTGATTTTTGCTCAGCTTCCTCATTAATAGTTGGCCCATTTATTGGACTGTTCTGCACCCTCGCCTGTCTAAACCACTTCACTAAAGGTTTTTCATTGTCTTCGTATCTTCAAATTTTCTTCTTTTTACAATTAGATGTATTTGCAGCTTTGGCCAGAATTTCTTCACGTTACAACATGATGGGATTTAAAGTCTATGGCGGCATCAAAGTTCTTTGTTCCACTCCTGCTGGAAGCCATTTTTACAGTTAAACCCTCGACACCACATTAAACTTATACACATTTTCAATAGTACCGGTTTATTATCCGATATCAATGTTTTGCTTGTCAGAACTTTGTCCAAATGATTTTGGCTACCTTGGGACATCCACTTATCTCTTGTTTACGTTTTACATTGTGATGTTTTGAGATTGTAGTTATTCGTAATATAGTTGTGCATGAATAATGTGAAAAAAAATTTTGAAAACACGTTTTGGCGGAAAAAAAATTGTTATGCCAGAGCGCTTGGTTTATAAAAATGTAAAATGCAGGGGAAAAAAAACACTGAAGTATATGACAAAGTAGCGAGACTAATCACAGTGAATGTTTTAGCTGGGGAAACGTAACTTGTGGGAACGTCTTAAGCAAATTTTTCTGTACTTCACATGGTCCATGGTTTCCATTCATTTTATTGTATACATACATGTGTGCGTTTTGTTTTTAATGTCAGGAATACAACACACGTGTTTCCAGTTAAGAACTAATGTGTCGATCATAGAGGTGGGCTTAGTGATGCCTTTACCCACTCCTAACTGAGGCATACAGACACTGTAGAACTACTGTGCCTCCTGCGATGGCTTTATTGGCAGCGACCACTACTTTCTCCTTGTTGCCCGAACTCGTGGGCTCGGTGGTCAATCTTGACTCCTCTGTAGCTGTAGGTCTTGTTCCGTGGTGCTGTAAGAATTCTTGCCATTTCTTCTGGAGGGCACTCACCTCCTGATCCTCCTTACACTCGACACTTTCCAACCTTTTGTTAAAACTGTCTAACCTTTTGTTAACACTGTCAAGTTTTTGTCTGCGCAGTCTGTCTTGTTCACTAACTCACTTTTCAATGTCTAGCTTTTGGTCTACATTCTCATTCACTGTTTTTTTTTCTGTCCACATTTTTGTTTGTTCACACTATCTCTTAACACTTTCTATTTTCTTATCTACCATTTCACTAACACCACTAATTTGACTATTTACATTATCATTTACAGTACTGATTTACAGATTCGTAAATGCTATCTACAGTTCTATTTCACCTGTTAATTACTTTATTGATTTGGCCACTCAGTCCTTCAATCAAAGCACGGAGTTCTTTAGCAAACCTGCTACACCGGTGGCCATCACTAGTGTTTCCATTAAACACTCTAAAGTCACTGATGTTGGATACTCCCATCATTGCCAACACAAAGAATATTTGAAACCAGCTCATTTATTAAGATGTAGTCAAGTGATGAGGATGTAGTGTTACTGCTGCTGCTGCTCAGGGGGAGGAGAAGAAAAAGGCGTTTGGTACACGTACATCCACCGTTACATGATGGTGACCAAAGGAATCTTTTACATACTATTTGATGATCTGAGGAAATACAACGGAAAGTTTTTCCAATACTTTACTATGTCTAAAGCATAATTTGAGAAGTTACTCTGAAGTGGGAGTGGATATCACAGGAAGGGATACTGTACTAAGAAATGCTATAACAGCTGAAGAGACTTGCACTTTCTTTAAGGTAAGAGAAAATATAATTTTGTTATACTGTATTCACGGTAACTTCAAGATTTTCTGAAGCCCTGCTAAAGATATAGTTTCAGGGAGCCGATTATGTATCCTTCCGCAGTATGTAAACAAAATTGCCATGTGATACCTGTCAAATGTTTTGTAATAAAAAAAAGGGCCAAGTGGGAACTACCAAAATTTATTTTTGAAGAGAAACAATGCCATTTAATCTTAACTGTCATGTACTTTAATAAAATTCTCCAAATGTCTAATAAATGCTAATCAATTTAGCAAAATATTGTAATACATACGAAAAGGTAGATTGAAGTATATATTGGAACTGTTAATTATATAATTTAATTAAAGTTTACTTATTGTATTAAGATTTATTTACATATTTGGTGTAAGGAAAAAGTTAAATTTTACATAATAAACTTTTGGAAGTAGCACTCAGGTTAAAGATTTTACTATGATAAATGGTACCGTATTTTATCGCATGTAAGTCGCACATTTTATTAAAAAAAAATTTATTGAAAACTTGGGGTGAGATTTACAAGTGACAAAAATTCCTCCAGGCCTGCACTAACGTTTCATTTACTACGAATTCACGGCCCGCAGCTCGATTTCCAAACTCTCCAGCGAACAAAATCACTTTCATTTTGAAACCTGCGGTGTAGGTACATTGCTTTTCCATCAAGAAACTGTCGCACTTCTTCACTGCCACAACATCAAAACAACACTACGTGCGGCGCAAAGACGATATAAGAGAAAGAGGTTTAAGTCACTGCTAACATTGGTACTCAAGAACCAACGCTAATGTGCTGCTATCTCTTACGTTCCACAGAAAACTTTCGGAAATAATTGATTGTCAGTTATTGAGCAAGAATAGATTCCTTTTGATTCTTTTAAAATATTTTTTTCCGTTAAGGATTGCGAAGGTAATTATTCATTGCCTATACAGTACGCAAGTACAGTGCATTGCTCACCTTTTCCCCATATTTCATCCACAGAAATATTATTAATTAAAAATAATATTATCCTAAATCAATAAACTCACTATACTTACAGTGGAAAGGTATTTTATTTCATACAAACATCAATTAGAACACCCAGGCAAATCCTCAAGAGGAATTACCAGTACCTCCCTGTCTTCTGCTCCTTCGCCGTTCCTGGTATATTCTGTACCATATAAGGAGGCCACTTTTTGACAGCTCGGCGAAAGTAGCGCCACTGTTTACATCTGACTACGTATCCTTCCGCCATCAGCTGGTCCGTCACGTCGGGGCTGTATTTTTTATCAACACCCTGTCAGCTAATCCACTTCTCATTGTACTGTAATGCTAAACAAATTTTAAGACTTGACATCTGTCTAAAAATATAAGTAGGTTATAAATTAAAAATATAACATGTTAGATATTTGATAACTCATTTTTAATTTGTCCGAGATAGTGAATTTGGGTTAAAATTTGCGAGACGGTCTGTTGTATCTATTATTACACTTTGGACTTTATAGCTAATATATTCGAGTTGGAAATATGTGACGTGGAATAACGTTAGAATTGCTTAAAAACTATTCACGTGTGTCTACGGAATCAAGGAGATGGGTTTCGAGAGAACAATATGGCGTATAATTTACGTAGACGAACTATTACCGGCAGAATATAAATGACTTGTACTCCAAATCGTTGTAGATGAAATATATGTTACTTTAAAAATTATGCAGAGCTCGTGGAAAAATATAACTATTGGCATATGTTTGTAAATTCTTTGTATATCGCGCACGAAAGAGGTTCATTTCTGGCTGGTAATAGCTCGCAGAATATCCAATAAATAGCGTATTATTTAAAGTTGATAATTCTTATTTTACGGGCTGGAAATGTATTTAAAATTCGTGTCGTTTCGTCAAATTATTAGAAAAAATAATTCAACAATATTATGCAATATTTCTGTATGCTTTTCGAATTAAATATCATGGACGTGTTGATAGTAAGGTTTGAGATGGATGATACGATGTGAAAAATCTTTCTGAAGTTGGCACAACTTCAGAAAACTTTTCCACGTTGTATCGTTCTATTGTACATTTCATTTTGATCACCTAAACATAACTACATTATCACAAAGTTTAGTTTTGAATGCTAAAAACCATTGTTTTGTGATCTCATAAAATAAAATGTATTAATAAATCTACGAACTCTTTCTTATCTGCGTATATTCTGCTTTTCTGACTTGCATCGGCAGTGCACTCAGAATAGCCAACGTAATTTAACTTTTGTTCGTTCGTGCATCAGCTGATACAGGATTTTGTAAATGGCGCCTTGTTTGTTTCGTAAACATTAAGTTGCCACTCACTGACTGTCAGAAAGTGGCCTCCTTATACGGTATGGATCATATCAAACTCTTCACTCTCTCTCTCTTCACTATCATCATTTTCCCTACTGAGGTGAATGATCAGAGGAGGAAGCATACCGATGTCTACGTGGACTTCTCTTTCCCAGTCTGCTTGAATTATCTTCTCGACATGGTCTATGCATTTTTCCCATCTAAAAAATGATATACAATTTTTAATTATAATTTGAATACCTGTTTCCTCCACATTTAGAACTATAAAATATTTTTTGCGCAGAAAATAAAATTTATTTTAAGTTTCTAAATGTGAAAAAATATGAGTGCTGTAAAGAAAATAAGCTGCAAGGTGCGAATCCTATAAAGATATTTGAGCAATTATCTATAAGTGTCCAAGGCCAAGAAAAGATTTGTTCCCTGAAAACTTTTACTAAATAAAAATTGTTCTTCAGTAAAACTTGTGGAGATTTCAACAGCTTAGTACATATTAAGAAATGCTAAATCAAATACTACCTATTCTATGTAATGCATTAAATATACCATTAATAAATGGAAACAAACAAGAAGACATTAACAAAATACTCAAATCTACACAAAATAACAATATATTAAGACACCTACTATGAAGATACCTTAATGAAGAAGAATTGTATAAGGGGACACGTGATTTCAATGAATTGAAGGTGTGTGCTGGGTGTGCACAATTTAAACACATGTACTACTCCAGGGAGTATAATAATAGGCATCAAAGTACGATACCTGAAATGACACACATGGGAAATCACACAAAAAAAGGGTAAGACTAATACACTTC
>NQII01002109.1:354534-391048 GCA_002778355.1 Clitarchus hookeri | reverse complement strand
TGGCTTGAGCTCGTTCCCGGGGAGTTATGCCGCAAAGTGCAGTTGGGGCTGGGTTACAGCTCCCGTTGGCTTTGGAGGCCACAACTGTCTTCCTTTCCTGCCACTTCGTACCACTCCTTTGGGTGTACGGCATACAGGTAGGTACAAATATCGGTCTCACAAGAGGAGACAGGCGATGATGTTCCCTAGCTAGGTGTAGAACCAAGCCGAGGCCGAGCTGACTAGAGTTGTACTCAATTCCTCCAACCGGNTAGCTAGGTGTAGAACCAAGCCGAGGCCGAGCTGACTAGAGTTGTACTCAATTCCTCCAACCGGCGACAATTCAGCGCGGTGGTTGGAGAGGTGGGTTTACCCTGGAAGTCTGACAACGACGTTGGGTGTATGTCCAAAGGTAGGCAGTCCTCCAGAACCAGTCTATCACTCCTTACGGCATCAGTTCAGCGTAGTGGATGGTTTGAATCGGCTGGACTACAGCTCTTGGATTGTGTTGCTAGTGGTTGTAACTCTTCTCTACTGCGCTCCAGGTGCAAAGTACAGNGGCTGGACTACAGCTCTTGGATTGTGTTGCTAGTGGTTGTAACTCTTCTCTACTGCGCTCCAGGTGCAAAGTACAGGTGGCCGTTGACTGGGTGTGTTTTATGATCTACATGTGCCCTGTTAAGGGAGCCTGCAGTCCTACTCTAGGTTCCGTAATTGGTTTTTCAAAGACACAGTCTCTTGCTTTACCCTGATGGGTTGACATCTACAGAAGATAAAATCACAGTCACCCTAGAATCATCACTCAGAGGTTTGAAAGAAAACTTGTTTATTCCATGAGGAATAGACACGGTGGCCTGTACTACCTCCTAACTAATCAGGAACTGGAACGGAAGTAAACTACGTTATCCAGGTGAAGGGGACCTGGGTCTAACCTGAACAAGAGCAGATGCAGCTAGGTAGCTATAGTAACAACTGTCCCTAACTATCTCAATGCAGTTGTCTAGAAGGGACTTNCAAGAGCAGATGCAGCTAGGTAGCTATAGTAACAACTGTCCCTAACTATCTCAATGCAGTTGTCTAGAAGGGACTTTGAGAGCTACTACCCTAAGGGTAGGGGGTGATTAACACTACCAGAAGGGTAGTGTGGTTGCTATTACCAGAATGGTAGGCTGTTCAAGGGGTTTGAAGACTTCTTTGGGGGTTGCTGGTGCAGGTCTTGAAGGGCTTCTGGTATGTCGTGAAGATGTTGGGCTCAGCAGAGAGGTGGTGGAGCAAGCTGCTGGAGATTAACTCAGAAGTACAACTGGAGAGCAACTAACGTTCCTCGGCGGTGCACGGCCATATATTCTACTTGCCTGCGGGCTCGTCTGGGGTGCGAGCGGCAAGCGGCGAGCTCCTCTTTCTGGGTGGAACTTTGCCGTCTAGCGCGATTCTTCGATCCGTGGCCGAACTATGTGCCTCTGTAATACTGGGTTGCCTTGGTTGCTAGAGCTTAGGCGCTTAACCCTGCTGCTTGGCTAGGCTCAAACATATGTGAGGGGGTGGCGTGACGTCTGACATAAGGACGAACAATCTTGGCCTGCATGTCTGTGGGTGCCTCTGCAACTAGGGGCGTACTTGTAGTCTCTTGTTGCAAGTTGTTTCGGGGTTCAAACACTACCTGGGATAATGTGATGATACGTACAAATGAGGCGAAGTCGTGTTTATATCTATGTCAAATAAGTTTCACGTGTCAAACGTAGCTTTACAGCAACTGGCAATGTAACAGGAGCCAGATGTCACCTTATGATGATGTGAGTATACATAATGTAGTACCTCAATCTGATGGTACTGAGTCAGGAAATAATTTAACACANAGTACCTCAATCTGATGGTACTGAGTCAGGAAATAATTTAACACAAAGGATTCTATAATTAAAGTCCTGTATGTATTTTGTACAATTTTAATCAAACCAACTTTTAAAATGTTTTAAAATTTTGAAATCTTATTATAGTTATTGTAAAGGTATACATATTATTGCATTTTAATATCTCAACTACCGTATTTACTAGTATATAAGGCGACTTCGAATAAAAGACGACCCCCTCCATTTGCCCTTTGCTAATGGGAAAAATCCAATTTTGCCACAAATACTTATTGACAGGCCATGATGATAAAAAAATACTCAAAAGTCAAATATCACATGAACCTCACAAATATTTACTTTGGTAACAGAAAAATGCCTGGCTGCAGCACAATTGTTATGCTTTTTTGCATATGAACCACCATTAGTTTAAAATTTGCATCATAACTACAAAAATTCAAATTTTCGTAGTTGCCATGCCAATGAAACTTTTTTTTTTCAATGTGGTCACTCATAATTAATTAACACATGCTCATTTACCAATACGTTCGATACAAAACTGGAATATGGCTTCGATCAGGAGTAAACAAAGTATGGAAAATAAATTAAAAATCGTAGGTACAGCTACTATCTCGTACTCACAACCCCTGATGTATTCACTCTGGGAATGTTGAATGTCAGCGCTTAAGTTGGTCATCAAACAACTTTGATCGCTCGCGTTCACAGACATGACACCATTTTGGTGAACACATATCTGCTCTAGATCATAAGATTTTTAGTTTACCACCATGTTACAATTGTATCTTTGATAAACGCAACCTAACCAAACATAACCGCGCATAGTGTAATATAAAGCACTGACCCATTTATGCATATTTAATACTTGTACAAATATTTTAGCAATGGTTTTGTCAGGTATTTTCGCGATTATTAGAAATATCTGCGTGCCTGGTCTAAAGACCAGTAACAGAGCCTATGGAACAAAAACGTAATGGAAATTGAAGTTAACCTCGCTTTTTGTTGTGATTGTGTTTTATTTCTTTTGAAAATTTTAACGAAACTTGTGTTTTTCGAAAGATTAGAATATTTCTTTATTACCTATGCTTAATTATTACCTCAATTTTTTTGTGATGCGAAAATAAGACGACTCCTAAATTTTTTAAAGTGAAATTTGGAACATCTTACATTTGAGTGAATACGTTAATAGAGTTTGTGTATTTTTTTCTGTCAGGGGACATGTCATGGGTGATGCGTATACAGAATCACTGCAGCTACCAGCTGTCTCCTCCGGACTTCCCTCTTGCGGATATTTCCACTCTGTTCATGCCTTCTATGAACACTCGTAGCGAACAGCTGGAGGACTACATTTCTGGCCACAAGCGCATAAACAGCGAGAACCTTCCAGAGAGCGAGTACGATGTGAGTAGTGCATGTCTAAATAAAATGATCAGTATGTGTAGTTCTTATATTCATATTCATTTGTTGGAAAATATGTACAGTAGAATCCCGATAATTCGTATTGTCAAGGGACTGAATGTTAAATATGAATTATCGAGATATTCAAATTAGCGGGATTACCAATAATCGGGAGCAAAAAAAGAAAAAATACATAATAACGAGATTAATGCAAATTTGCATTAATATGTAATGCTAAACGCATGGCTACATATTATGTATACATATGTAATGTATATATAAATCAATAATTACAGCAATAAAAAACACATTAAAAATTTACGTTAAAAAAATCTGTAATTTTCTTTTGGTGCAAGCCTTGCAGACGGGTATTGTCGATGGCTTTGTCAAGCATGTTCAAAGCAGAAAATACTTCATCGCCAACGTCTCATTTCGCTAAGAAGTGGCGCACGTTCATGATGTATTGTTTAGCCACTTTAGGTGTAATTGTCAGCACATCATCTTCGTCATCACNAAGAAGTGGCGCACGTTCATGATGTATTGTTTAGCCACTTTAGGTGTAATTGTCAGCACATCATCTTCGTCATCACCTTCACCATCAATGTTCGTAGATGGAGCCAAAATTTCGTCATCAGTTAGAATCCTCGCTACCGCTAGGCCATCGTCAAAATGGACGAAATCTTCAAACTTTATAGAATTTTCTTCATTTTAAGGAAGACGATTCCAATTCACAGGGAATTCTAAGTCTTGTTCAGTAACTGCTGATGAAAGTTCCACCTTCGTGAATCCATAAGCATGAAAACCGTTTTGTATTGTGCTTTCACTAACACTTTGCCACGCCTTGTGAGCAATGTTCATGGCTGAAAATAAGGTGATTTTACGATCCTTCCCATCCTCGATGCTGTCAAGGAGTTGCATCACTACTTCCTAAAAGGTTTGGAACGTTTTAATTATGCCCTGGTCTAGAGGCTGCAGCTTAGAAGTAGTGTTGGCAGGCAAAAACACAACATTAACATGACTGAGCGGTGGGGTATTGTTGTGGGCCGTACAATTATCCATGAAAAGTAGAATTTTTCGCTGCCTTTTCTCCATATCAGCATTCATTGATCGTATCCATTCCTTGAATAATTCACCCGTCATCCACACTTTTTTGTTTGCACGATAGGTCATCGGAAAAGTTTTTATGTTTTTAAATCATTTTGGCTTGGCTGATTTGCCTATCATGAGCGGTCTTAATTTCTGAGATCCATCCATGTTGGCGGCCAACAATATGGTTACACGTTCTTTTTTTTTTTTTCCGCCATGACACTTTTCTTCTTTAAAACACATTGATCGGTCAGGGAGACACTTATAAAATAACCCCGTCTTATTGCATTAAAAATGTTGTTGTGCTCATAAGAATCAATTATTTCTCTCAATTCTTCTTTCCACTCAGAACAAACGTCGGCCGATACACTAGCACTTTCAACACTAAGCTTCTTAAATTTTATGCTGTGCCTCTTTTTAAACCTATCAAACCAACCTTCACTCGCACAAAAGTCTTTAATTCCCATTTTTTCTGCGAAAACTTTTACTTTTTCTCTTAAAATGTTTCCTCCAACTGGTACATTCGAATTCTGTGCTTGCGCAAACCACTTTTTAAAATTCTCTTTTAGTTGTGGATACTCACCAGTCTTAAAGCGCAGACTGTGGTGTCCGATGTCTGGGAGGCGAATTTGTCCTTGTTCTTCAGAATTGATGTTATTGTGGAAGGAGGAACGTTATAATGTTTGGACACGTTAATTTGTTTATCAGCACAGGCCATGGCGTTAATAATTTATTTTTTTCTCTAATGGAAAGACACTTATTAGCTCTTTTCGGAGGCATGGCTAAGACCTAACTGACTAACTTTTCACTCGCTCTGCTCCTTCCTACCCTCTCATAACTGTAGACCGGACAGCAAGGCGCCTCTTAGTTCTGAGAATCACAGACACATCGCCTCACAGCCTACTCGGCGTCATTACCTGCCCTTCAAACCCTCCTACGTCCCTCAGTACCCTTCCGGTCTTTTTTTACCCTGCCCGAATTGCATAAATCTAGAGCTGGTGTACAGTCTAGGGTTAAAAACATTATGAGTTAATGAGATTTTTAAGTTGTAAATAAGAATTATAAGACTTTTAATTGAGCTCGAGTACCAAAATAAATACGAATTATCGAGGGGACCGGAATGCATTGTTTTTTTTTTACGAATTAAAGGGATTTTCTCAAGGGCAAATTTGCATGAATTAGCGGGATATACGAACAATCGGGATGCGAAATATCGGGATTTCACTGTAGTTTGAGAACTTCAATTCCAACAATAAATCATGTAGTGACAGTTCCTTATCAATGACTTGCATCTGATGGGTTTGAATTTCTTTATACCTGTCAGCAACACTTGAAACCTAAAAATATAATAAATATGTAACAAAACTAAATAAAATAATGTATCAACATTTTTCTTTGCGGTATTGGCATACTGTAAATTAATAAACAAAACATTGAACTGGAAATTTATATCAACTTATGTAACTGTCATTTTATTTTTCATCTCACTCTTTATAGCTTTCACTTTCATTAGCCCAAGCATGTGTTAGCGCTTTAGTCTTTGTTTATGGTGCCTAAAACGAATGGTATTTACTTTGACTGCAGATATTTCCACATTCAGTAAAATCTCATTATAAAGTATGTAAATTAAAGTTTTAACTTTTATACTTAGTACTGAAAGTCTTATTTTTGAATGTTTACATTATGAACTTTTGAAGTTTTGATACAGTTAGTCTTTTTAGCAAAGAAAATTAACAGGCAATTACAAAGAAATATATTTTAAAAAGCAAGAATAATATGGTACTTTCTAAAATTTCAAAATGCCAGCACACAGCTGTTGCCATCTCATGCAAACACATAGAGAGGAGGCACTTGTCATCATTCAGGAATTGTTCATCCATCTTATGAAAATTCCTGACTGACCACTAATTTTTGCTTCTTGAGACTGTTACATGACTGCCCAGTCTTGCGAAACTGCATTTTCATGGTAAGTCAGTTTTTAATTGTCTCTGGCGCAAAAGTAACAAGTGCTTTGAATAAAGTATTAATTTATTTCAATAGACAGATGTCTTCGTAATAAAAGTACACCCAAGAATGGTACATACAATCTCCCTTTGTCCCAGTAAAAACCAGATGCCAAGTAAATTTTAGTGAGCGCGAAGCCCATTTTCAGTTGCTTCTTGCTGAAAACTCAGACAGTTAATTACATAATAATAATTTCTTTCATTTGACAGGTGCCTTCGGTATAAAAGTATACCTTAGAACATTATATATGGCTTTCCCTTGTCCCAAAATAAATAGTAAGCACTGAGCACTAAGTCACTTACAGCAAGTCCAAAGTCAATTTCCTGTAGCCTCTTGTGTAAAAATCAGCAATTTTATTACAAATATACAAATTTATTTTGAAGTGCCACTGGCGTTGTCATTTACCCGGTCTAGCCTCGCCACATCCGCGGTACCCTCCTACGACGAGCCATTACGCCGCACACGCCACAGCACACCTTGAAGCCCAGGGTTGGCTTGCCCAGGTGTTGCCTCCTGCTTCGCCGCAACCCGCTTCACATACATCGCCATTCTTACTCCTCCAGCCTTCGGACATGTGAGGGGAAGTAGCTGCCATCTTCTGCCACCTTTGGCCATCTCCGCTGGCTCACTGCCGCCACTCTCTCCCTGCTGCTTTCTTTGCATTATCTCTACCGCTATCTCCTCATCCATACCCTGAGTCTGCGTGCCACATATAAAAAGGGTCCGCAGTCCTCAGTTCGAGGCTGTCTCACGTCACTCATTTGCATAACGTCACTCTGCCCGAGCGCATACCGAGAGGCTGTCTTGCGCCAGTTTAGTAGCACGCCATTACTCTGCTTGAGCACATTGAGAGGCTGTCTTGCGCCAGTTCAGTAGCACGCCATTACTCTCCTTGAGCGCATACCGAGAGGCTGTCTCGCGTCAGTCTAGTTGCAGTACATCTTGCTGCCTGAGCGCCTTCTGATACCAGGACAACCTTTGCAGAACGTCACTCTGCCCGATAGTCAACCGACTTCAAGTCGTCACTGCCATTCGCAGCACAGTCGAGAGTCTTACACTGCATGACACCGCTTTGCTATTCTTTAAACTATTACTTCACCAATTACAGAGTTTCCATACACTTCCAGTAATTTATTCATTAAAGTTCTTTAAAAAGCTTCAAAGCATGGAAGTTTATGGCTCTCTAGTTTACAAAAGAGATTTATGTTAGTTTTTGTACTCTCACAAACAAATGGAACCAGTATTTCTTTGCCAATGGGTAGGTATGCCAGCGGAAAGTGCTGGAGCAGGTGGCTGGGCTTCCCTGCGGGAGGCCAGTATGCCTGCTTGAGACGAGCATGCTTGCTTGAGGCCATCATGCCACTTGCTTGGAATGTCTCTTGTTTGTTTTGCCAGCAGATGGTTTATGTTTCTCTATCTCTGTCTAGCCATCTATCCATCCATACATCCTTCCATCCATCCATCCATCCATCCGTCCGTTCTTCCCTCCGTCCATTCTTCCCTCTGTCTGTCCTTTCTTCCCTCCATCCATCGGCTCATCCTTCAACCCATCCTTCCCTCCATCCGTTCTTCCATCCATCCTCCTTACATCCATTCATCCACCCATGCATTCAACAATACATCCATCCAATCAAGCCAATTTCTTTTAACTGTCATTGACATAATAGACTACATTTGTTTCAACTTTGATCAAAAAATTCGTAACATTTACCTCTATTGATTCAAGTCAAGTTTAAGGTAAATTTTGTAAACGCGAAGTGTTGCTTCTTGTTTATATTATCTATGGCATGCATGCGTATGTACATTTAAACATTACCACTGCAGATGTGGAATTATTCATTGTTTACATTTATAGGTTTTTGTCCTGACCAAAGTGCAATTTTCTTCAAAAAAAATTTTTGTGCTTATATATATTATTTTTCTTCTTTAATTGTGTTCAAAGTATGTTAATTTTTAATGAATTTTTTTTGTAAACATAGATACAATTTTGCTTTTTTTATTTAAAGTGTGATCACTTTTATGTTGATAATTGTGAGTTACTTTAACATGCCCTGCAGAATACTATGAAACCATAACCTATTTGTTAATGCTGTTAAAACAAATAAAATTCTTGAAAATTCGGAGACAAGGAATTTATCTCGAGACGAGATCTAGAAATTTTCTGTCTTGAATTGTTTTCGATATTGTTGAGACTCGCACAACTACTTATAATTCCTAAACACGTGTTGTATCAAAAATTGCTTCACTAAAATCACTTTCATTTGCTACTCATACAAAATAATTTATTTGCAGACTTATTTAATTAACACAATACTAGCTGTTTATTTAAACCAACTAACTTNATCCATCCATCCATCCATCCATCCATCCATCCATCCATCCATCCCTCCGTCCATTCTTCCCTCTGTCTGTCCTTTCTTCCCTCCATCCATCGGCTCATCCGTCAACCCATCCTTCCCTCCATCTGTTCTTCCATCCATCCTCCTTACATCCATTCATCCACCCATGCATTCAACAATACATCCATCCAATCAAGCCAATTTCTTTTAACTGTCATTGACATAATAGACTACATTTGTTTCAACTTTGATCAAAAAATTTGTAACATTTACCTCTATTGATTCAAGTCAAGTTTAAGGTAAATTTTGTAAACGCGAAGTGTTGCTTCTTGTTTATATTATCTATGGCATGCATACGTATGTACATTTAAACGTTACCACTGCAGATGTGGAATTATTCATTGTTTACATTTATAGGTTATAGGTTTTTGTCCTGACCGAAGTGCAATTTTCTTCAAAAAAATTTTTGTGCTTATATATATTATTTTTCTTCTTTAATTGTGTTCAAAGTATGTTAATTTTTAATGATTTTTTTTGTAAACATAGATACAATTTGGCTTTTTTAATTTAAAGTGTGATCACTTTTATGTTGATAATTGTGAGTTACTTTAACATGCCCTGCAGAATACTATCNGAGTTACTTTAACATGCCCTGCAGAATACTATCAAACCATAACCTATTTGTTAATGCTGTTAAAACAAATAAAATTCTTGAAAATTCGGAGACAAGGAATTTATCTCGAGACGAGATCTAGAAATGTTCTGTCTTGAATTGTTTTCGATATTGTTGAGACTCGCACAACTACTTATAATTCCTAAACACGTGTTGTATCAAAAATTGCTTCACTAAAATCACTTTCATTTGCCACTCATACAAAATAATTTATTTGCAGACTTATTTAATTAACACAATACTAGCTGTTTATTTAAACCAACTAACTTNCACTCATACAAAATAATTTATTTGCAGACTTATTTAATTAACACAATACTAGCTGTTTATTTAAACCAACTAACTTAAACTTCAGAACGTAAATACTTTGTTGCTTGCGCATCATGATGGTTAATGAAAATTGCAGACCACAGAAGACAAGTAACCCTTTTACGAAATGGTAGATAAGTGTTACTATTTAATTTCACTGAAGACTTTTATAAAAATAGCACCTACAACGAATTACACTTAATGAAATATGCAAATAAATGCAAAAATAATAAACTGCAGACATAATATTGTGACACCACCAGCAAGGAACTTGGATATAAAACATGATGAAAGAGAATTCAATTATGATGTTCACCAGCTTGGAGATGTTTCACATAACCATAATGTACTCGTGTTCTATTGCAATTTCTCAAAAGGTTTTTAAATTCCATGCTGTATAGTCAAAAAATGGTACATTATTTTAAAAGCATAATCTGAGCTATAAATGTTGTAACTACTATTAAAGATCTAAATTATAATTTTTGCAAAGATCGTCAACATAACATACATCCCGCAATAACCATCAGCTGACACTAGAGATGGGCACCATCAAATGAATTGCACTATAGACTATTTTAGCGATAGTCAGTAGAAATTATTGACTAAAAAAGACAATAGTTTTCACTAAAATATTTTTGTCATTGGGCTGAGTCACCAACTGCAAGTAGCAATTTTGCAGCGTACATCATCACAGAATTTTGACACTATCTCAGTTTGCAAATAAACAAAATTAACACACAATATCATTTTTAATGTTGGAAATACTTTTTATCTGTCGACACAAAAAAAGAAGCTGTACAGATTGATATCATTAAACATCAAACTACAAGTCATCAATATAATTAATACAATTTATTTGCGGGAATATATAAATGATTTCTTATCCAATTAGAAAATAGACTAGANGTCATCAATATAATTAATACAATTTATTTGCGGGAATATATAAATGATTTCTTATCCAATTAGAAAATAGACTAGAATTTGAATATTAACACAGGCCACTAGATATATCCAATTGTTTTAAACAAAAGGGGTTAAAAAAATAAGCACATATATAGACACACATATCTAATACTTAAACTAAACATTCAGAAGTTTATACACTGCAAAAATAATGTCTTTTGTCATTTATTTAAATTTATATTTAAAAAAACATAATGTTCAGCATTTCAAATACTATCCTATTTCTGTGCTCTTACTTTATTAACCCAGTTTTAGAGAACACTCTCTCTGATGGGACTGATGTCAATTGTAGTTGGCAAGTGCTGGCAGCCTGGGCAAGGGGGGTTGGTATTTATATTAAGATGTGCACTGCGTCCAGTACAATGCTCACCAAGTTAAACTCAGTGTGTAGTGATAAAGAAATTTATTTTTCACCCATGTTTTTAACAGTTCCTCAAAAACGTGTCATTATAGAAAGAGGGATGCAATAAATTGTGTCGATATAGAGATGTTCTACTTTAAAAACAATGTTTGCTGGAAAAATATGTGGAAAATAAAAATCACACTATTCTTGTTCAATACACTATTATATTCTGTACCATATAAGAAGGCCACTTTTTGACAGCTCGGCAAAAGTAGCGCCACTGTTTACATCTGACTACGTATCCTTCCGCCATCAGCTGATCCGTCAAGTCAGCGCTGTATTTTTTATTAATATGCTGTCAGCTAATCCACTTCTCATTGTACTGTTATGCTAAACAAATTTTAAAATATTTTAAGACTGACATCTGTTTAAAAAAATAAGTAGGTTATAAAAGTAAAACTATAAAATTTTGCAAATAATTAAATATTTGCTAACTCTTTTTTAATTTGTCCAAGACAGTGAATTTGGGTTAACATTTGTGAGACTGTCTGTTGCATCTATTATCACACTTTGGACGTTATAGCTAATATATTCGTGTTGGAAATATGTGACATGGAATAACGTTAGAATTGCTTCAAAACTATTCATGCGTGTCTAACTTTCTACGGAAACAAGGAGATGGATTTCGAGAGAACAATATGGCGTATAATTTACGTAGACGAACGATTACCGNCAAGGAGATGGATTTCGAGAGAACAATATGGCGTATAATTTACGTAGACGAACGATTACCGGCTGAATATAAATTATTTTTACTCCAAATCGTTGTACATGAAATATATGTTACTTAAAAAAATATACAGAGCTCGCNGCTGAATATAAATTATTTTTACTCCAAATCGTTGTACATGAAATATATGTTACTTAAAAAAATATACAGAGCTCGCGGGAAAATAAAACCATTTGTATATGCGTGTAAATACGTTATTCTAAACAACAAAACTATAATATGTTTCTGCGTGTAGTTCGGGATATGGATAACAGATAGCGTGGAAGGGCATGTTGTAACAGGTAGCGCACCTGTCCCTCGCAAGATGGCAGCACATGATTGGAGATTCTGGAAACTTGAAAAAGGTTTCGATTTTTTCCTTACATTTGGATATGGATCGTTTTATTGTGCATCTCATTTTGAACACCTATACATTACTATTTTATCACAAAGTTTCGTTTCAAAAACTAAAAACTGTAGTTTTATGACCACTTAAAATAAAATGTATTAATTATTCTACAAACTCTTTCTTATCCGTGTATTTTCTACTTGTCTGATGTGCGCCGGCACTGCTCTCAGAATAGCCAACATAATATTAATTTCTGTTCGTTCTTGCATCAGCTGATACAGGATTTTGTAAATGGCGTGTTATTTGTTTCAAATACGTTATGTTGCCACTCACTGACTGTCAGAATGTGGCCTTCTTATATGAAATGAACCATACCATGAAATTGTTGATAGTGTCTGTCACCATCTTGTTTATAACCACCAAAGTTATGTAACAAAATAAGCAACACAAGTTCTGTTCTTCAATATACTCTTTTTTTTATTGTACTGGAGGCACATTTGTTTTAATATTTATTGTGGTTAAGGACGTTCTTTCATTAGAGTAACCTAATTTCTATACAGTTCCCCTTTACCTTTCCAGTTAAACATTCACAGCAAAATTTGTGTTATACACTGTATTGGGAATTAACACCAATCAAACCATAATCAATACAGACACCCTTAAAAGTCATAACACCAACCTTAATACTGTCAGAAATTGTGAACATTTATCACGTTACTCTCTTTAAAGTATGGGACAGCTGAAGAATGTAAACAAAGCATTTGGCAGTTGTTATATTAAGATAGCATATGGTATTGTTTTTGTTACATGTAGTGGAAGGATACATTATCGGTAGGCTATCTGAAAGTATAACTTAAGCAGGGATTCATAGAAGTGTGATATAACCTTGAATGGACTATACCTGAGAAAGTTATGTATAACCACGCATTGTTACCAGAAATTAAGTTTTCAACAGAGTGCAAGATTATTTACATACAACCACTAATTGATGCCAAAAATTAAGTTTAAACCAGGGATGGGTTTGTTCCTGTTACCGGTTTTTGGTTCTGCCAGTGCTTGATGTTGAGAACTATGACTGAGTACCAGTGTCAAAATCTCGGTTCTACTACAACCGAAACAGTAAACATACTAGTTATTCACATAGAAGTACATTAAGCAGGAAATTAATTACCTACCACCACGTTCCTATTAATTACTATTGTTTAACATCTTTAGATTCCAATAGTACATAAAAATTGTATTGATGTCTAACCGCGTATTTCTCGTATGTAAAAACAATTAAAAGTGTCCATAGGTGTTGTATACAGCTGTTATGTGCAACATGTACAAAATGGGCAATGCTATGGCAAATAATAGAAAATGAAGTGCTCATAGTAGTGAACTTTAGGAACCATTTAATAACAAGATGTTTGATGCAACTTGGCGCCATATCTCTGATGTCCATGAACATAAATAATTATTTTAGACGTTATGTGATTTATGTGCACATTAAAATTATTAACACTTTTCCAAAGCTTATGTTCAGGTAGCAAAAACAATATTTTTAAAATTTGACATGNTGCACATTAAAATTATTAACACTTTTCCAAAGCTTATGTTCAGGTAGCAAAAACAATATTTTTAAAATTTGACATGTGACGGCTTATGCGGTTGCATTGCATGGTCGTACGGGAACAAGTTTTCAGTGGGTGTCAGGTCAGGGGCACCCAATGTTGAGTGAAGCTTTTTCTCTCAGTGTGGTGGAGTTTGGAGCAGCTGGCTCTTGGATTTAATTGATCCCTTGGGAAGGGTTGGATGGGTAGGCCGTCTACTTGGAATGAAGTGTTGTTGAGCAAGGTGAGGTTTCTTGACGGTTTGGATGAGTGTAGTCGAAGACTTACCTTTGTTGAGTCTCACCCGGGGTTGGCTGGTAAACGGTGTCCACTGGTTCAAAGTTGCTGTTTGTGTCTGGGCAGCAGTCTGTAAGGATCCCTAGTTGCAGTCCCTCGGTGTACGCTGGGCTTGGGCGACTGGGTTGGAGGTGTGCTGGTTATGGCCGCTGGATATGAGGTGCTGGCTGTCCATGGGGCATGTCTGGGCGATTACCAGGGTCACGGGCAGACCCAGTCTTATGCAGGGGACACGTTTTGGAGTTGTCACAGGATTAGACAGATGAAAGTTAAATGTCCGGAGGGCTCCAGCTAACCAGTAGAGGGAATCCGCTCTGGTTAGCACGAGACTCTTGAGGTTAGCCGCAGTCAAAAAGCCCTGCCAAAGAACCCTGTGCCCCATGTCTTAGTTAGGTTGCATGTGATGACTGACTTAGTCAAGGCTAGTTAGATGCCTGAACGTACACACACTTACCGGACAGGGGCATTGTGGCTCCCCAGCATGCCATTCCAATGGACAAACATATAACACTTAATCAGAAAATACACTCACTTAAGTGACATACATTCCGTGGCAGGTATTGGAAGGTTAAGAGGGTCCGTCGCACTTAAACTCCCCGTGAATTGGGGATAAAGTACAGTCACACAATTTGATTTCAGAACACGAGTTGTATTACAGAAAGCAAATGAGATGGTACACTAAAATAAAGCGGGCATTGGTACACTAAAATAAAGCGGGCATTTGGCACAAGGCCCTGCACTGGCCTACGCTGTCGGACACTGAACAAAGACGTTACGTGAAAATAATGCCAGAGGGGCTTTAGTCTACTCCGGAAGGGAGGCAAACTCAGGGGTGCTTGAAGAAAGAGAAAATGTTCTGGTATAGTTAAGTCTATGGAAGTCTAATGGTTGGCGTGCAAAAGTTGCTTCACCCTCGAGCAGCGTGACGCGACTTGCGCTGATGCCCGCTCTCCCTAGACTGAGGATGGGTTGGTGAGGCGGTGGTAACGTGGCTGCCACAGTCTTCCGAAAGCATAATTCCCTTGAATAAAAATGAAATGAATGATATGCGAATACATAACACTGATGAAGACATTACATTTTACACTGTGTCAAACACTGTTGACGTTGACAAAATTATAAAATTTATGTGACAATAATTTTTATAGGAATGTCAGTTTATTTCAGATAAAGTATTTTCATCATCTGAAAATAAAGCATATGCACAGAACCCTTTTACATGATAAACAATTGACCCTTCATTAATTAAAATGTTATTTTAATTAATATTTAAATTATTTGAGATGTTAAAAAGAATTTTATTGTTGCTCAGTTTTTGGATTTGGTGTCCCAGTGCTAAAGTCAAAACATATTATTTCAATTAATTATTCATGACACTTGCTAAGGACATCACTTGCAGCTGGAATGTTCGTTTAGTGATAGATAAACAATCCTCGAGTTTGATTCATAAAATGTTATATGGTTTTTGAGATTCCACGACCACGTGGTCGTTTATTCATGTGCGCACTGTGGCAGTGGACATGCAGGGAAAATGCTGCATTCATTTGCTGGAGTGTAATAATTAATGTAGCCAATTATAGCATAGCTGTTAGGCCACTTAATTATGTTTCTCAGAAGTTACACCCTGTGACACAGTTAGTGTGTACGNCAATTATAGCATAGCTGTTAGGCCACTTAATTATGTTTCTCAGAAGTTACACCCTGTGACACAGTTAGTGTGTACGCTGACTTGAGACGTCTCTCTTGGGTGCATGGCCTTCAGTCATGCTGTGCAAGGCCAGTGTTTGGCAAGGATAGTTCCTACCTGAGCTGGTAGATGGTGCGTGAGGTTCGACAAGGGTTCTGGGGAAAGCCATCACGTGCTATTGTTGGATGTGCTTCTTCTGGGATCTTGATGAATCAACTGAAGAGTCCAGATGGGATGGATTGTGATGCGAGGCCTCTTCAGCTGTCTAGCGGCTTTTGCTCACTCTCAGGGAGTAGTGAATGTTAATGCTGGTTCATATTGGTTGCCCAGAGACTGACCAGTTGAGANTGTCTAGCGGCTTTTGCTCACTCTCAGGGAGTAGTGAATGTTAATGCTGGTTCATATTGGTTGCCCAGAGACTGACCAGTTGAGAGGAGAGCTGTAGTCTTGCGGTCGCCCCATTGTGTACCCCTTCTGTGGGTGAATGGCATGGGCAGGTAGGTTCTATAGTTCACATCCTCAGGGATGGAGCAGGCGACAGTTCACTAGCTAATCATTGCCCAGAGGTGGTTAGGTAATGCTTTGTCAGGCCTATCAATTCAACTGGCGGATTTATACATGGTGGATGGAATGAGTTAACTGACTTAGGTGGCCTAACTGCAGTGTCGTATAGTGTTTCAAGTAGGGGCCTCTACCATTCTATGCCTCTGGTACCTTGACGTACCTTGTCCATAGTATGGGTGGCCTTTGAAGGNCAAGTAGGGGCCTCTACCATTCTATGCCTCTGGTACCTTGACGTACCTTGTCCATAGTATGGGTGGCCTTTGAAGGTGTGTGTGTGTGTGGGGTGTGTGCGTGTGTGTGCATGCGTGCGCGTGTGTTTTTTTTCCCTGTGCCCTGGTTTGGGCTCCCAACAAGTATACACTGAATCTGTTGCCTCCCTGACCTATCCAGTACCCCCCAGCCACTGTGGACTGTAATCTAAATGATCAAAAATCTCTTTAGATGCCAAAGCTTTATGCCTGTGACCTCACCTTCCCAGAAACCAAACCTGGAACCCTCAGAATGCATCAGCGTTCTGCAACCCAGTGGCATAATTTTTGTGCTTAAAGTACATCTTTCAGATCCCAAATTGATATAATGATATTAATTTTCTTTAGTTTAAAGTCTTTTCATCATTATTAAGTATAAAATGGTAATTCCCTCGGTCTGAATGTGTCCAACTAAAATATCTAATTTTTCCTGCGGTATTGAATGAAGGCATGTTTTGTTTTATCTCCAAAAATATACATACAGTTGATTTTGTAACATTAAAATTTTTTTAAACATCTGTGTTTTGTTTGTTTGAAACCCAACTCAAATCTTTATTTCAAATTGATGCTGTGTATTATAAAATGGAGATTTATAAAATATGGTGTATGAAATTACTTGTCCAGGCCATATTAGATCATCACTTTGAACAAGACTCTGAGGGTTTAGCAAGTTCCTATCCTGTCTTGGGTGTGAACACAGTACCATCCGGGCCAATTTTGATTCCTGGTTCACCCATGAGACGTGAAATATCACGACAGAATTCACGAGACAGCTTGGAAAGTGATGGTGATCTGTATGATGCTGAAGGTTCGTATGATTAATGTTTTACTGTGTCTTTTAATTTTTGTGCTTGTTAAGCTCTTGTAAATATTAAAGCCTCTGAATAATTGTTATCTAACAATGTCATTTTTGTAATTTTGTAGTACAGTACAATTTATTCACAAATATAAAGCCTCTTACACTATATAATATTATTGATAGACCATAATTTTTTTAAAATATCCCTTACAATTTAAAAATGTCAGGTTTCATTTTAGTGACATTATAATATTAACGTTGCTGCCTGTGGGGGACCGGCTGAGTGAAAGGATAAGGTTTTACGTGTTTAATGATTTAAAGTGTTTTTCGGCCACCTTATATGATATCACTTTCAAACACAAACACTAGTTCCATACTAGGCAGCACACTTAACTATCATTTTTATGAGCATAATGAAGTAATTTTTATTATAATTTTAAGGATGGGCCAATTCTGGTTTTTGATACCACAATACATATTATTGACACTGAAAAAATTTGATTCTTTGTTGTAAACACTCTTGTTAAAAAAAANTTTTTGATACCACAATACATATTATTGACACTGAAAAAATTTGATTCTTTGTTGTAAACACTCTTGTTAAAAAAAAATGTCCAACACTTAGTTGTGATATGAATGTTATTTTCAGTGTTTCTTTACAGTGTATTTACTCAATTCTAACCGCACTTTTTTTCCAAAAATATTTTTGAAAAACAAAGTGCAGATTAGAACCAAGTACCATAAATTTTTTGGCCTGAAAAAAATGTTTAGTGTAATGGTACAGTTACTTTGAATAATTATTTTAGTTATTAGAGCTTTGCCATTCATAGTGTGCTATATACAGGATGATTCTAAAATCATGGGACAAACATTGAGGGGTGGTAGAGCTCACTGAAACAAACAATTATTGTATAGGAATATATGGGCGGAAGTGACGCGTTGAGGCACAAACACAAAAACATAACACATTAACGGAAACATAAAATGTTCATTAGCAGCACACTTAACGAGTGATTCCATACAGAAAATGTTAAAACAGTTTCTTGAAATGCATCCGCCAACAGTCACACATACTTGGCGACCTCTACATATGGCGTGATTGGCTGACAATGGTGGCGTGCGTGAAATACCCNACATTAACGGAAACATAAAATGTTCATTAGCAGCACACTTAACGAGTGATTCCGTACAGAAAATGTTAAAACAGTTTCTTGAAATGCATCCGCCAACAGTCACGCATGCTTGGCGACCTCTACATATGGCGTGATTGGCTGACAATGGTGGCGTGCGTGAAATACCCGGCGTATTTGAATCTGTTCGCCAATCACTCCACCAACGCTACCAAGCTTGTGTTACTGTCGGTTTTAGCAATTTTGAGCAATTATTATAAACATTGCTGTAAAAAGGCATTTAGCGGCGACGTTGTAAATAAACTATGTGTTGCATTTCATGTGTTATTTTTGTGTTTGTGCCTGAACGCGCCACTCCTGCCCATATATTCCTATACAATAATTGTTTGTTTTAGTGAGCTCTACCACCCCTCAATGTTTGTCCCATGATTTTAGAATCATCCTGTATATGGTAATGAATTAAAATATCAGTTTTTCAATTTTTAAAATAATGCTTATAAGTTTAAAAAATAATGTTTGTAATGATGTGCAATAAAATAGTTTAAGGGTTATGTACTAAATGAAATTGTTCAAATAAGTTACTTTATTTCTCAGTAAATCTGTTACAAAACATATTGCATTTGTGCTTCGTAACCTGTACCACATCCACCAGAAAACAAACTGAACATTCATCTCCGTGATAGTTGTTGAGTCAGTCGGGTAAATACATGTTTGCGAGAACAGGATCAAAGACGACTTGCCATCTAGCGTGAAAACTAGCAATTGTATGTTGGAGTAATTGGGCAGCCATTTAGTAGATCATTTAACTACTATATGATAGCGAAACTGCGCAACCATCAATCACGTTGTTATATAATNTGTGCTTCGTAACCTGTACCACATCCACCAGAAAACAAACTGAACATTCATCTCCGTGATAGTTGTTGAGTCAGTCAGGTAAATACATGTTTGCGAGAACAGGATCAAAGACGACTTGCCATCTAGCGTGAAAACTAGCAATTGTATGTTGGAGTAATTGCGCAGCCATTTAGTAGATCATTTAACTACTATATGATAGCGAAACTGCGCAACCATCAATCACGTTGTTATATAATTTCATAAGCTAAATCTATTCTTGAAAATAGTTTACATATTATATCCAAACAAAAGCAATCCTTTAATGGTATGGCTCATAAACTTGAAATACAGTTGCAATATTCTTTCAAGAAAAGCAGTCAGTAATACTATAAAAAAAAGTGGTTGTTTACCGTGCAATTCAGTTTTCAATACAAAAAACTATTGCTGCAATTAACATTCCAAATGATTGTGCGTGCTTAGACTGTGCTGTTTATTGTTGAGTAAAGTGATTAAAACGTAATGGTTAATTTATAGTGACAGAAAAACACATGTGTTGTTTTAATTCTTTAAAACAAAATGTGATTATTTTTGTAGATTAACAGAAATGCAGTGGTTGGGAAGCTAAACTATTTGAAATCTCTGAATTCAACTTGGGTCGCTGGAGAGAAGCAAGCAATGGAATTATTTGCTTCCAAAAGCACAATTGTCTCTTTTGGCAGAGTGAAATATATTTCTTTTGTTGGAAGACCATTTCTAATTGAAGGCAAAATTAAACCTCCCACTGAAATGAAATTTACCACTAAAATAAAATTTCCCACAAAAATAAAATTTTCCACTGAAATAAAATTTTGTATTGAAATAAAATTTTTTTCTGAAGTGGTTCAACCAGTGGCCTCATGTGTGTACTAACAATTTTTCAAAATGTGAAGTATCTAGTGTCGGTAAAGGTATAGCGTATCGAAAAGCTAATTTATGGANTAAAGGTATAGCGTATCGAAAAGCTAATTTATGGAATTGATCAAGGTATCGGTATCAAGAAAATTTGGGTGTTGGTATATCACTAATGATTAATTTAAGATTCTTAAATAACACATGTATTCTGGATGTCATAGTTAAAATTGGTTTTTCATTTATAGGTAAAACCTTTACCAAGATAATGAAAATTTATATGTATATTAAAGTGTATTTTATTAATTGCTTAATTTATGTGCATGGTTTCAAGTGCTTTCTGTTCAGTTAATTGGTGTTAAGTGACGTAGCTTATTGTGTGTTGAGTTATACAGTATTTGGGTACTTGAACTGTGTCTATGTACCTCAGGGGTTCTCAAAAGGTATGTTGTAAAATTTTTGGGGTGTGCCGTGAAATATCGAAAGGCATATATTTGCGTGAAGATAGTAGCACATATAAGGCATGTAATAGAGTATTTTTCCAGTGAAAAACTCTATTAAAAAGGTATTTAAAACATTTTTCTAATCTAGGGACTCTTAGGCAGTCTGTAAATTATTACAGTGGGAAATTATGAACACACAAACACAGGTGTTAGTGTGTGCACATTGATACTTTTGAATATTTTGGCATGAGGAAGTGTGCATTTGTAGGGTTGGTAGCNACAGGTGTTAGTGTGTGCACATTGATACTTTTGAATATTTTGGCATGAGGAAGTGTGCATTTGTAGGGTTGGTAGCATGTGTTTTTTGGTCATTCCATTCCTGGTATGGCTCCATGGGCAATTGAGTATTGCGATGCGCGTCCATCCCTTCTGTTAGGTTTATGTTGCGAAACTCTGTGAGTTAGTTGCAAGTGGGTGTAGTCCTCCAGATGTTATTAAAGTTATGCATGGAATCAGGTGGTTCGTTCTCCTATTACCATGTGGAACAGAAGGTGTGGAACTTGAGTTATAAACATGGTCTTACATGCCAGATCGTTGTGAACAGTGAGCTTTTCAGTTTGCTTTACAGCAAATATCACTTTATCTTGGACTGTTACTACGTGGGACCCCAAGTTTTTTGTCAAGTCTGTTGTAACAGCAACATCCGTTGTTATGTGCCAGAGCTTGTGAACACGCAGCGACTATAGATATGTCAAACTATTTCCACACCATGATCAATGTAATGTGCGACTTTTATTTACTTTTGGCAAAGTTTTTTTTCTCTGTTTACAAATGTGTTTGAATTCTTTCAAAATATCCGGTAAACAAATAGAAGCACGTTTGCAGCTTGTAAAAGGGAAGATGAATTGTTTGGTAGTGCTTTCTGGTGAAGTCGAGAAAGACAAGGGAAGGGGGAATTATTAAAGTCCCATTTCCAAAATGTTAAGAAACTAAAATCTGACTTTGAAGACAGATTCAGCTAGCCATTGTATCCAAGAATACTAGTTTGTATGATGCAGACATTGAGGCATTTGACACAGCATATTACAGAGTTNGCTAGCCATTGTATCCAAGAATACTAGTTTGTATGATGCAGACATTGAGGCATTTGACACAGCATATTACAGAGTTCAAGAAGTTTATGCCAAGGTAGCTACAGCCCATACTCACAAAAGTGGTGATCTAGAGAAATTGGCATCAATACAGAGTTGAAGAACAGTAGTTAAGCTATGGAATCTGCAAATACCAACCTTTAAAGGGGATGTGACAGTGGACAAGTTTTTTTGATTTGTACTGTGCACTTATTCATAACTACAGAACACTTTCTGCAGTAGAAAAACACCCATACCTTCTCACTTCATTATTTGGGGAACTGGTAAATTCGATTAGACCTTGCGTTTGTCTCAATAAAACTATGAAATAGCATGGAATATCTTAACAGAGCGGTACCAGGATATTCAAAAGATTGCAACTGTACGTGTGGATATTGTAAAGCACTTCCCTGCTTTGATTGCAGGCATTCCAAGAGGTCTTAGAATTCCGATAGACATCTTGAAGGAAAATTTAGGTGCTTTAAGAGAACTCAAATTTTTGGTCATTGGGTGGAGTTTTGTAGAATTGAATATTGTGTTACCCAAACTGAATGTGGGAACTCATCAGATTTGTCACACAAAAAAGTCGAAATACCCAGTTTTAGCGAATTGCTTAATTTTCTGGAGTCACATTGTAAGGCCCTGATAATGGCAGATCTACTTGCGTACTTCTAACATGTCTTCTCCACATGATGGTCCAAAAATAGGTTCTCAAGGCAGTATACCTACAGCTGTGAGAAGAACATTCTTTGCCAGTGCTTCTTAGTAAGAATNCCAAAAATAGGTTCTCAAGGCAGTATACCTACAGCTGTGAGAAGAACATTCTTTGCCAGTGCTTCTTAGTAAGAATTTGAAGTGTGCAAGCAAGAACATTGCATTTATCGGTGTCCAGCATTTCTTAAGCAGTCTTGAAAATAGAGACAGTAATGGTAAAATTGCATGAACCTATGTTTTAACTGCCTGAAACAACACAGAGTTAAGGACTGCATGTCAAATTGTAAGTGCTCTCATTGTGGCAATGTCCATGATTCACTGCTTCATGTACATTAGTCGGTGGCCACTGGAGCTGACCAACCACTTCAGTCAATGGATAATATACAACTGAGAGATGATAGTGAGGCAGCTACAACTGAAACTGAAGTTAACGTGTCTCAGCACATCTAGAAGATGATTCATTTCAGATGAGTGTATCAGGAGGTTGTGAAGGTTTTGAAATTAACTCGGACACAGTTTTTTTTAATGTTTTATATTAGTTTTATTAGGAGACGATGCTCACACACGTATTCAGTATTTATCACAGTATTGTATATGAAGCACTGTTATTGGCTGAAAAGGCAAGATGGCCAACCAATAGAAATAAGCTTTACAAGTTTAGTTGTGGCAATTCAAATTTACTCTCCAACATTTCCACTTAAATTTGCAATTTTCTTAAAAAAATAGTAGCTGGTACATCAAATTTACAAAATCAAATTCATTGAATTTTACAGACAGTTCTAGGTTTCAAGCTAGTCATAAATTTGAAGTTTAGTTAACTGTAACATCAATAAGAGAAATGCATATAACAAGGCATAATTATTATCAGTATACAAGTAGGTGTAAAGAAAAATTTGTTGTAAACATTAGCAAAAATACAAAGCAACCAAATTTTCTTTTCACAAAGTCAAGTTTTGTTTAATACAATCAAGTTTACAGTTTTTGACAAGTTTTTATTAGTTCTGGAAAAACAAAAATTTATCTCTCAATTTCTCAAAGACAGCTGGAGTCAAGGATTTAGTGAATATATCTGCTAATTGATTTTTGGTAGGACAATATTTTAGAGCAAAATTATGTTGGTTGACTTTTTCAAGTATGAATTTAAATAGAATATCAATGTGTTTAGACCTTTTAGTATCACAGCCATTTTTGATCATATTAATCGTACTCTGATTATCAATGTGCAGCTTCACATCCAGATTTTCATTTGTGAGCTCTTTAAACAAAGATCTTAGGAAAAGCACTTCCTTAACACATTCACTGGCANCCAAAAATAGGTTCTCAAGGCAGTATACCTACAGCTGTGAGAAGAACATTCTTTGCCAGTGCTTCTTAGTAAGAATGTGAAGTGTGCAAGCAAGAACATTGCATTTATCGGTGTCCAGCATTTCTTAAGCAGTCTTGAAAATAGAGACAGTAATGGTAAAATTTCATGAACCTATGTTTTAACTGCCTGAAACAACACAGAGTTAAGGACTGCATGTCAAATTGTAAGTGCTCTCATTGTGGCAATGTCCATGATTCACTGCTTCATGTACATGAGTCGGTGACCACTGGAGCTGACCAACCACTTCAGTCAATGGATAATATACAACTGAGAGATGATAGTGAGGCAGCTACAACTGAAACTGAAGTTAACGTGTGTCAGCACATCTAGAAGATGATTCATTTCAGATGAGTGTATCAGGAGGTTGTGAAGGTTTTGAAATTAACTCGGACACAGTTTTTTTAATGTTTTATATTAGTTTTATTAGGAGACGATGCTCACACACGTATTCAGTATTTATCACAGTACAAGATAACAGTATTGTATATTAAGCACTGTTATTGGCTGAAAAGGCAAGATGGCCAACCAATAGAAATAAGCTTTACAAGTTTAGTTGTGGCAATTCAAATTTACTCTCCAACATTTCCACTTAAATTTGCAATTTTCTTAAAAAAATAGTAGCTGGTACATCAAATTTACAAAATCAAATTCATTGAATTTTACAGACAGTTCTAGGTTTCAAGCTAGTCATAAATTTGAAGTTTAGTTAACTGTAACATCAATAAGAGAAATGCATATAACAAGGCATAATTATTATCAGTATACAAGTAGGTGTAAAGAAAAATTTGTTGTAAACATTAGCAAAAATACAAAGCAACCAAATTTTCTTTTCACAAAGTCAAGTTTTGTTTAATACAATCAAGTTTACAGTTTTTGACAAGTTTTTATTAGTTCTGGAAAAACAAAAATTTATCTCTCAATTTCTCAAAGACAGCTGGAGTCAAGGATTTAGTGAAGATATCTGCTAATTTATTTTTGGTAGGACAATATTTTAGAGCAAAATTATGTTGGTTGACTTTTTCAAGTATGAATTTAAATCGAATATCAATGTGTTTAGACCTTTTAGTATCACAGCCATTTTTGATCATATTAATCGTACTCTGATTATCAATGTGCAGCTTTACATCCAGATTTTCATTTGTGAGCTCTTTAAACAAAGATCTTAGGAAAAGCACTTCCTTAACACATTCACTGGCACTTATAAATTCCGCTTCAGCTGTGCTGACAGCAACAATTGGCTGTCGTCTTGTTGACCACGAGATAGCTCCGCCACAGTATAGTATGACGAATCCACTAGTGCTTCGACAAGTTTTTGGATCGTTGGCATAATCTGAATTGCAATAAGCATCTAGTTGTAGGTAATTTTTGCCTTTTGAGTATTTAATTGCAGTGGTTAGTGCAGTTCTGGTATCTTCATAAGTATTGTGGCGCGCATCTGTCCATTCTATCAGGTTTATGTTGTGAAACTCAGTAAGTTACTTAGTTGCGAGTGAGTGTGGTCCTCTGGATGTTATTTAAGTTATGCATGGAATCAGATTGTTCGTTTTCCCATTACCATGTGGAACAGAGGGTGTGGAACTCGAGTTCTAAACAACAGGTATATTATTTATTAACCTTAGAGAACTACAAAAAACAATAAACACAAAAATTAAAAATGTTTTGTGAGTAAATCAAACCATTGTTGAAATTCAGTGGGAAATGTGGACTTGCTGACTTTTGCACAGTTATTAATTAAATGGCGGAATTGCAGACAAATACACCTCAAATTCTTGGTCAACAGAATTAAGTTTCTATGGTTTCTTATTTTTAATGTTTAAATGTTTGCCAGTGCTGAAAATCTCTATTCGCACAAGTACATTGTTGAAAACTGGAGTATTATTGATAGCGTATGTTCTGATAACACTAAGAACTCACTTTTTTTTTTTTTCTAAAATCCAGAATTCAATTGGTAATGTTTCCGTAGATTTGAACTTCATGTATGATCACCCTGAAGTTCACCCAACTGCTCTGCCTCATCTAATGGTAGTGGTATTGTCTCTTCAGTAGTAATGGCTAAAGGATTTCGAATCCAGTAACCTTCATTTACATTAAGGGAAGGAATGCATTGTTGCAGTTTATCCTCCAAAACGGAAAGATGTTCTAAAATCAGACAGTAATTAATATCAGTATCAGCAATGAGAGGAAACATTTCAAGGTCGACGTGTTTCTTGAACATTCTGGTGATTTATATACACTGTGCTAGGGTTCGTGACCTATTGAGACTGCTACTGAACATTAGAAATCCCCCTACAGAAGGCATGATTGATTCTACTTTATGGATGTGCTACAGTAGTCCACATGCTGAAACAGTGTGCTGCAACCGAAAAAAGTTTGAGAATTCCTGATGTAATTTATGATGTAGTCAGCATTTATACTCGTTAATACATGGGCAATTTCAGAATCAGGAAAATCTCGTAATCCTGTGCGTCGTTCCAACTCCAGTCCAGAGATGAGTTCTACTTGGAAGAATCCATTTCTACATCGTGAGAAGGACAAAAAAGACAGCAAACTACCTCCAGAAAGAGAAGGATTGTCCGATGAAGGCAAACAAGAAGCCGCCCAGGTGGAAGGAAAGAAGCCTGCAAAAATAAAAGATTCTCGGTGAGTTAGCCTGTCTTTTTTTTGTCATATAGTAACTTTCTGTTTGCTTAGTTTGATATTTGTTATTATTAGTTCTGTAAAGATAGAAAAAATATTCTGAACTGAGGTATAAATTCCAAGAAAGCTGAATTTTTGCATACACATTTATCTTACACAACGGATTCTCTATGTTCCGAAAATAAATTTTTGCTTCCAGGTTTGCTCCACAAAATATAATTTTTGCTACCCATTTATTATAAGACCTGACAAATCAATAGCACCTATAAATGTAGAAAATAATTCCTCAGATTTTTTCAAGAGTTCATTAGTGTTGATAGTCTGTACCAACCTGCTTTTTCAACATTTTAGCAAAGTGTCTTTTTTTTTTGTTACGTGACCTGCAAACACATTCCTTGCTGGACACTTGAGTCCTGACATGAGTGTTTGCATTGCTACACCAGTCGCAATTCTTTGGGATTTGTTTTACTGGAGAATTTTCATAGCAAAGAGAATTAGTTTTAAGATTAGTATTGTTGTAAGTTTTTCTAGCCGAAACGTTATCAGCAAATACGGTTTGGTCGGATGGGCAGAAAATATTTTCTTGCTGGAATTCGATAGTTTCAGATTGTTTGGCACTTGTAATAGCAGTTTATAGGGTCAGTGTAGAACTCAACTGTAGCTTCTCTGAAAAACTTCTGTCTGAAATACCAACAGCAATTTGATCCTGGATACTCTTGTTTCTATAGGTTGGAGGGAAATCACAATTTTTACTGATTGTGTGTGAATTGTTATTGAATGTCTCAACTGACTCTCCCTCCTGCTGGAATCTTGTGTGGAATCTATATCTCTCATAAATTATATTCTTAGCAGGCATGAAATGGGCATCGAATTTAGCCAATACAGTAGTATAATTCTTAGCAACGGCCTCACTCAGATTAAATGACTATAAAATATTTTCTACTTTGTCCCCTATCAAGTACACTAAGGAGGTTACCTGAGTTTCTTCTTCTTCGTTACTCAAGCCTGAAGCCCAACAAAACCTTGTGAACCTAGATTTCCAGTTTTCCCAATATTCTCCTTTAAAACTGAAAGGCTCAGGCGCAGGTATTTGGTAAACTGCAACAGTTTTGCCATTTTGCTGCCACCATGTAATGTGTTTGTGAAATATCTTTATTTCTCACTTATCTTTAGGTAAGATGTTTTAATAATCATAGATTCTCTTTCAACACAACACTATCCATGGAGAATCGCTCATAAGTAATTCTCATAGAGTCATTTCCAACACAGTTGTGTAGTCGGAAAAGCAGCCCAATGTTGGGACCTTGTGAGTGGCTATTGCACATTTAAATCGAGCACTCTATTGATATATTTACTCTAAGATCCCGGCCACCAATAGCGACTGTTCATGTGTCTTATTTATAGGCATAGAGAAACAGACTATTAAATTGTTAAATAAAATTATTAACGTTGCTCAATTCTCATAACATTTTCTTCTATAGCAAATTTTTCTTAAAATGTTTTTTCAATTCACTTAAAAATTGCAGACTATAAAGATTAAATAAACTGAGTTTTGTCTTTCTAAGTATTTCTATTGTTTATGCTACTGGAATATATGCACGTAAACAAAAACTCTGATTTGGCAGAAAACCAAATGTAAACAAACATCCTCGCCATTTCTATAACACGTGATTTCGACTGTTGTGTTTTGCGACTGGTTAATGAGCTTCTGAGGACATCTCAGAACCATATATTTGACCCCTTTTTCACCTTTTTAGGGGTTGAATTTCAAAATAGCGTATATGCATTTTTATAGGTAACATTTTAAAGAAAAAAGCATGACAATATCTTTTCTGGTTAATGGGTCATTGAGAAGAACTCGAAAACACATTTTACCCCTTTTCAACCTCTTAGAGGTTGGATTTCGAAAAATTTCAAAGGTATACTTTAGGCATTTATGTAAGTAACATTTTCAAGGGAAAAGAATATCAACATATTTGGTTAGTGAGCTATTGTGGAGACTTCAAAAACAAGTTCTACCCCTTTTCACCCTTGTAGGAGTAGAATTGAGAAAAATCCAGAAAAATACTTTTAAGGATTTATATAGCAACAGTTATAGCTTACAAAAAGGGGCTGTTGTGTTCTGTAAGGGCCAGCAGGGGATTCCACAATCACTAGAATTTTAATATGTAAATATAAACATATTTATACTTAATGGTATTGCAGGAAACTCGCAAATCTCACAAAAATCCCTGAAAATGCCTAAAATCTTTTGAAAATAATCCAGAATTAAAGAAAATCGTGAAAACCAAAATATAATCCATAATAACAAAAATTTTCAGAAAACATTCAACAGTATTAAAATTTGAAAAATCTTTTAAAGAAAAAAATGTAAATTCAGATATAAATGTTTGACAGTTACAAAAAAATTTTAGTCTTGTCAATATTATCTTTGCAAATCCAATTCCTCTTCACAGCTCGGAAGAAAATCTTTGAAAACCAGAAAAAATCTTTATAAATTCCCAAAAATCTTTGGGAATTAAATATTTCAAAATTACTGAAAATCTTAGGCAATCTCTGAAAGTCAGTAGGAAATATTTGAAAATCGCTAGAAAATTGATCAAAATTGTAAGGAAATCTTTAAAAATTCCTTAAAATCTTTGCAAGAAAATTTCTGAAAATCATTCAAAGTTTTTGAAAATAACATAAATCATTAAAAATTATTATGACTTAAAACATGAATAAAAATCAGAAAATATCACAAATCGGTGTACACATTTTAACCTAGTTGTTGCCCCCTCAATTACTGGCCACTGTACTACCCGTAGAATCTGGCTCTATCCATTCTGTGCAGTAGATTTGCATGGCCTCTGAAGAGCCAAAAAAACTGGTACACCTGCCTAATATCATGTAGGGCCCCCGTGAGCACGCAGAAGTGCTGCAAGACGACGTGGCATGGACTTGACTAATGTCTGAAGGTATGCAGGAGGCAATTCACACCATGAATCCTGCAGGGCAGTCCACAAATCCATAGGAGTGCGAGGCGGTGGAGATCTCTTCTGAACAGCACGTTGCAAGGCATCCCAGATATGCTCAATAATGTTCATGTCTGGTGATTTAGGTGGCCAATGGAATTGTCTAAAGTCAGAAGAGTGTTCCTGGAGCCACTCGGTAACAACTCTCGACGGGTTAAATGTCGCCTTGTCCTGCTGGAATTGTCCACGTTCGTCGGAATGCACAATGCACATGAATGGGTGCAGGTGATCAGACAGAATGCCTACATACCTGTCACCTGTCAGAGTCGTATCTAGACGTATCAGGGGGCTCATTTCACGCCAACTGCAGATGCCCCATACCCTGACAGAGCCTCCACCAGCTTGAACAGTCCCCTGTTGACATGTAGGGTCTATGGATTCATAAGGATGTCTCCATACCTGTACACGTCCATCCGCCTGATACAATTGGAAACGAGACTCGTCAGACCAGGCAATGTGTTTCCAGTTATCAACAGTCCAATAGCGGTGTTGACGGGCCCAGGCTAGGCGTAAAGCTTTGTGTCGTGCAGTTAACAACGGTACAGGAGTGGGCCTTCGGCTCCGAAAGCCCATATCAATGATGGTCCGTTGAATAGTTCGCACGCTGGCACTTGTTGATGTCCCTGCATTGAAATCTGCGCCAATTTGAGAAAGGGTTGCACGTCTGTCACGTTTAATGATTCTCGTCAGTCGTCATTTGTCCCGTTCGTTCACAATCTTTTTCCAGCAACAGCGATGTCGAAGATTTGATGTTTTACCCGATTCCCGATATTCACGGTACACTCGTGAAATGGTCGTACGCAAAAATCCAAATTTTATCGTTACCTCAGAGATGCTATGTCCCATCTCTAGTGCGCCGACTATAACACCACGTTCAAACTCACTTAAATCTTGATAACCTGCCATTGTAGCAGCAGTAACCGATCTAGCAACTTTGCCAGACGCTTGTATTATATATAGGCGCTGCCGACCGCTTCACGTCACTCTGGTTCCATAGCTCTGTTATTTGCATACACACGCCTATACCAGTTTTTTTGGCTCTCCAGTGTATATAAAAAAAAAAGCAACATAGGATGGCACTAAAATAATACCAGGCCAACCAGCAATTAGTAGTACACTGAAATAAATTATGTTCTTGCCAATTTGTCACTGTTCTGATTTCTCTTTCTCTCTCTTTCTCCTACTCTCNTTTATAAAAAAAAAGCAACATAGGATGGCACTAAAATAATACCAGGCCAACCAGCAATTAGTAGTACACTGAAATAAATTATGTTCTTGCCAATTTGTCACTGTTCTGATTTCTCTTTCTCTCTCTTTCTCCTACTCTGCTCTTTCCTTTTCTCATGCAGTGATATAATGGGACCAGCTGCACCATGACCATATGTACCTGTCAATCAAAATAGCAGACCAACAAGGTAGGAGAATGAGCCACACACATGCATGTACTCACACATTCATGCATGCACACATGCACATAAAATCTGGGCTAAGTCTATCTTACAACAGTGTTTTTTACATACATGTGGTCACATATTGTAAATGTTTACAGTGGTGTGTTCTCCTCCTGTTTTACCATGGAAATAAACTTGTGGTCATTTTCAATTTGTCATGCAGCACAGTGAAGTCTCAGCAGGTGTGCTGTGTGTGACAGCTTGATTGCAAAGTTGAACATATGAAGTGTATTTGCCAGCAGGGTGAGCTGTGAGGCGATACCCGAGGAGAGTGCAGGGCAGGGCACCACCCCTCCCACCACAAGCATGCTGCCTGTGGCCACATCAGGAGGAAGCCACCCACCCTTGCTGGCCTGCCACTCTTACCCTGGATCCTCGGAGGAGGACCACCCACCCCGCATGTCGGATATTGGCAGCTATACTGTCCCTCCATCTCCAACGTCGCAGGTATGTCGTATTCCTGAGACACTGGTAACACCATACACAGTTTTCTATAAATTTTATAGTATTTTGGGAGTGTTGAATTCTAGTTATACTCCATTTTTCTCTATTCGTTGCCATCCATTTATAAAATATTTATAAATAATATTGTGTCCTATTTTTGGTTTTCAGTTTTTTTTTTACTCTGTTCCCATTATCTAATCTACAGTTTTACGAATTGCTGATATTATCCATTTCACATAACTGTAACTACTCATTCATTGTTTGTTTTGCTCCTTTGACATTTAAAAAATTTTTCTGTTAATGTGAATTTACATTGTTGTGAAAATACACAAAACATTTTTGAAGTGTACAAATTTTTATGTAAATTTGTTTATTACTGTGATGTTTAAAAGGAAATTTTTCACCATTTTAGAACTGTGTTAGTCATAAACCAGGACAAGGGTATTTATGGAGTGATAATTAAATAGCACATCTGCTAAATATAAAAACTGCTGTCATTGTACCAATACTTAATCAAAATGTTTTATTGTTACCAAAAAGTACAGAAGTTTAATGTAATGCCTTATTTCAGGTAAGAGTACAGTGAATGAAAAATATTGCAAAACTTGCAATTTAATTTTTGCTGAAGGAGAATAGGTGAGACCTTCACTGGTCCCCCATACACATACTTACGCATGAGGGTATTTTTCACAGTTTTGTTTTGTGGGAAAGGAACTATGCTGCAGTTCGTAATTGTGTTGTTGTAGCCATTATCACTTGTGCCCACGCCAAGCACCCCATTGAATGGCAACCTGAAAACTCAGTCATCTGCCAAGTCTCCTCAGACCCCGCTGCAGCTACCCCTCAGTAGCGAGTCACATCATGCAGGTAATGTGTTTGTTTAAAACCCACTCTACATAGTCAACTCTTGTAATAACATTTTCTCATCTTCTTTGTTTATCAAGTTAACAGCAATTTGCTTACAACAATTTTTCAAGCTGAGCTCTAATTTAAGGCGGCCAAAGTGGGAATATACTACTTACTTAAGGGAATGAGAGTTATTGTGTTACCTTTAATTACTATATAGTTAATATTTCCAATTCTTAAAATTTTGGTACAACATTTTATCAATTTTGTTGGATATAATATATTATATTAAAAAAACTAAAAGTGTAAAATATGTTTGTATATTCATACTTAGTTTAAAATTCCCAGGAAAATTGCCCTTTTTAACAGCAAAGCTATTTTGTGATGTTATTCTGATTATTTACAAATAAATGGTATTACAAAATGTGATATTTATATATGATTTTGGTTTCCTCCTCTACCTACAGTGCTAACTTACCTATGTTTAATAATGACTACAGTAGTGATAGTTTTTTTATCAGAATTATTTCTCTACGATGACAAAATTTATAGTGTTAACAGTTAATTTCATTGATGTGGAAACAAATTATGTAATTGCAGTTGTTTTTGTTGCCTGTGGCAAAATTGTTTGCAAGTTACATCAGTGAATGCTTGTAAAAGCTGTACATGTAAAAAAAACAACTAAAATTTTACTATAGTGTGTATTACTATCTGTAGTACACTAGAGCACTTAACCGGAATTCCCTCGAACGGAACTCCTAATTTTCGGAACTAATTTTCCAAAAAAATTCAAACGTCGCAAAGTTGTGCCATAACTTTCCCGTGCTCACGAGAGGTTTTTCGTTGCTCACACCAGACAGTACATGTCCGCTAGCTGGTAAACAAGCTGCTTGATGAGGAGACAGCCGGCCCTAGTGGCACAGCTACAGCTACGTTGCCAATGACACAAGTGACAGTGACTATTGGTAAGGTGCGAAACAAGCCATTGGTTTTAGTGGTGTAACTTTCAGAATTTAGTGTTCTACCATGCCAGTGTAAATGTACCGTATTTTGGCGTGTATAGACTACACCAAAAGTTTTTGATGAAAAATTAGACACAATTAATATTTCAAGTATAGGCCACACTCAATTTTTGTATTCCCGTAAATATTGCAGGGTCTCATCGTGCTAGTGCGGCAACAGCAAACTATGACGTCATACTAATTAATTTGCTTTTGAGTGTTATCCCTGTCGCGCCGCCTGGCCTCCGCCTGCTGAAAAGTGGCAACAGCGTAGTATTCCGCGCAAATAAAACTTTGTATTTATGTCAAAATGCCTCAACACTGTGTTTGAATTGCGGAACATGTGCGCCGTGGATAGCCTGCCAGCTCGGCCAGCTGTTCCCGAACAGGCAATGGTATAGTGCATGTGGCATCACACACACACACGTACGCACGCACACAGAGAGAGAGAGAGATAGAGAGAGATAGAGAGATAGAGAGAGATAGAGAGATAGAGAGAGATATAGAGAGAGAGATAGAGAGATAGAGAGAGATGGAGAGAGAGATAGAGAGAGATAGGGAGAGATAGAGAGAGATAGAGATATAGAGAGAGATAGAGAGAGATATAGAGAGAGAGATAGAGAGATAGAGAGAGATGGAGAGAGAGATAGAGAGAGATAGAGAGAGCGCAAGCAAGCTTGCTTTGTGCTGGGCGGCTGAGGTTGTGGATGAGGGAAGGTGGTGGAGGTGGAAAGGAAAGATGCCAAGCTATAGGTAGAAAGAAAAAAGAGAAAGGATAGAAAGGGGGGGAAAATTTTCTTATGCCAATATCTTGTAAATAAGCTGCACCCCACTTGTTTTTTTTTTTGTGTAAAAATGTGCATCCTATATACATGCCGAAATACGGTAATTTGTGAACTTTGTCTATAATACATCAGCCCCGCTCTTGTAAATGTATATTGTGCCGACGTGCTATGCAGTAAGGGAAAGACTGTCCATGGAATTGACTGTACTTCGGGAAGTTTTATCAGTTGCACGTCAACACAAACAGTAACATGATGTCACCACTGCAGCCCTAGATTATCTCCAGACCTCTCCTACTCACGTAGACGTCGCGCGCAAAGAGATAAGAACCCCCTCTAGCGGGTTGTGAATGAATGTCATTAACGCAGCGCCATGAGTTTTACCATTCACATTTCATAAACAGTACGTAGTGTTTTTTTTAATGGTTTTGTAACTTTAGGTGTAAAACTAATAATTTACACTCATCGATTTCTTAAGTTAAAATTATGTGCTACATATACACGAGTTCAGACTAAAAATCGGTTATTTTTCACACCATCCCACCCTCATTTCGCATAACCGAAATTTTACCACAACCGAAATAGCACTTCCCCTAATGATTCCGGTTGAGGGGTGCTCTATTGTAAATCAACACTTTTTGTCGTAGAGAAAATTGCAGTAACCCATGGATTATGACATCCTGTTTGCTATGTAGTTGGTTGAAGGATAAAGTTGCAGATCCAGATGTGTGCATGATGCATGCTGTATGCTTAATGCTGCAGCTGCAGAATTCAAGTTCTCTTCAGAAGTAATTCAACCACAGCAGACTACTGGGGGACAACACCCTCTCAACACTGCCACTAATGCTTCCGACAAGGTAACTAGTCGACTTTTTGACCTTTAGTGGGTACATCTTTTGGGATGAACATGTGTCTTTGCAATATAAATTTTTTGGGTTAGCAATGATGTATAAATATGCATGTGCACTTAAGAAATGTGAAGGTGGATGAAACTGGTCATTTTAATATTTTAATTTTATGCGATGCTGTACTACAGTTATAGAGAAACTTTTACGTCAATATCTTCTACTTTCCTTAAAAGTATATAGCTTAGTAAATTGGGACTATTTTTTATTTTTGTGTACTGGTCAAGTGTTGTGAAATAATTTTGGTAACAAATCTTTATTTGAGAAAATACAGACAGAAACTTTACTTANTTAATTTTATGCGATGCTGTACTACAGTTATAGAGAAACTTTTCCGTCAATATCTTCTACTTTCCTTAAAAGTATACAGCTCAGTAAATTGGGACTATTTTTTATTTTTGCGTACTGGTCAAGTGTTGTGAAATAATTTTGGTAACAAATCTTTATTTGAGAAAATACAGACAGAAACTTTACTTAATTAAATAATATAGAGCTAGGCAGATTAACAAAATTATACTAATCTGCTGAACCACCAATGTGCTGGTTCTGTAATGCTGAGTCACTGTTGTGCTGCCAAGGTATCAAAAAGCTTTTTTGCGTATATTTAAGTTGGATTTAGGTTACTTTTATTCTTTAACAATGGTATTGGTGAAGTGCAGCACAATTAAAAACAATATTTAACATTGACGCTATTCCCCACCTGTTGTGTACAGAGTGGTTCCTAGGGTCCTCAGTTAATGTTAGATGGCACAGACTATAAGGTGCCTTGAAGGTTGAGGGTATATGAAAGAATTACTTTATCACGTCTTGGTTTTAACAGGTTTAATTTGACGGGAATTTATACACACATTCCCGGCACTTTTGCATGAAGTACACGTACTTTCTTGGCCCTGCAAGTTCTTGGTCTGAAGGGCTGATTACAGTGTTCTGGCTACTTTTCTGACGCTGTGGGGGCATTAGGTGACAGGACACGTCCGTGAGTGACTATGTTGTTACTTAACTGTACTTGTTGTGGGGTAGTGGTTCTGGCAGTTGAGGTCTGGTGAGTTGGGTGGCCCGGTTACAGGCCCTCGGACTGGCTGTTGTTGGCGTGTTGCACTCAGCTGGCTTCCTCTCGACGTGGCGCTCCTTGTTGAAGCTTACCACTCAACTTCCATTTGCGGCGTAGGGTTGTAATTGACTCATTACTACCCTACCACGTCCTGGCGAGAGACCCTTGGCGGGCCCCCACCCTGGCTCTCGGCGCGTGGTTGCACTGGACTACTCCCACTTGCACGACATGGCGCTCCTCGTTTATGTTCACCACTCAACTCCGCCTTCTCGGTCCGTAATTGTGACTGACTGACTTACTGACTTGACCGACTTACTGACTGACTGACTTGCGTCCCAGGCATGGTGATACTACTCGTCCGATGTAACTGTGGTAACTGACTCGGCCGGGTTCAAATTCCCTGGCCTCGGCTGACTTCCTCTCTCGGCGCGAAATTCTAACTGACTGCGGACTGATGTAACTCACTCTCCTGGCGCAGAGTATCGCAGCTTCCGATTGCCCCGATATGACTGACCCCTTAATGTTGTGATTCTCGCCCGGCTGACTTCTACGATGACTTCCACGATCCGGCTCCCGATCCTGACTACCTGCGCGTCCCGGTGTGGCGGTAC
>NQII01002109.1:250212-354336 GCA_002778355.1 Clitarchus hookeri | reverse complement strand
GAGGGGGGAAGAGGAGTGCTTGTGGCACAACTTCCAAGCTTGTCAGCCGTTTTCTCTGGCGTGTACAAGTTTCACGCAGTTTGCTAGGGGTGGGGGCGGCAGAGGTCCCGCGCTGCAGCGACACGTGTACCGGCCTGCACGTGCTAACTACTTCTGGCTTCTCCGCGTGTGTGCCTGTCGAAGGTGCTTGCGGAGGATAAAATCACGGGGGTGTCAGCGAGGTTTCTACTTCCAATATGCGTTACACGTCAAAATATTTCACTTTACAGTGTCCAAAAACTAAATACAGTAATGCAACAATTCAGTAAGTTCAAGTGAAATAAAAAAAATAAAAAAATCATATCTGTTTATGTTTATAGAAATACTTATTTGTTAACACAGAAAACCATAAGCATGTTTAAGATTCTTTTCATGCTTTGTTGATGTTCACAGTTAAGTGATAATAGGCTTGAAACAAGAATGAGGAATGGTTTGTTTTTACAATTGCATTAGTTCTGCAAAAGACAGGATAAATGTTACATGAAAAATATGTACTGTTAAACCCAATTCTTGAAAAAAAAAAATTGTAGGCTAATTGATGTTTGTTGCTGGAGTGCTTTGCTACTCATTTTGGTTGATATAAAAAAAAAATTGTTTGTGAATAGAAATATTCAAAATTAACACCTGCCACAGAATTAATGTTACTAATAAACTCATAAATACAGTAGAACCTTGTTAAAATGAATCTGAAGTGAACACTTTCTATGTTTACTATACAAGGAAAAATTCACATGTACACTTGTCTTGAAATAATATACAAAACCGATCAAATTTACATACGTAGAGTACATTATAATTGTAGTGAGAGCCGTCTATATTCGAATTGGCTTCTGCGAAAATTTCCCAAGGTTGAGCAAATCGGTGCTTCTGCTGATGTAGGAACTGAAAATAAATTTTCTGCCAGTTTGACAAATATGAAATGTTGTAGTTATGATATATTCTTCAGTATAAATAATTAATAAGTCTTGCCTTTGTGAACATTGCAAGTTTTCCTGTGTAATGAAGCAAGTGCACTTTCACATCCAGTATAGGGCATCTGGAAACAAAAATTTTAGTGAAAAAGATGCTCAACTTCCAGTGTTTTTTTCACACTAAGTTTGTAGTTTTTGTCTCAAACTCCACCCTGCTGTGAGATAATCTACCAGCTTGACATTGATGAGGGTCAGAGTCTCAGAGGGAATAGAAGAAGTAGTTGGTTGTGTGTGTGTGTGTGTGTGTGTGTGAGAGAGAGAGAGAGATAGAGAGATATAGAGAAAGATAGAGAGTGTGTGTGTGTGTCTGTGTGTGTGGCAGTGTGTGTGAAGGTGTGTGTGACGGTGTGTGTGAGTGAGTGAGTGAGTGAGTGAGTGAGTGAGTGAGTGAGTGAGTGAAGAGATTTGGGCAGCTCTTAACAGTGATGTCTTGAGAACTGATGAGGGTAGTTGAGGTGAGTATGGAGCAGCGTCGGAATGAGTGGGCAGGGAAAACGGGAGATCCCCAAGAAAACCCTCTGACCAGTGGCATCATCTGGCACGATTCCCACTTGTGAAAATCTGGGAGTGACCCGGCTGGGGATTGAACCCGGTTTGCCTTGGTGGGAGGCGAGCAGGCTAACAGCTCAGCCACCACGGCCCCGGATGGGAAGGAGGGAGGGACTGTTTTCACAGCTGTGCACATCATCACATCACAGTTGGGGTGTCTGTTAAACAGCGTACTGTAGAAAACTATTGTGTGGTGTGTGTGTAGCCGATCCTAGCCGGTGTTAATAGAGATTAAAGACCCAGCAACTGGTGTTGCTAAGCTTCATGTGCATCGGGCACATGATGTCACCTTGCTCCCACACATGCGCGCGCACCAGTGGAAAGGCCGCTCAAGAGGAGGGTGACTAACATAATGTGGATTTTCTCTCTCAAAAAATTATTATTCTTTCTCCCTTATTTTCTAAACATAGTTGACTATTTAATCAACTACAGAATATGCTGTGTATTATTTTCTGTGACAGATTGTACCCACACATACCAGAAAACCAGATGTTGGTGTCTGGATGAAGATAAGTCTGCATGCATTGCTTGTAAGCATGCATCAGTTTATTTTGGTCCCTTGAAAAACTAGCTATACAGGTTACAATGTATTTCAGTTTTGACTTATTTTTATATTAAAATTTTTTTTTTGAGAATGTATTTCAGTTATAAAATGCTTTTCACGGGTTATTAAGATTGTATGTAATTTTGGTATATCAAGTTTTTGTGTTATTTCATACAAGTTTATACGGGAAGTTTCCCTTATATAGTGATCATAGAAAGTGTTCCCTTCATTTTTGTAATATTCTCATGTTAAAAATTAATTCTGTGACGGGCGTTAATTTTGAATGTTCCTGTTCATAAACAAATATTTCTATACCTGCCCAAATGTGTAGCAAACCACTCAAGCACATATCCTCAATTAGCCTACATTGTGTTTTTTTAAATAATTAGGTTTAAGATTATGTATTTTGCAAGTAACATTAATTTTGCTTGTTGCAGAACCTATGCATGTATAAAAACAATCCACCATTTTTGTTTCAAACCTATCACTTCACTGTTAACAGCAACAAAACGTGTAAACAATCTTAGCATGCATACTGTGTTCTATGTCCACAAATATGTATTTTTATGAATATAGACAAACACATTTTTTTATTTTTGTCTTCACTTGATTTTACATGGGTATGTATTAGTAATGTTACGATAAGGCAGTATAATCCCATGAACCTAATTGCAACAGTAATGTCAGACTTGTGAGAACATTTTGTTTTGGCAAACATGACTCACCAAAAGCCTTGTGTTGGTTTTGCAGTGCAAAATATCACATGAAAAATCATAGAATCAAAATGCGTGCTAGCGTGTGTACACACACACTACCAAAAGTTTGGGACAGTAAAGAAATGCTTAATTTTATACTACTTCCTGTAATAGTTTGAAACCTCGCCATACCTTAATGGAACACTATAGGAAAACATTTTAAAAATGAAGGTGGTAATAAATTGGTTGTGAGAGAAATAAGATTTACAGGTATAGTGCTGTGGATTCTTTCCTTGAATGCAGTTGTTAATTTTCATTTTAACTTGCCACAATCTCAAAGTGATAATTCTGAATCTAAATTGTATTTGTTGATTACAAAATTTTATGATGACTTGCTTCAGCAGCTGTATCTAAGTTAATTTAATTAATTTGGAATTTAAAAAAAATTTATAAAGATTGTTGTGTGTCTGTGGCATAGGAACAGGTTTTCAGACAACTCCCCTTTTTAAGAGGACGTAATGCATATGAAAAAGAGCTGTGAAAACAGTGTTCACAGCGCAAGAGACTCTTTTAAAACTGTGACGCGTACTGACATAATTATGACTCCGCCTCATCTTCATGTGGCGTCACGCCACCCCGAGCGGAGTTTGAACCCAGGACGACTTTCTTCCAGAGCCAACGAGCACACCCCAAGGCAAGGGGCACCCAAGGATACAGCAACCAAGGTATTCTATGACACTATGTCAGAAGTCATGTGTCCAATAATCACCTCTGCGTGCGACAGAAGTGCTGCCCCTAAGCTTGCGGGAGGGATGCAACCCGTATACAAGGAAAACCACACTTCCAGCCTCCCCAGAGAGAATGCGGCCTGCGCCGCTAAGGGTAGAGCTGTAGCCCGAAGATATCCAACCGGCCGAAGGGAGCAGAAGGACCCGCAGCCAGCCGTCTATATACGCAAGTGCACAGCTCCAAAACGCCTGTTGATTCTCAGCAGTTTGCTCCACCACCTCGTGTGCTGGAGCTCTCTGCCTACCGCCTTCCTCACGAAGAACCACCGCTACCTTCCAGATGTCTTCTAGACCTTTGCCCGGAAACTCCCGAAGAAGTTTTTGTCTCCCCCCTTTACACTTATTATCACTTTGGTAGTGAACCCCGAGTCCCTTCTGGACAACAGCATAGATTAGATAGAGTCAGTTGCTATCATAACTACCTACCTTTGTTTAGTTTGGCCCAAGGTCCCCTTCATCTGGTTTACCATAGCTTACTTCCGCCCATTAGAGTTCATTGATATCTAGGAGTTAGTACTGGCCACTGTGTCTATTCATTTGGGGAATAGATATGTGATCTTATCTAACTCCGAGTATTTATTCTAGAGTGATTGTGTCCTCCATCTCCATAGATGTCAAACGTACTAAGGAAAAGCAGGAGACTGCGTCTTGAAACCTTTTTTCCGAAACTAGTGTAGGACTGCAGGTTACCCTTAACAGGGTGCACGTACGTCACAATACATACCCATTAGACAGCCACCAATACTTTGGACCAGGGATGCAAAAGTACCTGGTGCGCACATACAGCAGAGCCCTGACCACTCCTTGAAGTGGCTAGACATCTAGATCATACAAACCAACCCATCCACCGCGTTTTTATCTTCACTGGGTGGAGTGATAGGACTGGTTTTGGGTGGCCCGACTTCTTCTCGACCACACACCACAATGTGGCTAGACATCCAGAATAACCCACCGCTCCATCCATCACGTTGTTATCTTCGCCGGTTGGAGTGAGAGGTTTAATTCTGGTTGGCCTAGCCCTGACTGGCTGCACTCATAGCTAGGGAACTCGTCGCCTGCTCTTTCTTAGTGTGGTAGACCATATTACCTCCCCATATGCCGTTCACCCATAGAAGTGGTGCAAGGTGGAGAACTAAGAGAGCAGCTACTGCCTCTGAACCTAGCCAATTGTTCTGCAAACCAGTGCCATCTGCCCTCAGCAGCTCCTTCCCACGGGACCGAGCTAACGCCGCCCGACAACTGAAGAGGTCTCACCTCCTAGTTCCACCTAGCTCCCTCTTCCAGTCACCTCATAAGATTACCGGCGAGCCGCACTCGCTTGTGGTGCGTATAGGACTGGGGCTTCCAGTACCACTGGGCATCGGCAGTCCATACTTTAGGCCTACGAGAACCAGCAGTCCACCGCGGGAGCTAACCAGCCCCACAAGCAGCAGCACCACCACCGCCCCAGGGCAGGGCACTAGTTCTAACCAGTAGCAGCAGCGGCCAAGCCGGGATCTACCCCATGCAACGCACGCCCACTGCAGGTAAACGAGTGTTTGTGTCTACACCAGCAGTGTGGAAAACCGCTAACCCAACATCCGTCTTTGTACCGTGCCGTAGGGCCATGCACCCAAAACTATACCGCAGCTGGGGACCAATCAGCAGCCAGTAAACCAAACTTCACCACAGTAAGTTAGTCCATGCCTCTGTCCGGCACTATAGAACCCTTGTCTGACTGTGACGTCGCCATCAGTTCAACAGACATCACGCGTCAACCGTTTTAATGTATGAAAATTGAGTTAATCTTAAACTATCGTCAGGGCATAGAAATTTTCTTAAACTGCAAAATAATGCAAAATATCTATAAATTATGTTCATTTGCAAAATTGTGTTATAATTCTTGTATTCACATAATATCAACAAAATTGCTTGTTTAATTGTATCTTAAACCATAGTGTGAGCTTCTTTTACAGTGAAAACTCTTAAAATTAAGTCTTACAATCTCCATTTGTTATATATCATTATCTCTCATTTACTTTACACGGATAACAAAACTATTTGCATGGTGATCATGTTGTTGATTATAAAAACAGAACGAAATTGTACGTCATGACTCAGGAGAATGATTCATATATAGATTGGTAGCAAGGTCGAAAGATTATTGTTGCACATACAATTCAATATATTTCGAGCAGTATCACTATGGCGCTCATCCATGGGCAGAATCATGCCTACGTGTATTTTATTTATAAACAAACATCTCTAACCAAAACATTTTGCTAATTTGACGAATGTAAATAGTACGAATATATAACACAGATGAAAATATATTTTTGTGGAATTTAATAGTTATGCAGTAAAAATTTGTGCAGTATTTGTAAACACTGTCGAATTTACTCATCTTCTGTGCTTTGTGGTTAGGTTCATGAAAATTAGCAAATACAGCATTTGCAACTATTGAATGAGGGTGCTGATTGTAGTCAGCTGCTTAATGCCACAAAACCCAATAAAGAATGCCAAAAATAGTTACTGTTATAGATTGTGCCTGGAAGTTTTTTTGATTTTATAAACTTACCAAAGTGCAAAACTGCAAATTATACATTGAATTGGCGGGAAAAGACACATACTTAAATACTGCTGTGCTGTATACACAGCAATTTGTTTGTAGTGGAGGACATGCAAAATAAAGACAACTGCATCGGAAGCAAATTTGTGTAATATTCATATTGCCAAGAAAAAATTATAGGTTTCTGCCACTTCATTGTAAAAACATTTTTACTATGTAAGAAATATTTTTATTTTGTCAATAATAAAATATTTACTTGCATTTTGTAGTTAGGTTGTGGATTTCTGATGGAATGATATTGAATTGAATAGGATTTAATTAATATCTACAAATAAACAAAAGCTGTATGTCGGTGATGTAAAATTTTTGTAAAACTCAAATGCTGGTGAATGTTCTTGGGCAGTTTTAAATGCCTTGATAAAATACAAATTTTTTCGAACAAAAATTACTATGATGTGATATTGTGTTACATGACAAGTGTGCTCTAGTAAGGTTGTCCTTTCATCATTATAGTTACATATTTTTTAATGATTTCCACTTAAATATGTACTGATTAAAAGAATGAATAACATTCAATTTAATTTGAGTGAAATTGTTACAAAACAACACTTTCATGTTCTAATAAGAAAGTATGCATTTTTTTGCTGTAAAATTAATTTGATGAAATAAAAATATTTTTTTGACAAAATTGTGAAATTTTAATGACAAAATTTGCTCATTTATTTTACAGTAGAAGTGGGACCCTAATTATTGTGTATGGTTGGATCTCAGATGGTCACTTTTTGAAATTTCAATATACTTTCAGGTTTATCAGTTGCTAAGCGAAAGAAATGAATAAATCCCATGTAAGAAACAATACTGTCTCCCCCGAGAGAATGCGGTCTTCGCCGCTAAGGGAGGAGTTCCGGCCCGAAGATACCCGATAAACCAAAGAAAGCCGAAGGACCTGCAGCTGGCAGTCCATATAGGCTAGCGTACAGCCCTGAAACGCCAGATGATACTCAGCAGCTCGCTCCACCACCTCGTGGGCTGAGGCTCTCTACTTCTACCGTCTTCCTCATGAAGAATCACTGATACCTTCAAGACATCTTCCAGACCTTTGCCTAGCAACCCTAGATGAAGTCTTCAACTCCCCATTTACACTAACTACCACTTTGGTAGTGGCACCTGAGTCCCTTCTGGACAACATAATGGAGTTAATTAGGGTCTATTATTATAGCTACCTAGCCACATCTGCTCTTGTCTAGTTTAGACACAGGTCCCCTTCACCAGAATTATGGTAGTTTACTTCCGTTACAGTTCATTGATAGTTAGGAGTTAGTACGGTCCACTGTGTGTATTCCTCTGGGGGAATAAACAGGTGATCTTTCCTAACCTCCGAATACTTATTTCTAGGGTGACTGTGACTTGCATCCCCGTAGGCATCAGCCTACTAGAGAAAAGCAACAGACCACGTCTTGGAAACTTCTTTGCCGACATTAGTGTAGGACTGTGGGCTCTCTTAACCGGGTGCACGTACGTCTCAAAACATACCCATTAGACGACCACCCATACTGTGGACCTGGTGCGCATGCACGGCAGAGCCCCAACCATTAGTAACTCAATCCATAAAGCGGCTAGACACCCAAATCAGCCAACTCACTCCATCCACCGCGCTGTTATTTTCGCCAGTTGGTGCCATAGGACTGAGTCTGGGTGGACTAGCCCCGACAGGCTACACACATAGCTAGGTAATTCGTCACCTGCTCTTCCTTGGGTGGTAGACCGTTGTCCGTACCCATATGCCCTTGATCCATATGAGTGGTTCAAAGTGGATAGCTAAGAGGGTAGCTACTGCCTCTGAATCTAGCCAATAGAACTGCAACCCAATGTCAACTGCCCTCTGCAGTCCATCCCCAAGGGGAATGAGCTCAAGCTGCCAGACAACTGGACAGGCCTCACCTCCAAGTCCCCTCACGCTCCCTCTTTCAGCTACCCCACAAGACCGCCGGTGAGCCGCACCCGATCATCTTGAACATTCGTCTGGGACTTCCAGTGCCTCTGAGCATTGCCAACCCGTGCTTCAGGACCCACGAGGACCATCAGCCCTCCGTGGGCACCAACCAGCTCCGCCAGATGCAGTACCTTCCCCCTCCCCATGTACTGGGCCCCTTAGTTCTAGCCAGTAGCAGCAACAGTGGCCGAGGCAGGACCTACCCCGGGCTACAGCCCTTGCAGGTAAACTAGTGTCTGTGAATACACCTGCAGTGCGGAGAACCGCTAAACCCACATCTGACTTTTGTACCGTGCCGCAAGGCCACGCATCCTGGTCTATACAACAGCCTGGATCCAATCAGCAGCCAATAAGTAAATCCTCACCATAGGTAGTTGACCTGTGCTTCTGACCGGCACAATAGAACCTTATCTGACAGTGACGTCGTCGTCAGTCAAACCGACATCACACGTCAAAGTAAAACAAACATTTATGTAAAAGAAAATGTTTTTATTTATAATATGCATACTTTTGGTTTTTGGCAGTCAGCAATGTTTTATATATGTATATTTTTTAAAATATCAGTGAAATATGAAAATTCCGCCATGCCAGAGTATACATGGGTGAGATTTTTGACTAGTTTTCAAGTATTCATAACTTGTAAAATATGAATCCTATAAAGGTAATTTTACATGATATTTCACATTTTCCATTTGGTAGGCAATTTGTAAGCCTTAAAAATAGTTGGTCATTTTTTAAGTGTTTTTAATGGATTTATTTGAACAGTGAAGGTGTTAAGTATTAATTTATTTGCTATGAACCAATTGTTTAGTTTTGTAAATACACTTTTCTCTAGTTTCTAGTTGCTCATTTTAATTAATATACTTGTGTCATCTGCAAAAAGTATAGGAACATTATAATGCTCTAAATTACATGGAATGTCATTAATGAAAATAAGAAACACTAAAGGTCCAAGAATATATCCTTGAGCGGAACACAGTAATAAATTCAATATGTGATTGCATTGTTTGAATTAATCCAGTTAGTTTCTATTTACAACATTGTGTTTCCTTTTTTCTAAATAAGATTTGATTAACTTTTGTAGAGAACCTGTTATACCATAACATAACTTTTGGAGAAGCAATTTGTGGTTTACGCAGTGAAAGGCCTTTGACAGATCACAGAATATTTCTAAGGTATATTCTCTATTATTACAGGCATTTAATATAGTATATATTAATTTATATGATGCATCATTAGTGGAAAAACCATTCCTGAAGCCAAATTGTGAATCAGATAATATTTTGTGACACCAAATATGATTATTTATCCTTTTATATAAAATCTTTTCAAATATTTTGGCGTAAGTTGACAGTAAAAATATTGGTCTAAGTTTTTATAATGTGTTTGTTTCCTTTCTTGAATAAAGGCTTAATTAACTATTGCAATTTTTAATTTAAAAGGGAAAAATACTTGTAACTAGTATACTATTACATATGCAACTTTAGGGTTCACTAATTAGATGAGCACATTTTGTTATCAAGATACTGCTGATTTGGTCATAACCATGGGATGGAGTAGATTTAAGAGATTTTAGAGCATTTTCTACCTCTTTATAAGTAGTGAGATGTAACTTTATTGCAGGAAATGTTCTTGAAAAACTTGAGGTAAGATATTTTAATCATTTATCCTCAGTCGATTTATTGTTAACAAGGGTTTCTGCTACTGAAATGAAATATTTATTCAATGTGTTGTCAACTTTTTTGGTATTATATGACATTATCATTTATTTTTAATTTTATGTCATGAGTGTTATCTTTTGATTTACACGACTGCTTTCAAATAATGTCCCATGAGGATTTCGCTTTATTTGTAGATTATGTTACTTTTTTGTCAAGATGCATCTATTTAGCTTTACGTATAACTTTCTTTAAAATTTGACAAGGTTTCCTATGTTTGTTTATAAAACTTTGATCTGTACTTTTTCAACACTTGAGAAACGCTTTTTTTGTTTTACAGGAAATTCTTATTTTTATTCTTAGAGTAATCCATGAATTGTGAGGATTAGTATCTACAGTCACAGTTTTTTAATGGAAAGTGTTTTTTTAAATTTAAAACTAAGATAGGATGGAAATGATTAAATTTACCTTCAGTGCTATTATATTCATAAATTGTACTCACATCTATGAGTGACAAATCCTGATTTAATCATTTAATAGATTAACCTAACCTTGTTTATTGATTTATTATATGCAGGTTTAATGTATTTATATTTGTATAGAGAAATTATTTTTCCATCATGATCGGATGAAGCATTTATGGATTTATATTTGTTAATTTATTTCATTCCTTATTTATAAATATATTGTCTATAGTTGAAGAATAGCTATTGCAAATATGATTTGGAAAGTAAACAGTTTTGTACTAAATCAAAGGTACTAAACAGTGAAACTAGTTGTTCTTTCATTTTACTTTCTACTAGAAAATTAATATTGAACTGTGATTTCTGACAATTCAGTGAACAATTTTGTCAACACACTACCTAGATTAGAGATAAATACAGTGTATTAAAATTTCCAGAGGGGCACCTGTACACTGTAATTATTGTATATATAGTACATCCTACCTCCACAAAAACAACACAACACTCAAAAATCTTTTTCATAACTTAATTGACACAAATCAACTGGTGAAAATTTAAATTATCATTATCAGCTACAAATATACTTACACCTCCAATTTTATAATTTTTTCTACAAAAGTAAGCACCCAGTTTATAACCCTCAGTGAAAATCTGCTGAATTTCATGTTCCTTTAAATGATGCTCAGAAAAGCACTATACAACCTTTTGTAATTCTTATATGTACTTGGTTCATTCAATAAGTGACCCAATTGAAGTTTACTTGCATGGTGGAATTTGACATAGAGGAAAAATGGGTTAAAGTGCTTATACGAGCTGCACATAGACTTTCCCTGTGTTCCAACATTGGACATCATATTCTGCCAGTAGAACTATCTGAAACAACATGCATAGGGTTTCAGGTTAGAACACTGTTTATGTAGGTAAGTGCTTTGAGAATTTTGTAGGCTTGAGAGTTATTCGACTTCAATTTTTCCTCTGCAGACAACATTCTATCAGAAAAAACTGCTGATGGCTTTAGCTATACCTGCACCTAAGGCGAGAGGCCTAGGTGTATCCGATACTGGGAGGACTGGCTGGTGTATTAGTGTAACCGTTCCCTGCGGATGAGAGTGGTAAGAGGACCAGGGAATAGCCACCGTTATCTAATAAGTGTCGGGGGCGGTATCTGCCCCCAAGTTTTTATATGCACCAGTTAAATCATGTTCTGTCTTACCACATCCAGAAGCTGAGGCGAAGAGTGCTAGATGGAGCTATAATAAGCTTCTCCTTTAAGTGTTTCTTCATTGCAAGTACATAGGCAGGTGGCATAGCCGACATAGGAAAAACACACACAATAGTAAATTCACTGGGTTTTATTTGCCACTTCTGGCAACGGGTACAGTTATCAAATTACACAGGATTTATCACTGATTGAACACTTATTACAAATAACTGTGGAGAGCACCGAAAACATCCTATCTACTCTAACACCACGACCATGTGGTACTGAACGGGGTTTACACAACCGGAAATGGATGGCGCAAGCGCGACAACGAGCCATTGTTCTGGTGAGGGTGTGGGGTGTGTTTCCAATGTCCACGTAGGCCTGCACCCTGGTGGTTGGAGTAGGAGGTGGAGGGATGAGAACTGAGCGTGTTTCGGTTCGTGTGCCTAGGTATATGTTGACAGTGGTTGAGCATATATAGGCCCCAATCCCATTGACAGAATGTTGTGAGGTACGTCCTCCTTCCACTGACCATGTTTTGGCCCCTGGGTAGCAAAATAAGGTTTAAAGGAAGGCAGAATATTCGCTATTACCACTGAGCGTATTTCGGCCTCCTGGTAAAGAGGATGAGTAATAGGTAGCAACATTGAACGTATTTTGACCCCTGGTTGTTGGGCGAGTGAGTGGGTGCGGAGAGCATGTGGATGCTGGGGTTCCACCGCAGAGAAGAATCCTCGATGCACACTCTTCTCTGCCCTGCCGGCGACCGCCTTATATACCCGCCCAGCTGGGGGGCTACTGACATTACAAAATGGTGGCTACCGTAGTTTAGGGGTGGCGCGTGACCCTCTTGCTGCCATCATATAACAAAACAAATGTTATTGGATACACTGCTTCCAATGTTAACAAATAAAATTTCAGTGAACAAAAAAAAAATATATATTATAGGTACATTAAAGAATTACTTAATTCCTAATTTCCACAGGGTTATAATATTTTTACATTGTTTTATTACGTGGAATGTTTTTTTTTTACAAATAGGTAATGATTTATTCCTTCTCACAGAATGTTTATCTTTGGGAATCACAATTACTGTATTAATCACTTGGAATTTCTTATAGGCATAATTTAAATAATCATTTAAATGCCTAAGTGGAAACTTTACAGACATTGTTATTTCCTTAAATACGTTAAGGCTAAATACTGTTACTGTGGCTTTAAAATCATAGCCTCTCTTTAATCAAGATGTTAACTTAACAAATGCTGCTTGTCTTTTCTTCAAGACGTTAATTAAAACATAGACCACTTGTTAGCCTCACATAGAGAACACTATGGTATAACAACGTGATATATCCTGATAGGCCTATGGCTAAAACTTCAGCACGTGTCACAACAGAGCAATTTGTTTATGAAAGTAACATAAACAAACCCAGCTGATTTTTAGACTTGTAAGTTTTTTATCAGTGTGCCAACTTTCACAAGTCGGACAATATTCTTTATAAAATGAGTCCATTTTTAAACTGTGAAAATTTTTTAGTGTAGCTTGTAATTTGTAGACTTTAGTTTTATGAAATAGGGTCTTGGAGTTATCTTGTAGCATCAGTTTATGTTTCTTTATGCCACAGGCAATTAAGGATGATCTACCTCGGCCAGATCCATCGGCGCTGCCACCTCTAGCTTTCAAGCGTGGTCGTGGACATACTATTTCTGTGATGTCACCAGTCAGGAAGCCTCGTATTGAGTGGAGCAATACTCGTGAAGATTCTCCTAGAAATAAAGATGCCCCGCGATCTGGTATTAGTCCTAGGTATTTATTGTAATATACAGTTATCATAATCCTTACTATGGATGTTTAGATAAGAAAACTAGTACATGTTAGCTACTATAATGGGCACATTCAGGGACATCCTTGGAACATAATTAAATCTAGATGTGTTATTGAAATTTAAACTGTCTTTGCCCCAATATTTCAATAACTATCTTGCTCATATGCATGAGTATCCAAATAGAGAATGGTAGTGAAAATGTGAGCATCCTTTACATTATGTTACAGGTAGGAATGGCACCGTTTTGTAATTTTTGATTTTGGTGGAAGTAGGGGTGTGCGAATATTGAATTGTGATTTTCGAATCCAATAGTAACATTTTTACAATAACAAACAAAAAGTTTTGAAGTTGAATAGTTACCAGTAAACATTTAATTTCGCTCATATATAACATAAATAAATATAATTTTATGGATCACACGACAAACCATTCCCACACAAGTAAAATACTTAAATCTCCAAGTGTGGTATATAATTTTTACAAGCTGAGATGATTTTCTGATAATATTGAACGGACGGACGGACGGACGGACGGACGGAGGGAGGGACGGACGGACGGACGGAGGGACGGATGGAGGGACGGATGGATGGATGGATGGATGGATGGATGGATGGATGGATGGATGGATGGATGGACGGATGGATGGATGGATGGATGGATGGATGGACGGAGGGACGGACGGACGGACGGACGGACGGACTAGATTGTGTTTCAAAATTATGATCCTGTGCTTGTCTTATCACCGTCGGGACGAGTATATTATTTTTTTGTCAGAAAATTTCTCAAAGCTGTTTGCAATAAAAATAAATTCTGTATTGAGGAAGAAAACTATTTCTATGATGTTGCAGTTTTATTTTCAGTGATCATCATTTTTTGCGACGTGCATGAAGCCCAAAGTTTAAATATGCGTATTTTTGCAGTTGAATAGGTACCAGATTTTGTAAATGCTGAGGTCTGATGCTTGCGGTTACAGTGATATTTGGTAACGTATTGCAAACTGTTTGTGCATGTTTGCAATTTATTGCTACCATGGTCCCGATTCTTACAGAATTTGCTTTAAGTTGTATTAAACTCTATAAATGCAAATGTTTAATTGTAAATGCTTGCAATCAGCTTGTGACCAATTTAACTGGTACAGTGATCTACTACCAACGCTGTTAGTTCACATTCCACCACAGCTATGACGCAACACAGTGTTGGTATTGTTCATGTTTAGCATGTCACTGTCTTCCGTCCTCATAAGTGTACAATACTTTTGAATGAATGTGTTTGAGAAAGTCATTATTCCAGGGCTCTTTGAATTGAGATACTTTTGTGAATCAACAGTAGTGGTTTACAGAGCATTTATGTAAAATAATAATGCAATTATTACAATTAATTTGCACACCAAAAATATAGCATAAAAACATTATGATGCTCATTTAATTTCATTTTATTAGTTAATTAAAATATGATGGTATCATTATTTCCAAATTTCAGGGCTTCAAATTGAATCATTTGTCTGTTAAGGGGTGGCGGTGGCCGCTTTAAAGATAGTAATAGAACCAGTGAAAAGATCTTATTCTTGAGCATCAGTCATCGTTTTAAATAAAAACAGTAAAGAAACACTGGCATTTTCTTTCAAATTTTTCATTGCAGAACACTGCAGTTTCGTTACCGTGAAGACATTGTTTTATTGGTTCCACTTTTTAGTTATATACAAGTGGAACACAATTCTGCTGAAGCGCTTCTGCTTTGGCGAGATAACCAGCACCGGAAATGTAAGTCGTGAACCACAGAAAGGTATTATTAAGTTTCTCCATGGTAATGTTTGCAGACATGAATGCTTTCATCGTGGCACTGATAAATTCCTTCCTATTAAGTTTTGCCATTTTAACAGCTGAACTATAAGTGCACTCAAGAACAGACAACGGCCATTTACAACTATACTGGAACTATTACCTATTCCTGCATTTTTCTTTTCGATGTGTGTCACGCTGTTGATAAAATGTTTCACACACATGTGGCTGTATTGCCAGTCATATCTCTGATAGCAGTATTTGCATGTCATTATTTGCTTAGCTTTATCAAACTCATAGATTCCTTCACTTTTGAGTTCTTTTGTATGATGGAATATGGACAAGTTTAGTAATGATTAATGGTTAATCCATGTTAACCTACTGCATCTGCACATTCATTGTTTTTTTTTTCTCCATAGCCTAGATATATGACATGGAAGCAGCCACTCAATACTATATTTGCCATCTACCTCCCCAACACTCTAGCAGCTGGAATGAAACTACACAGTATTTTTCCAATGAAGAAAGTTAGCCATAGCGCATGCTAAAATCCTATGCAATATTTTTATGATTTTATTTGTTTACATGCCGTCGTTTCACGCAGTTTTCCCTAACAAAGTTTATATTTTCAAATTGGGTGATCCTCCAACTAGATCTAGCAACGTGGGGCCATTGAGGAATTTCAGCCACTAGCCATTATATTCAAGACCGGGAAGCCCCTGAGTAAAGCCTTGTGGGCACCTACTATTCTACCACAGAACCAACTTAGGGGAGTCAAGGTAAACACCCCGTGGCACCCTCACACAAAACCAAAATGGCAACACCTGAGAATACTGAGGAAAGCGCCAGTCAAGTCTGCGCGGTAGACAAGTGTCCAGGTATAATATTTTATGTGCGCACTGCGATGCTGCCTTTCACTACACGTGCCCAGGTTGGGAGGACCAGGAGATAGATACAGGACTAGAATATTGCTGTTTAAACTGCAGAGACAGATATCGCCGATGCAATTACGCTAGTTGCCCATTGAGAGGAGTTTCCATATCGCATGCCATGAATGCCTACGCACCTATCACCATCTATGCCTTGGATGGGAAGATAAAGCCCGAGATATTTACGCGCTACGGGCGTCGTCATCTACCCAGTCTAGCCTTGCCGCAGTCACTGCCACCTCCTAAGAAGAGACGTTAGGCTGCGTACGCCACAGGTTGCCCTTGAGCCCAGGGTTGGATTGACCCAGCTGATGCATCCTGTTGGACAACTGCCTGCTTCGCACCATGGCACGGTGCTTACCCCTTCTGCTTTTGGCCGCGGGAGGAGAAATGAGTCGCCAGTATCGGCCGCCTTTGGCCATTTCCACCACTTCTCCGTTGGCATCCTAGGATCAGCCTTTCTGGCCATGGTCAAAGTACAGACTGGTTTATACGTTTTTACTGTTCATGCAATAAACATACATAATCCTAACTTTGTTGAGTTATCACTTACAGCTCACTATTCTTCTCTATCTGCTCCTGCTACCTCCTGCTTCGTCCACAGCACCTCCAACATTCTTGCAGGAGTAGTCATGAGCTGAAACCTCTGTTCTAACCTCACCTTCTGGGAGAACCATCTTTTTATGATGTTTGGATCTATGGTGACATCAATCTTCCTGAGTAACATGAGAGCGGTTGCCCCTATCCTGCTGCTGACATCTTCTGTCAAGTGCTTGGGTCTGCCAGCGACGTCCCGTCCGCCAAGTTACTTGCAGGAGACCAATAGAGAAACCCCTGTTAGAGAGCTCCGTCTCTTCGTGATGCTTGGATCTATGGCGACGTTCCACCCTCCTGAGTAACATGAGACCGGTCGCCCCTATCCTGCTGCCGATATCTTCTGTCAAGTGCTTGGGTCTGCCAGCGACGTCCCGCATAGCCAACATACTTGCTGGAGACTAGTAGTCAGGCCTATCTTCCTCAATCCACTTGCCCACCTCTACTTCCTATCAGACCATGCCTACCCCTAAGCAACACCTGCTGTCCACCTCTGTATACTATTACCTCTTATGCTTCGCTACAGGGCTGCACGAAATAAAGCAACCAAACAGAGGCTAGGTCTGGTTGGAGGCCTGGAGAGTAGTAAACAGGGTGCCATCCGAGTCTACACTTAGAAGAGAGAGGAATCTGCTCTGCAGAAGGGAACATCCACCAGCTCTACTGAAGGAAACCAAAGCTTGCTTTGGCACGTGCTACGTGCTATTTCAACACCGCCTCCCACACCACTAAAGAAGCTAGTAGTTCCAAGTTGGCTTTCAGTTTCAGATAAGGTGGTCAGACACCTGAATTTGGTACCTAGCTACACCCCACCATGAGTACCAACTAGGTCTACACAATGCCACACAATGCCATGTGATCATGGTTCCAAAACCTGCCATCTCCATCCCTAATAGAAACCCTGTCAAGTTGATGACACATGTTTCCCAACTGTCTTGGAGGGGGAAACACTGACGCTGGCCAAGACTAGAAGCACCCATTAGGTAGGGTGCCAACATGGATTCATATTCAAATGTCTGACATGCCGCATCACACTAGAATGAGTGCTGTCTCGTCCTGAGCCTTTAGTGCTATGAAGGCCAACGGTCCTTGAACCACTATTACTGCTGGAGTGTACAAGGAAAACCTAAAAAGACCTCCGGAAATTACTCAAGGCCTGTATATCAGAATTTGAGCGAACCCGATTGCTAGAAACCCTGTGGGTCCGCGAGGCGAAGGCCCAGCTTCAGGAGGACGCAGAGAAGTGGTGGCAACGGTAGGGTGAGTTTGTTACCTGCTGGGAAAAGTAACTAGTCAGACTGCCTTGAAGAGTCACTACAGTGGATTTGATTTTCAGTTTTTAGACTGTTTTTGAGTTATCAAGGAGTTAAACGGGCAATAATTCTGTTTTTCAATAAGCACACCAATCTAGTACTCAGTTTGGACAATTGTGACTGTGCAGCTAGGGTTTACACTCTACTCAGGAAAATTTGTTACACGTACTATAGTTGTCGCAACGTCATCCTCATGTACACAGAGGTATACCAAACCCCCTTTCTCTCTCTGTCTATCATTATTTAGCATTACGTTTTAGTGTCGCACATCGGTCTGTGCATTGTTGTATACTGGTTTGTGCACTTCGTTACGTTACGTTACGTTACAAAATTAATTTGTGTTATGCGTTTAATTTGAATCCTCCTGTTCATAAACAACTATTTTATACCAACCCAAATTAATAGCAAAGCACCCAAGCACAAATCATCAATTAGTCTACATTTGGTTTTCCAAAGAAAAAGGTTTTGAAAGTAGATATTTTGCAAGTAACATTAATTGTGTTTATTGCAGAACTAATACATATATAAAACCAATCCACCATTTTTGTTTCAAGTCCATCACTTGACTGTCAACAGCAACAAAACATGTAAACAACCTTACACATGATTACTGTTTTCTGAGTTCACAATTAAGTATTTATATAAATATAGACCGACATATATATTTTTTTAAAGTTTTGTCTTTATTTGATTTTAAGGTTTTCTAGTATTAGTCTATTTACTTTTTGGACACTGTAAAATGAAATAAGTTAAAATTTGCATTTAATTGTGCTGCACTTCACTAGAACCATTGTTTGAGTATTATAGTAACCTAAATTCAACTTAAATATAAGCAAAAAGCTTTTTCATACATCTGTAGCACATAAGTGAATCTGCATTACAGAATTGGCACATCGGCACAATTTTGATAATTGGTACACTTTTGTGAATCGGCACAGCTCTAGTTATTTGCTTGACTTTTTATTCCTACTTATTTAAAGATGTTTATTTAAAATTCAATTCCATAGTTATTAGAGGTGGATCATTACTGATTATGATAACTAGTCATTTCTATGATATTTTGCAATTTCATTCTGCAGCAAATCAACAATCATTAGATGCCAACGGTGGTATGTTATAGAATAACTTGTTTAAAAATGTGATAATACCAGAATTATTAAGAAAAATTATTACATACACATTTATTTACTTAAAACATTTACAGGAGGACATTTTTTTTTAATTGTTTGCAGCCAAAGAAATAGGCATGTAGGCCTAAACGTTATGTTGCCATGGTTATGTACTACCATCACATTTATTCATATGCCACATGACTCCGTATGATGAACACATACTTTTTTTGGTAATTCCAGGGAAATTATAGTGTTTCATTTCNTGTTGCCATGGTTATGTACTACCATCACATTTATTCATATGCCACATGACTCCGTATGATGAACACATACTTTTTTTTGGTAATTCCAGGGAAATTATAGTGTTTCATTTTTGCGAAAACATTTAAAATTATACAATTTCAGTACATTGATGAAAGCATGAGACAGCGACATGGTGGATACGAATAATACCAACATGGCGTTGTGTCACAGCTGTGCTGGAACGCGAACTAACAGCACTAGTATATTTTGTTTTATGTAAACTCACAAAATTTGGCACTTATGATGGTGTATATTATTTGATAATGTGTTTGCAGGTCACAATGCCAGTTCAAATTTACTATTCTGCTGGTTAACCAATGGTCTCATATTCACATTTGTTCAAGAAATTTTGACTTTCACTGTGACCTGCAAGCACATCATTAATAGTATATGTCCACAGAACTGTCAAAATTTAGTGAGCTTACATGAAACAGAGTATACCTAGTATCGTGAGCTGGTTCCGATAGTTTACAATTAAACGTTTGCATTTACTAAGAGTTTTATTTACTATAATTTAACTTATGTATACAAATTCCATTACTGAATCATGACAGCTGTAGCAAGAAATTTCATATACGTGCAAACAGTTTGCATTACGTTTGTAAATAGCACTGAAACTGCACGCACCACACCGCAACATTTGCACAATCTACTACCAATTGAACCAAGATGATACACCTACCATATTTACCCGAAAAAAGTCCAATCTCGATTTTAGATAGACTCCAATATTTGCACACTTATCACTAGAAGAAAACACTTTTTAGCAAATTAGTGTATTAAAATTAATATGTAACACTTATTTTTAAACATTTTTTTGCACTGTACACACACATGAAAACTTTAGAGAAACAAACAAATAATTAAATAGGCCTAATGCTTTAAAATGGTCACAATTTTATGCACTTCATTAGTGTGAATAAGTAACATTACATACTTGTGGGAAATGTTGCCTCTGTTTCTTTTCTCAAATTCATACATATAGGTGAGGTAATGGAATAAACAAATGTGTATTGTACTCTCAATAATTATTTCGCAAAGGAAGTTGTTGAAATATTAATTAAATATGTATTTTGTCATGACATAGTGTTTGTTAAATAACACTTACACATCATATTTGTTTATTTTAAATTTTAAACATAGTTCTATCAACTTTTGGGAATAAATACTATTTAATTAAAGACTTTGTGAACTTCTAAATTTGGAATAATGATAACACAAAAATAATAGTAATATGGCGTGCTAGACAGTTGAATGTCATGTGCCAACTAAATCATACCAAATTCTAAATACAAATTATGAAAAATGAAACTCGAAAAGAATTTGAACACGGCCTTACTTTCCGCCATTGCCAAACGCATGCTCAGCTGCATTGTTGTTTGAGTCTTCAGCAAATTTAATCATTCAAAGCTTATAATTCCAGTCATACGAATTTCATTCACCTTTTGGTGCCCAAGCTTTAGATGTGTCACATTTTTTTACCTGATCGGTCATTACACATCAAGAAAAATTCAACCTAAGCATAACTGAAACGTAAACAAATTACGGAATAAGTACGGTATAAAGCACACACTGTGAAAAGAGTATCGATTAGTTGGTACAGCACTGTTTACACTTTGCGCACATAATTACAGGTAACCTATGTTTCCTAGTTATGAATCTGCAGTCATACCCTGACGATCAAATCTGTACTTAAAATTAAGAAGACTGAAGCTCTCTTCTGCAGTTGTAACTTGCTTTACAAAAACAGTATTTTGTTCATGACATCGCAATCAAATGAACCAATATTCCGAAAAACAGGTCTTGAAATATGTCTTCTCTTTTAATAACGTGCTCGCCCCATGGCTCCGTTTGTTTCTTCAGACATCCTCATAACAGTACAGTGACTGGTGTTAATTATCTGAGTCAAATAGATTTAAGAGACGTTTTATGTTGGAAGACTTTTGCAATTAATGAACTTGTTGCTACTAATAATTATGTTATTGGTATTTCTCCTAGTCCAGTTTTGTAGTTACAAATGTGAAACTTTTTCTGACACAAAATTTAACACGCACTACGGTGACAAAATATTACGACTAAAAACTTTTTACCAAAAACGTGTTTCAAAATTAATGTTTCTCTTTGGAATGGGAAATATGCCTAGGTAATTTTATCCGCTCACTTAACATGATGGCGACACTGTGTTGACAATAACATTGTTCATGTTTGCTTTTTTAAAGTTAGCCGTTGTTTACAAATACAAATTTATTACGTTAAAATGAAATTTATCACAAGATTGATCAATTAATATATTGTATACTCATTTATATTGCAGAACTTTTTGTGTACCATGAGTAAACCATGAATATATGCGAAATATGACGAAACTTGAGCTTCTTGGTATAATTTTTTTTTGCTACTGTAATGACACAGTATTATTAATTTTTGGGACACGTACTCCATTTTCTTTCGTTTTGCTAAGTGTCATAATATTTTTATCGGGTTCAAAATGAAAGCCGTGGTGGTTCGTTTTACTATGATAGTTTGTTTATTGGGCATACGTTTGCTGTTTTACGTTTATCAGGCGTCCGGTTGCCGTTTCGAAAGTTTTAGTTTTTGTTATGTGTCAGCATTAGATTAGTTTTTTTCAGACTGCGTCAACAAGTTTTGTACGACGCAGTTTCGATAACGTGTGGAGAGCGTGCGCGGAAGCCCACGCCAGGCTCTTATCTGTGGAGAGGGGGTGACAGGCAGCACAAGTACACGTGTGTGCCTGTCGCCATGAAAGTCAGTTGAATCAAGTCAGTAGTTTGAAGTGAGTCGTCATCCAGTGCTCGCCTAGGCCGCGTCGGGCGTGGCACTAACCCCCACACCGGCAAACTTGAACTTGCTAGATTATTTCTCCGCCGGTGTGGGAGGTCACTGCATTTAATTTTCTTCGGGCAAGTTTTTAACATGAATAATTCGTAAACAACTGTGGCGCTGTTCTGCACTTGTCTGTTTATCTGTGAACGGTTCGTACTCTGCATACCTAAAGATCGTATGGGAACAGTGTCACTTGAATAGTAAATAAAAGTATGGAACAAAACAAAACCGGAAATTGACTTTATTTCATATTTAATTGGCGTCCATTTTAAAGAGTCTCGTGTTACTCCGTCTTTAGCTAGTCGAGTGGTAAGTTATAGCCGAGTGGCAACTTAAAGCCGGCTATAACTGTGCGCGTGCCACATTACAATACTCATTTTGAGGTTTAATTTTTGGGAAAAATACCTCCGCCTATTATTATGTAAATACCATATTTAAACTTATGGCTTTACCCACTACACAAACAATGATGATCACTAAAAATAAAACAGTATGACTGCTGAAAATAAAAATGCAACACAATCAAAATAAAATTCCTTTCCTGATAAAGCGTTTATTTGTATTGCAAAGAACTTTGAGATATTTTCAGATGAACAAAATGTACCTATTCTTCCTATGGCAATAGGAAGAGGTGCGTGAAAATAGCAAATGCTTTAAATGCAAAGTAGATGCTAAATTTTTGAATAACTGCTATAATTTTCTAAATTGAAAAAAAATGCCTATCATATAGGATGACTCCAAAAGCAAGACACCCTAAAAAAAAATTACCTCAACTAGAATTTTTTTAAATTCAATATGCCTTCGAATATAAGACCCCTAATGTAATTCATCAAATACAAGCTGCCCCAAATTAAGGTGCACTAAAATTTTTTATGCCCAAAAAGTTACTAAAAATTTATACAGTACTCGGAAATTGACTCGAAAATAAGATGCCTCTAAAATAATCCTAAAATAAGACAACATTGTCCTTATCCCCAAAAAATTGGTTATGAAAGAAAAGAAACCTTTTCTGTTTTGCTTTGGTTTTGTACACAGTACTTCAAAATATTTGGGAATGTATTTTAGCCGCATTTTTATTTTAACGTTTAATAAATATATAAATATCTTTATAGTTACTGGCATTAGCAATAAAAGTAAATATTGTGCTTTTATTGAGGAGAAAAAAAATGTTAAATTATATTCTGCACTTGAAATATACAGAGTGAGTATAAAAGAATACCCCAACTTTGAAGGTCTATAATATCAAAACCAAACAAACTACAACCTTGATTGACCAATCAAATGAACCGTGGAACCTTGAAGTTTGTTTACCATACATTCATAAATGTTTAATGTGACCACCACGAGCGGACCGAACGACATCTACGCGATAATCAAACTCGTTCCATGCTCTTGTCAGCATGTCCGGTGTTACGGTGTTCACAAACAGTGTGAACAATTAGTCAGAGCATTCCTCGACAGGGACTACCCCATGCACCTCGTCCACAAACAGATTCAGCAAGCCATCTCAAATACTGGAACACAAACCAAGGTCAACAACTCTGATATACCCCTGATGGTCCGATATCATGAGGGCCTAAGTAAACTCAGAACCATTCTCCACTCTGGATACACAATTCTGGCTTCCTCACCAAAAACACAAGACCTGCACTCCAAACCACCCAGATTGGTCTTCAAAACGCCACCTAACCTCTTCAACAAACTTGTTCGTCCAAAGCTGCAGCCTACCACTAATCTCAAACTATCACCCCCAAAGGATCCCACCCCATCAATAAATCACACTATGGCTCCTGTGCCATCAACCAACCCTCAACTTCTTTCAATAGGAGACTCACTAACCGTAAATAACCCATCCAAGGTAACTATACTGTAGAACATAAAATCTGATTTATCAGCTACAGTGCCAACACTGTAATCCAGAATACATTGGCCTCAACACCAACACACTCAGGCGGAAAATGAATGGCCACAGAGCAGACACCAAACAAGCCATAAGTGGTCACAGCAATAACCTACAAGACAAACCAGTTGCAGCACATGTAGCATCACATAACAAAGATTTTGTTTCCTGCTACAGTACTAGAGTTGTGAAAGGCCTACCACCTTCAAACAATAGCTCAGAACTCACAACGCTGAGAATTAGCTCATCAATTTATAACAAAATCCAGGCAGCCGCCAGGCCTCAACATAAGATAACCATGGCTCCAAACCACTCTCATCAGCTATACCGGCAAATTTTCAATTTTCCCGCCCCACCCTAGTTTGCCACCTGGCCGCTAGGATTACTACCAACAGCGCCCTTCTACTATACTGCAGTGTCTTACAACTTACCGCCAGATGAAGCTGGCCTAGCTAGTGAAACATTGCAATTGCGCAACCTGCGTGAAAATGTGTTATCCTTCTTTGTGTGTGTGTGCCTGTTGACAAGTACTACACTGTGAATACTTGAATTCCTGTCCTTTTATATATTTTTAAATATCATCAAAGAATGAGGCAGGCCCGAGAGTCACTGGAAACATATTACCATGTATGTAATAATAATTATTGAATTTATTACCAATAACATTGCTGGTATTGGTTTTGTTTTCTAAGTATTGAAACTTTTATTATAACGTACTTATTGAAAATAGTGATAATGAAAGGCTAAACATTTAAACACTTAACTACAATAAGTCATCTATAACAGTCAAGATTTACATGTAGACCAATAACACAATAGTAAAGTAATGCAAACAGCTGGGTAGTGCCGTCCCTTTTACAATACATCATCTTAATGTTCCACGAAATCACTTTCCTCCGCACCTTCTTCAGCGATGGCAAGTTTGCCATCAATGATGTCCTTGTAGAATTTTAGAGCCTCCTTTTCACTTCACAGACCACATAAGTGCTTTTTCATCAGNAAGCTGGCCTAGCTAGTGAAACATTGCAATTGCGCAACCTGCGTGAAAATGTGTTATCCTTCTTTGTGTGTGTGTGTGCCTGTTGACAAGTACTACACTGTGAATACTTGAATTCCTGTCCTTTTATATATTTTTAAATATCATCAAAGAATGAGGCAGGCCCGAGAGTCACTGGAAACATATTACCATGTATGTAATAATAATTATTGCATTTATTACCAATAACATTGCTGGTATTGGCTTTGTTTTCTAAGTATTAAAACTTTTATTATAACGTACTTATTGAAAATAGTGATAATGAAAGGCTAAACATTTAAACACTTAACTACAATAAGTCATCTATAACAGTCAGGATTTACATGTAGACCAATAACACAATAGTAAAGTAATGCAAACAGCTGGGTAGTGCCGTCCCTTTTACAATACATCATCTTAATGTTCCACAAAATCACTTTCCTCCGCACCTTCTTCAGCGATGGCAAATTCGCCATCAATGATGTCCTTGTAGAATTTTAGAGCCTCCTTTTCACTTCACAGACCACATAAGTGCTTTTTCATCAGTGAATCAACGTCCTTGAGTTTTGCAGTTTTTACATTAACCCTAATGGGTAATGGCTCTGTGATTATGTGGTTCANGTGAATCAACGTCCTTGAGTTTTGCAGTTTTTACATTAACCCTAATGGGTAATGGCTCTGTGATTATGTGGTTCACTTCAATTGATCTATATTCTACCATATCCATGCGGTAGTTAACTTCCCCTTTCACTAGTATGTTCACTTTCCCATGTTCTCCTTCCCTCTTTTGTAGATCGAGTTTCTTTGAAGGAGCAGACTTGAAATGAAGTTGGCCTGTACCTCGTACCACAGGCTGAATTGCATCCTTCCAATTGAGTACGGTAACATCATCCCTAATGCTCTTGACAGTACCAAAGGTGTCAAAAACTTTCTTGTATTCCAATAGTGATGCAATAGTGTCTTTCTTTTTAATTACCTTCTCTATTCGTCCACAGACTATAAAAGGGGGTGGGGTTAAAAATGAATTTGTCACGACAGGGAAGGTGAGCATTATATCCTGAACATTATTTAAGTCAGACAACAATTTTACCATCATGCCCAGGACAGTCATGTTTTTGTTTTGTCTTGAGCATCCATCACAAAAAATTTTTCATTGTTTTGATACCCGTTAGGTTTACATTTTTAAGATGATGGTAAGTACTAAATGGATGCATTCTCATTCGAGCATTTGGCTCTTTGATTTTGTGACCAAGTGTATTTTGTTATGGTTTTCTTGTTTTGTGGAGATATTGAGTTTCCATGTAATTGTATTGATACAGCTGCCAGCTGTAGTAAGCCGATTGATTGGGAACTTTTGGGAAAATTAGATTTTTCAGAAGAACTAAACTGGGTTTGCTCTCGCAATCTCCTCTTGACAAAATAAGTCACTGTTATATTCTTATTCTTCGCTTCTGTGCCATCTTTTGCTTTCTTCAGAGTCGGCTGACCAGTGTGTTTTAGGATGAAATTATCTTGAGAAATTTTATCTTTGTTGCTGTGGAGAGCTGCATGAAATCTTCTAATATCCTACATTTTCAATGAAGTAATAATTTTCTTAGTTTTATATTCTACTTATGCAATGGTGATATTATTATACTGGTGCATTTCTTTGTTGGCAGCAGTATGGATGATTAATGTAAATTTATGAAGTTTTATATCAGATAGAGCGTTGTTTCACAAAGCGGTATAACAATATATAAAGTTTTGACACAACACGATGATTGTTCATTTATGAAGTTTTGAACCAAAATGCCAGAATATTTTATAAAGTTTTGTAACAAAATCCCGATTTTAAACCTTATTAAAAATACGAAATAAACAATTTATATGCAAATGCTTTGTGTAATATGGTGCAGGGGTACTATGTGAACCCAATTACATAGCTAACTAATTTTTTTCAATTTCTGCACTTATCAAGTTTTGGAACTCACCGCCTCATATATTATGTAGGTGTGTAACAAAATTAGAATATAAGTTAAAGTTATTGGTTGTTAATGAAAATTCTGTTTTACTTATTAATACCAACTATAATCCATTCACGGTATCTTCGATACTTTTGAAAAGAACCTTTGAAAAATCACCCTAGGAGTTACATGTTCAATTGGTTATAAAAAAATTGTATATGGAAAAAGGTTTTGTCTTGCTTTTAGCACTGAAGCACTATATAAATTGGTTGTTTTAAGTTTTAAGTATATTTTTTCAATAAATTATAATAATTTGTTAAAAGTCCGTACGAATTAACAACGGATTTTGAAGGGACATGTTGGTTATAGCTGAAAAGAAATAGTTCGTAGGTTAAATATTAATATGTATAAATTTAATGCCGTAATTGTAAAGTTAATATTGCTAAACTATATATTTACATTTTTACGTAGCACTCATGGGTAAAGATTTCACTGTTATTAATTGAAATTAAATAAATTTCAGTGTCTGTCCAGCGGACTCATACACTCCATCTTGTCCGTTTGGACACGTTTTTTTCAGAAGTATAACCACGCCATATTGGATATTGTAGACTCTGAATTGTGGTTATAAAACTAACGTAACACATCCTTTCTACTTATAAGATAATTCTAGGTTAAGATGTAATTTTAGTATTAGCGTTGTTATTTCTGCAGTTTATCTTTGTAAGTTTTAAATAAACGTGCAAAATATAGAAAGGCATTTGAATATTTCCGTTACGTTATTCCCTTCGCAAAGAATGCAAAGGAATCGAATTTTGGTCGCCGCCAACTGATAATCGATTATTTTCGAAAGCTTTTTGTGGAGACCAAGAGATGGCAGCACATTAGCGTTGGTTCTTCAGTGCCAAATGTTAGCCGTGACTCGTCTTTCCGCCGCATAGTGTTGTTTTTATGTTGCAGTGAAGAAGCGCGACAGTTCTTGATGGAACAGAGATGTACCTACACCGCAGGTTTCAAAATGAAAGTGATTTTGTTCGCTGAAGAGTTTGGAAATCGAGCCGCGGGCCGTGAATTCGTAGTAAATGAAACGTTAGTGCGGGGCTGGAGGAATTTTTCTCACTTATAAGTCGCACCCCGAGTTTTCAATAAATTTTTTTTTTAATAAAATGTGCCACTTATATGCGATAAAATACGGTACCATTTATCACAGTGAAATCTTTAACCTGAGTGCTACTTCCAAAAGTTTATTATGTAAAATTTAACTTTTTCCTTACACCAAATATGTAAATAAATCTTAACACAATATGTAAACTTTAATTAAATTATATAATTAACAGTTCCAATATATACTTCAATCTACCTTTTTGTATGTATTACAATANGGCCGTGAATTCGTAGTAAATGAAACGTTAGTGCGCGGCTGGAGGAATTTTTCTCACTTAAAAGTCGCACCCCAAGATTTTAATAAAATTTTTTAAATAAAATGTGCGACTTATATGCGATACAATACGGTACCATTTGTCACAGTGAAATCTTTAACCTGAGTGCTACTTCCAAAAGTTTATTATGTAAAATTTAACTTTTTCCTTACACCAAATATGTAAATAAATCTTAATACAATAAGTAAACTTTAATTAAATTATATAATTAACAGTTCCGATATATACTTCAATCTACCTTTTTGTATGTATTACAATATTTTGCTAAATTGATTAGCATTTTTTAGACATTTGGAGAATTTTATTAAAGTATATGACAGTTAAGATTACATGGCATTGTTTCTCTTCAAAAATAAATTTTGGTAGTTCCCACATGGACACTGTTAACAAAATATTTGACAGTTCCCACATGGCTCTGTTTTTGTTTACAAAACGTTTGACAGGTGTCACATGGCAATGTTTTGTTTACATACTGTGGAAGGATACATAATCGGCTCCCTGAAAGTAGATCTTTAGCAGGGGATTCAGAAAATCTTGAAGTTACAGTGAATACATTATAAATAAAACAGCTCGCCATTGTTCGTATACCTATTTGATATACGTATACAGATTTATGTTTGAAAATGATAAATCAACATTTTCAGAATGTAATTTTAAGTATTCCAGCACTCCTGATTTATGTAATTATGAAAGTAGTGGCAAAGAATAAGCAATGTGAATTATAAGTACAAAAACCAAGACATTAGGAGACTGTTAGTACAAATTATATTTGTAATTGATGAGGATTTTTATTATAGTTAGAGATGATGGAAAATAGTTTTAACTGCAGAGATGCTATAAAATGATACAAGAATGCTTTCTAGCTACAAATAGCTATAACCTCCACAATCGGTGAATTTACAAAAAAAATGCAATTTTATTATCATTTAACAATTAATTTTGGTGAATCTCAGTAAATATGGACATTGAACATCCTATTTTATTGAGAGTCAAAATAAACAATATACACATACATTTTTGAAGTGTGTTTTAATTGATTCATTTTATATCTATGAAAAAAACAAACAATAAAGTAAAAATGCAACATGAGCATGCGTATCTAGCTAGCGACATATCAAGTATATATATTGTCCAACCTTTTGTTGTGTTACACATGTTACTTGTGTACTGCGGTAAATGTTTCAAGGTACTGAAATTCAGTGCGTGTCAAACAAATTCGGTTGCAATCCAGGGAAAAGAGTTGGGCGATACTTTTGAGAAACATAATTGAACAATGCCTAATTTTAAAATGCTTGCAGTATTGTGCTGCAATCCTAAAAAAGTTTTGTGTTATAATTTTTATGTCGCTGGCCAGTCGTGCGAGCTAATGTGTGCATATACCTCTTATAAGCTAATACAGTAATTACATGGTAAGTTTTGCTATTGTTTATGAGACATCACTGTGTTATTAAAATCTTGCCATAGTTTTAGGTTCACGTGGGGAACAATGCTTAAACCAAGTAAGTATACTAAAACTTGAAGAATGGAAAATTTTCATCTGAACTAAATACGACACTGCTACTGGTACTTAATCCAATCTCATGATCAGTTAGGTTTGGTTTGGTTAATATTCCAGTACAGTTTCATCAAGTGTGGTTCAGGTGTGCAATGTCATAATAAGAAGTGGTTTTCTCATAAGGAAAGTATTGGTTTAATGTCACGGGTCTGTAAAATTTATAAGATTCTAATAAATGCTACATATCATAAAATAAATGCTATAAACTGCACTGTACCTTGTTACATAGAAGCTAGTGGAGTTGAAAATAGAAAGATGTCAAATCTTGTATTTTAATATAATTTGAGCTAATATGTACTTTTTTTCAATAGCTATAGAATGTTCTTAGCTGTTTTTTTTTAACCTTTATGTCGTTGTACAGCATTACAATTTTTAAAAATCAAATTTACTTGGCATAAAAATAATTGCTGTGGTGGTATTGTAACAAACATTAAATTAATGTAATGGTGGAATCCATCACATTAATTGATTTTTTTTTATATGAAGATGTGCTATGCATTGCATGTAATGTGTTAACTTTGTGCAGCTTCGTTTTCCTACAACTGTACCACTCAGCACACTTTGGCAACAAGTGTGAGAAGCCACTGCTGGTATCACAAAGCCAGGTGGTGCAGCGTGCTGTGAAGAACCTGGACAGGATGCCTCCCTATGAGACCCACAAGATTGGAGTACTGTATGTGGGGCCCGGCCAAGCCAGTAGTGAGGTGGAGATACTTCGCAACCAGTTTGGTTCTCTGCGTTATGCTGAGTTTCTTCAGGTACTCGTACATAGTTGCTGAATGCTGCTGAAAATTAGTTTCTTGGTAGTATTAATAACTGCAGGGTTCAGAGAACAGTCTATGAATAGACACTGCAAACCCTCAGCACATCTGTAAATACCTAGTCGTATAAGTTTTGTTAATTCTACATATATTATCTCTGTCATGACTTTCGTTTGTATAAATCCTCATAGCTAGGACCTAGAAATAATGCATAATAATGCAAAATATTGAGAAATTACACTTATTTGCAAAATTTTGTAATAATTTTTGTATTCATGAAATGCAANCATAATAATGCAAAATATTGAGAAATTACACTTATTTGCAAAATTTTGTAATAATTTTTGTATTCATGAAATGCAATGAAAATTTTCATTAAAATACTCACAATGCTGAGTTACTTTTATCACAAAAACTCGTACAAACATTTTTGCAATTTTTGTGTATGATACAGCATCATCTCTCATTTATTTCACACATGCGCTTATAACAGTTAAAATTATTTGTGGTAATCACATTGTTGAACAAGGAAAATTTATAAATTGATTGGTGCCAAGGTCGAAAGATTATCACTGTAGTACGATTTAATATATCAACCTGAATCACTAAGTGCTCATTCATGTGCAGAATCACGGATAACCTATTTTTTTTATTATTTTTAAACGGGCAATGCTAACCAAAAATGTTGGTGAGATTACAAAAGTAAATGGGTCCGTAAATATAACACAGATGAATTTTTTTTTTGGTCAATGAAATAACTGCACACTAAACATTTGCGTAGTATTAAGTAAACACACTCAACTTTACTCATCTACTGTGATTTGGGGTTGGGTTCATGATAACGATTGAGGATACTAATGTTAGAGATATACTTAAGTTGCAAAATCAGTTAAAATTGTCAAAAATAGTACGTGTTTGTTACCATGCCTGGGAGTTTTAAAGGGAAGGCTTCTAGGTGTTTGATAAACTCAACACAATGCAAATACTGCTGTGTAAACATTGAGTGAGTGCTAAAAGGCCCATGCATAAACATTGCCATGTGGCTGTGCTATATGCACAGTGAACAGTGATAGTGTGGTACATAAAAAACAGTTACATTGGATAGAACATGGTGTAAAAACATACATATATTATGGCAGCAATTTTCAAATTGCCAAGAAAACAAAAACAAACAGGTTTCTGCCACTTCCCCCAGAAAAANCATATATTATGGCAGCAATTTTCAAATTGCCAAGAAAACAAAAACAAACAGGTTTCTGCCACTTCCCCCAGAAAAACTCAACAGTTGTATGATTAGAAATTTTTTGGAAACATTTGTAGTATGTAAGGAGTACTTTTATTTATCTATAATAAAATCTTTACTTGTTTTTTATGGTTAGGTCGTGAATTTGTGTTGGAGTAACAGTCAACAGTGAACAGTCATTTCACCAGTGTTTGCTGTGTGTATTTTAATTTTACCTCAATTTTATTATTTCTGTTCCTTTATAAGTGGATGAAAAATGCCCTTTACAGAAAAACTAAGGGAGACACATACCCAAAATACACAAACTCTACTGACGCGTGACGCTTAATTAACATAGATATAAACACGACATCGTCTCATCTGTATGTATCATGATGTTACTCCAAGCGGGGTTTGAACCCCGAAACAACTTGCTATGAGAGCCTACAAGTACGCCCCTAGTTGCGGGGAAACCCATGGACACATCAGCCGAGATCGTTCGCCCTTGTGTCAGACGTCACGCCACCTCCTCACGTGTTATTGAGGGTAGCCAAACAGCCGAGTTTAGTGCCTAAGCTCACGCAACCAAGGCAACCCAGCATTACAGAAGTGCATAGTTCGGACATGGGTCGAGGAGGGGTCGTGCTAGAGAGCGAAGCTCCACCCAGGAGGAGGAGCTCGCCGTCCGCGCACCCGCACCCTAGACGAGCCCGCGGGAAGGTAGAATATATGGTCGTGCACTGTCGAGGAACGTCAATTGTTCTCCAGTTGTACTTCTGGGTTCATATCCAGCAGCTCGCTCCACCAACTCGTGTGCTGGGGCTCTCTGCTGACCCAACGTCTTCACGACCTACCAGAAGCTCTTCAAGACCTGCACCAGCAACCCCCGAAGAAGTTTTCGAACCCCTTGAACAGCCTACCCTTCTGGTAGTGTTAATCACCCACAACCCATCTGGTAGGGGCCCTCNGAAGTTTTCGAACCCCTTGAACAGCCTACCCTTCTGGTAGTGTTAATCACCCACAACCCATCTGGTAGGGGCCCTCAAAGTCCCTTCTGGACAACGACATTGAGATAGTTAGGGACAGTAATTATTATAGCTACCTAGCCGCATCTGCTCTTGTTCAGGTTAGACCCAGGTTCCCTTCACTTGGTTTACATAGTTTATTTCCATTCAGTTTCTGATTATTTAGGAGGTAGTACGGGCCACCGTGTCTATTCCTCACGGAATAAACACGTTTTCCCTCAAATNGAAGTTTTCGAACCCCTTGAACAGCCTACCCTTCTGGTAGTGTTAATCACCCACAACCCATCTGGTAGGGGCCCTCGAAGTCCCTTCTGGACAACGACATTGAGATAGTTAGGGACAGTAATTATTATAGCTACCTAGCCGCATCTGCTCTTGTTCAGGTTAGACCCAGGTTCCCTTCACTTGGTTTACATAGTTTATTTCCATTTAGTTTCTGATTATTTAGGAGGTAGTACGGGCCACCGTGTCTATTCCTCACGGAATAAACACGTTTTCCCTCAAATCTCTGAGTGCTAATTCTAGGGTGGTTGTGATTTTATCCTTTGTAGATGTCAGGCCACCAGGGTAAAGAAGGAGACAGCATTTTTGACAAACCAATTACCGAACCTATAGTAGGACAGCGAGCTTCCTTAACCGGATGCACGTGCGTCGTTAAACACACACAGTTAACGGCCACCCGTGCTGTGCACCTGGTGCGCAGTAAGGCAGAGCCACAACCACTAGCAACACAATCCAAGGGCTGTCAGTCAGCTAGTCAGCCAATGCACTCCATCCACCGTGCTGAACTGAGGCCGGAAGGAGTGATAGACTGGTGCTGAAGGACTGCTCACCTTTGGACATATACCCAACGTTGTTGTACAACTTCCAGGGTAAACCCACCGCTCCAGCCACCGTGCTGAATTGTTGCCGGCTGGAGTAATTGGGCACGACTCTGGTCGACTCAGCCTCGGCTTACTTCTACACTTAGCTAGGGAACATCGTTGCCTGCTCTCCACTTGTGAGGCTGATATTTGTACCTACCTGTAAGCCGTACACCCAAAGGAGTGGCATGAAGTGGGAGGAAAGGATGGCATCTGCGACCTCCATAGCCAATGGGAGCTGTAATCCAGCCCCAACTGCACTTGGCAGCACAACCCCCCGGGAACGAGCTCCAGCCAGCTGGAGAGGCCTCACCTCCCAGCTGCCTCCCACTTCTTATTTCAGCCCACAACAGAACCGCCGGCTGACCACACCCGATCATCACTGACATCCATCAGGAAGGGCTCATTCCACTAGGGATCGCGAATCCCTGGTTCCAGTTTTGCCGGACCAGCAGACCTCCCCGGGCTCACCGCAGCACCACCAGTCACAGCACCACCGTCGTCCCAGGTCAGAGCACTTGTTCCAGTCAACTCTACCAGCAGCAGCAGCAGCAGCAGCTGGGTTAGCAACCACCCCGGGCCACCTCCAGCACAGGTAAACCCATGACTGTGTGCCACCCAGTATGCAGGACTGCTAAGGACACGTTTGACTTTGTACCATGCCATCAAGTCCAAGCGCCCTGTATTATATACTGGCTGGGGTCCAGTCAGCCATTATGAAGGTCAGTTAGTTAAATCACCCGTGTCTTTGACAGACTCGTCTAAACCTTGCCCGACCGTGATGTTGCCGTCAGCTACCAGACGTCATACGTCGAGATAGTTTTCGTGGCGCCTAATGTGAGGCCGCAGCACTTTACTAGTTATGAATATTAAAGCATAACTAGACCAGTACGACCTCAGAGACCCAGTAATCTAGCCAGGAGTCAAACTAAAGCCAACCAGACTTTGAGGAGTCTGACTACATCCTGTGATACTCAATTAACCATTGCTGAAATGTCAGAAATCGAGGCTAGTATAGCCNTTTGAGGAGTCTGACTACATCCTGTGATACTCAATTAACCATTGCTGAAATGTCAGAAATCGAGGCTAGTATAGCCAACCAAGACGCAACTAACGCCATGATTGGGGCCATACCCAAAACGTGCCATATAGCCACTTGCCCTGGCACGGGTTAGATACCATTATATGCGGACACTGCCAACAGAGCTTCCATTACCTCTGTTTGAGATGGACAGACGCACCCAGATATACAGATGGACTAGAGTTTCGGTGTAAGGAATGCCACACCCACCAGACTGCGTATTGCAGCTGGCTAACTTGCAGCGAACAAGGTGCTTATACTGTACGCAGCATTGTTTGTGCGCAGACCTTCCACCACATATGCATATACTGGCCAGATGAGTCCATCACTCGACCGAGCCTCATATATAGATGTGAGGTTCGCCAACATGCGGAGNTTACTGGACCGAGCCTCATATATAGATGTGAGGTTCGCCAACATGCGGAGGTATACAGCCCAGAGAATCCTGGAACTCACCAAAGTTCAATCACCACGCGGGGTAGTGACGAGCCTCAGCTTCCGGAATTCGGGGGAGGTCACATGGGGACCCAATCACATTCACCCTTTATTGCGAAAAGGAACTTCGCGACGAGCTTCCTCCTAAGCAATGGGTCGGGAGGACCCAAAAACAACTGAAAGGGAAAGCCCTCACATGGTGAACGCAATACGGGAAATTTATCACTGAATGGGGGCAGGTGTGTTCCCACCTCGCCTAGCCATTTTCCGGCGAGGATGTCATAGCTAACTTAACGACTGAATTCCACGGCTGAACCCTGGCCACCGACGAAGAGGCCGAGATATTCGTCCGACGAAAAGTTCATATGTTCAAAAGGATCTTACCGGAGGGAAACAAGGAGAGCTGTGTGCACCACGTTACATGCATGCTCCTCCCCAAATTGCATAGTCTGTTACAAATCCCGAAGCCAAAAACCATCGATGAGCTCTTAGAGAGGGCAAAGGAAGCATAGAAAAATTAGAAGGCATAGGCCCTGCTGGACAAGCCGCGTGCCAGTAAGAATACGGAGCCAGGTAAGCAGCCCAACCGAAAGTGAAATCCTCCGTGCCACCTCGTCTTACCAAGACGCTCCGTAACTGCTGGTTCTGCTCGGAACGGCACTTTAACCAGGACTATCCGGTCAAGCAGACTAGCCAGGGGCGGGCGAGGGTTGGAAGAACTACCCAGGCGCCTGAACCCCCGCAGATGTAAGCGGAGGTTAAAGGACCCAACCAGACGGGAAACGCCGCTGCCGGGGTGCAAAGTGGGCCATCACCACCAGGAACCACAGGCCCATCAGCCTCCAGAGACTAGATGAGGAAAGTGAACCACCCGATCGCCACCACGTAGAGGTGGAAATTAATGGGCACAGAATTCTAGCGTTACTAGATCCGTAGCCACAGGCAACTTCGTGAGAAACGACATGCCAACCCCTGCACAAAGAGCATCACTTTGCCCTCAATCCCACCTCATACTCATGGCTCAACTCAACCTGGCCCTCAAGATTGACGGTAGCATCACCCTGACCATGGGAATATACCGTCACGTAAACCCAGCCGAATTTGTGGTTTCATCTGACATCATGGGAGCAGTGACCCTGGGGCAACCCTGGCTATGCCAGCAGCTGTGCATGGTGGATAACGGCCAACAGTGCATATATATTGGAGACAAGCACCGGGTAACCGTCAATTGGGAACACAGCCCCGGCGCAGCAATCCCACCACTAGTTGCTCCCAAAGATATAAACCACCATCTAGCCAAACTGGAATTTGTTGAACTTAGGCAAATCCTGGACGACCATGCTGGAGCCTTCAGCCAAGGAGAATCGCTACGCCAGACATGTAGCATCCAACATGAGATTTGGCCCACCACTGATGTGCCAGTGATAACCGACCATACAGTGTGTCTGCCTGGAGGCGGAACCTTATTATGACCCAAGTTCAGGAGATGAAGGCGCAGGGGATCGTGTAACCATCTAATTCGCCATATACAGTAGAGCACCCCTCAACCGGAATTCTCTCAAACTGATTTCCCCACGTTCCAGAACTAATTTTCCAAAAAATTTCAAACGTTACAAATTTGTGCCATAACTTTACCATGCTCATGAGAGGTCTTTCATTGCTTGCACCAGACTGTACATACCCTCTAGCCACATACAAGCATGCCACCACAACTCTATGAATAGCCAGTTGTTTGCATCATGCTCTAGTGATGAGTTATGTATTTTTGGTCTGGCATAAAGTTAATGTATCCATGTTTATGTTGTAAATCCTTTTTAATTGTTTCACAGATTGTGCTGAGTAAACGAAAGATACCGACTTCTAGTGATACAGCTAAATGACAAAGGAAAATTCGATTCAATAGAAGGAGGACATGTTAAATAAAGTGGATGCATAAATAAACTGGACGTATGAAGTTCTGTGAAATCTGTATGTGAATTTTATGATGTAGAAGTTAATTAAGTGAACAGCAGTTAATGAGCATGTACCTGTTGAAAAAACAATTGGCGGTAGAGATGGCCAAGACAACTAAGCAAACACGCATTACTGATGTGTTCAAGAACTTATCTGCACCGGCTACCATAAANACTGGACGCATAAATAAACTGGACGTATGAAGTTCTGTGAAATCTGTATGTGAATTTTATGATGTAGAAGTTAATTAAGTGAACAGCAGTTAATGAGCATGTACCTGTTGAAAAAACAATTGGCGTTAGAGATGGCCAAGACAACTAAGCAAACACGCATTACTGATGTGTTCAAGAACTTATCTGCACCGGCTACCATAAACAAGCTGTTTGATGAAGAGACAGGCGGGCCAAGTGGCACAAATACAGCTATGCTGCGTAATGACATAAGTGACAGTAACTAATGGCAATGCGTGACACATGCCGTTGGTTTTAGTGGCGACTTTCGGAATTTAGTGTTCTAACATGTTAGTGTAAATGTACTTTTTGAACTTTGTCTATGATACTTCAGTCCTGCTCTCGTAAATGTATATTGTTTTGACATACCATGCGGTAAGGGGAACACTATCCATGGAATTGACTATACTTCGGGAAGTTTTATCAGTTGCACATAAAAAAAACTGTAACATGATGCCACCGCTGCAGCCCTAGATTCTCCATGCAGACACATGCATGAAGCGATAAGAACCCCCGCTAGCAGGTTGTGAATGAAGGTCATTCACGCATTGCCAGGAGTTTTATAAGTGTCACATTTTCATAAACAGTACGTAGTATTTTTTTTTTATGGTTTTGTAACTTTAGGATAAAACTAATTATTTACACTCATCAATTTCTTAAGTTAAAATTATGTGCCACATATACACAAGTTCAGACTAAAAATGTGATATTTTTCACACCATCCCACCCTCATTTCCCTAAACCGGAATTTTCCCACAACCGAAATAGCACTTCCCCTAATGATTCCGGTTGAGGGGTGCTCTACTGTAATTCACGTGTGGTATTAGTACCGGAAAAGGATGGGCAGCTACGTTTCTGCGTAAATTGCAAGGATCTGAACAATGTGACACACCCCATCACACCGCCAGCCATTAACCTAACCCACACTCTCAGAGACATAGGGAAAGCCAAAATCCTCAGCCCTCTTGACATGCAGTCAGGGTACTGGCAGATCACGGTACACCCCGACAGCCGGAAGTATATCGCATTTACTACTCCAGAGGGTGAAACCCTGCAATTCAGAGTAATGCCGTTCGGGCTCAAGAACGCCCCGCCACCTTCTAGAGGCTCATGTCCGCCGAAGTTCTTACCGGTTTGTGGGGCAGTTTTGTTTTGCATACTTGGACGACATAACTGTTTATTCAAAGTCATGGAAGGAGCATTGCGGACACCTCCAGCGAGTCCTGGAGAGACTCGAGTTCCACGGCCTAACTTGCAAGCTTTCCAAAAGTCACTTTGGAAAGACTACTATCAACTACTTAGGGCATGTAGTCAGACCAGAGGGGAACTAACCCCAAGGCGCATCAATACGGGCCATAAAGGAGGCCGAGTAACCAACCAACAAGAAGTAGTTGCTTCGCTTGTTAGACTTATGCAACTGGCTACGCAATTTCATGCCCGACATCGCCAGACAAATAGCACCCCTCCACCCTCTCCTGGAGAAGGAAACACATTGTCGGTGGGCAGAAGAACACTGCAACGCCTTCCTAACCATGAAGCAGAGCTTCCAGAATATCGCACAACTCCACCGACCACAAGGGGAGAGCCCTCTCATACTACAGACTGACACTTGCCAGAATGGGCTGGGGGCAGTCCTGTACTAAGATAACTCTGCCAGTGAGCCTCAAGTCCTCGCTTACGCAAGCACCCGACTCATTACGACTGAGCAGAAATACCATATCAACGAGCAGGAGTGTCACGCCGTAATTTGGGCGGTGAGAAAGTAACGTTACCACTTGGAGGGCAGACACTTCAAACTCCGCACAGCAAAGCCCTCCAATGGCTGCCCGAGTCCAAGAATGCCAAGGCCAAACTTGAATGGTGGGAAATGTTCCTCACCGAATTTGACTTTGTGGCACAACACTGTCCATGCAAAACAAATGACCTTCCCGATGCCCTATCACGCCAGCCAGACCTCGGCGGGGGCATCAAATAAGACGAGAATTGAGAGAGAATGACCCCTTTTTGGCTCCTACCAGAAACCCCAAAGAGCACCTCCAGCACCTCCAGCAAGTACCAGCTAAGGTATTACCAACAAAAGGACCCAGAAAAACCAGCGTCTCCTCCAGGACATGCCCCAGAGGTTCGAACTCTAGGACGATGTTGTTTGGTCTTGGAGCAACAACCGGGGACTCCATGGATGATCTTGATACCCGGGAACATGAGGGCGGGTCTCTGCCATCACCACCATGACCACCCGTAAGCTGGCCACCCCGGCATTAAGGAGACACTGTGGGACATTGGGGTAAGATACATATGGGGTGGGATAAGTCGTAATGTGCAACAGTACGTCAATAACTGTGAGGCGTGTTGTCGTGGCAAAGCCTATCCCATACCCCAACCCACAGCAAAACCCCGTAAACCACACACAGCCTGATCCCACTTCGCTACTGACCTGATAGGACCATACGCAATGATCACCAAAGAAAACCGGTATCTGTTGGTGGTAACAGACAAATTTTCCCACTGGGTATAAGCGTTTCCCCTACCCAGTCAGGAAACCCAAAATATCATCCGGAAGTTCAAGATGGAGATATTGCCCCACTGGGGGTACCCGCAGGCCATGTTGACGGACAGTGGCATGCAATTCACCAGTCACAAATGTTAGACAGCGTGCAACACATGGGTAGTAGAGACGTNTGGGATAAGTCGTGATGTGCAACAGTACGTCAATAACTGTGAGGCGTGTTGTCGTGGCAAAGCCTATCCCATACCCCAACCCACAGCAAAACCCCGTCAACCACACACAGCCTGATCCCACTTCGCTACTGACCTGATAGGACCATACGCAATGATCACCAAAGAAAACCGATATCTGTTGGTGGTAACAGACAAATTTTCCCACTGGGTATAAGCGTTTCCCCTACCCAGTCAGGAAACCCAAAATATCATCCGGAAGTTCAAGATGGAGATATTGCCCCACTGGGGGTACCCGCAGGCCATGTTGACGGACAGTGGCATGCAATTCACCAGTCACAAATGTTAGACAGCGTGCAACACATGGGTAGTAGAGACGTGAATGACTCCCCCATATCACCCGCAGGCCAACCCCACTGAGAAGAGGAATCAGGAACTAAAGAAAAGCCTCAGTTTCAGTTTGGGAGAGGACCACTGCCATTGGGACAAACACCCACCAACTATCCTCTTCACCCTCAGGAGGAAGACCAACAAAGCTGTTGTAATATTCCACGTCAAGGATTGACAAATGGAAATTACAACTCTGTTAGCTCAATCGGAGAAACATGAAACTCTAAAAAGGCGCCTATGAAAATGAAGTCAAGTTCCGATTTATTTGTTCCTGTACTTTTATTTACCAATCACATGAAATAGTTCACAGATAATCAGATATGCCGAGTACGAACAGGTTTCACAGACTAAACAAGCAAAGAGCAGCGCCACAGTCGTTTATTGATTATTCACATCTTGAAAACTTGCATCGCAAGAAGAAGTTACGAAGGCAGGAGGGATGTCAGTTCCCTCCTGGCACCCTAGATACCTCCCACACTGGCGGAAATAATTAATTAGATTATTAGAATTAAGTATATGCCGAAAAAGAAAAAAGTTAAAAGATTTAGCGATTGCGGGTGCTTGCCGGTGTGGGCGATATTCGTCACGCCCGATGGGTCTTCCTTCACTGTTGGTCTTGCATTGCTAGCGGGCGGTATGCACACGGAGTATTAGTCACTGCGTGCGTATCCACCCCCCTCTACTCAGAGTATCAAACGTAACCAAATAAGGGTTAGGCGTGGGCCAAGAACCCTCTTCCCACGCTATCCCGAACTGCGTCATAATAAAAGATAATCAAACTTTCTAGAACAAAATACTGTTGATGCAGTTCGGAAAGCTTCTATCTTCTAATGCTGACACGTAACAAAGCTAAGATTTTGAAACAGCAGACGGATGCCCGATAAACGAACTACCATTATAAATGAACTCCCACTGCTTTAATTTCAAATCCCTATAATATTTTACAAAGCCCCGCTAAATGAAAGAAAATGAACTGCAGCTAGAACCTTGATAATTAATAATATTGCATCATTACACAGTGAATACCAGCCCCAGCCAGCTCATTCTGGGACGAACCGTACGTCGCTCAGGTGACTACTGGCAGTGGGAGCAAGCACTCACGGAAATGCCACAACCAGAGGATGTCCGCCTAGTTTCCTTAGCTCGAACCATGAGAGCGCGTGACGCCCAGGCCCAGTACATCGACAGAAAGTACCCACAACCCACTACCGGAGTGAGAAGCTTCAAGATGGGTGAGGCTGTACTTCTCCGCAGCCACCCACTCAGTAAGGCTCGTGGTCAATTCAGCGCAGGCCTCGCAGATAAGTGGGAAGGGCCCTGTACTGTAGTGGGGTAAAACTAATTATTTACATTCATCGATTTCTTAAGTATGTGCCACATATACACGAGTTCAGACTAAAAATGTGGTATTTTTCATACCATCCCACCCTCATTTCCCAAGACCAGAATTTTCCCACAACCGAAATAGCACTTCCCCTAATGATTCCAGTTGAGGGGTGCTCTACTGTAATTCACGTGTGGTATTAGTACCGGAAAAGGATGGGCAGCTACGTTTCTGCGTAAATTGCAAGGATCTGAACAATGTGACACACCCCATCACACTGCCAGCCATTAACCTAACCCACACTCTCCAAGACATAGGGAAAGCCAAAATCTTCAGCCCTCTCGACATGCAGTCAGGGTACTGGCAGATCTCGGTACACCCTGACAGCCGGAAGTATATCGCATTTACTACTCCAGAGGGTGAAACCCTGCAATTCAGAGTAGTGCAGCGTCTGCCTCCTGTCAGCCTGCAACCTGCACAACGCAGAAGGCCAGCTCATCTCTCCGGTCAGGCAGCTAAGGGGAAGCGAGCCGCCATCCCCACCGCCTTCGCTTTACTTCTCTTCTCTCTCCTCTCTTCCACGCTGCTACCCCCACGCCCCCCATGCTGGCCCTGTGGACCAGGTATATATAGAGCTCGTAGTCCTCAGTTTGAGACTGACTCGCGCAGCTCGCTCGCAAAACGTGACTCTGCCCGGACGCGCTGCGACACCACGAGCATCTTGCTTGAGACGAATTGTTGCCTGTCAGTATATTTGCTCGCCTTCAGCCAGCTACGTCTTCGGACTAGCCAACAGCTGTCTCACAGCTCACAACGCCTTTAGCCAGTACAAGTTTGAGTATTCGTAGACTTCAGGTTACCCTTGCATCCCGCGTGTACCGTGACTAGGGACTGCACCTTGGTTGGTATCCTAGGTTGGCCCCTCAGGTCACAATCAGGGTATAGGCTGGCTTATGTATGTTAATTACTTCAACAACAAACAGGAATATACTAAGCTGGTGAGTTATCTTTCCCAAGCACTTTCTTTCTTCACCTTGTTCCTGCTATCTCCAGTTTCGACCCATTTCCACCTATACTTTCTGCTCAGAACTATTATCTCCTTGGAGTGGAGGTTTTCTCTGTGTTGATGCAACCATTCTGTGGGTGTTTAGGTTTGCCGGTGACTTCCCGCACAGCTACTCCACTTGCAGAAGGTTAGCAGTTGATCTTGACAGAGAGCTCTGTCTTTGTGTAACACGGGAGCGGACTCCCTAAACCTACTGATGTCATCTACAGTCAGGAGTTGGAGTCTGCTGGGGACTTCCCATCCGTCAAGTTTCTTGCCTGGAGACCAGCAGTTAGGCCTCCCCTACAGTCTCACCTTTGACTTTCTGTTTCCTCCAGGTTGTACCCACCTCTACTGGACACCAACTATCACCCCTTCTACTCCAAGCCTGTATGCCTTATCGTAGGGCTAGGTGGGATAAGGTGTATAAGCAGGCTTTGGCCTTGGTTGGGGACCTAGTAGGGGAAGGGCAGGGTGCTGCCAGTGTGTACAACTGGAAGCGTGAAGAAGTGGCTTAAGAGAGGGGAACACCAGCAAGTACTTCCAGCAGGGATCGTAGCTTACAGTTCAATCTATTGTGGCATACACCTCTAGAAATTTCACCTCTGCCACCCGCGCCTCCTAAGGAGATAGCCGCCACCACACGACCTCCAACTGCCGAACGCGTGGCTCGTCGCATAGATGTTACCCCCAGCTACACTCCAGTTCGCACTCATACCAGACCAGCACATCCTTTGGCACCTCCAAGTGCACAGCGGGCCATAGTTGAACTGCCTAAATAGTCCCATCCTGTGCCCAGTAATAACCCCATCAAGTTGGCGGCATCAGTTTTCCTGCCGTCTAGGGGGAGAAAAGCTGCAGACGTCTGCCCACACTAGGTACACCAAAGGTGAGGCGACACATTTTTGTTTGTTATGTATACTTTCTGTGCTAAATTTTCAGTTTTTACTGATAATTATTATGCAGAAGCATGCTTAAATATCCATGGTGGGTTAATGAATAAGAACTGCTGAATTTTAAATACAATGCACTCCCAGTTACGCATGTTAATTTGGACTAGAATGATCACAAATAACACTGGTAAAACAAAAAAAAAGTTTTTTCTTTCACAAGTACTAAATAAACAAAATCTAACTATCTTTACCATGCTGAGTTCAAATATGTTCTCAGATTTTGTCCATCAGGGAGGGTTTTTTTGTGGCATGTGTTTAAAGTTTTAAAAGGATTAGTACTTACGAAACACTAAATAATAAATATACGGCTAATTCACGCTTACCTAAAAAGTTTTATATGATGATTTTAGGCCATATTTTGCATTCGGGATCTCTCTTCATAGTCCAGCAGTAGTCGGCCAGCATATTGGGACTCCATTTGCCTTGGTACTTCTTTTCCATAGTAGAAATCTGCTGATGAAAATGCTCATCATGTTCATCAGAGANCGGTAGTCTGCCAGCATATTGGACTCCATTTGCCTTGGTACTTCTTTTCCATAGTAGAAATCTGCTGATGAAAATGCTCATCATGTTCATCAGAGATAGCCCCAAGATTTTCAGGGAAGAAGTCTAGGTGAGAGGCCAGGAAGTGAATTTTCAAAGACATGTTGCAGCCCATTCCTTTGTACGACGTCAGAAGATCACTCACTATTTCACTATAGTTTTCTTCTTTATTATTGCCAAGAAATCCACAACAGATATTTTTGAATGATTTCCACACTACTTTTTCCGGTGGATGTAACAGTTCTTCAAAATGTTCATCATCCGATATTAGTGATCTTATTTGCGGCCCTATAAATATTCCTTCCTTCAATTTTGCATCGCNCTTCAAAATGTTCATCATCCGATATTAGTGATCTTATTTGCGGCCTTATAAATATTCTTTCCTTCAATTTTAGATCGCTTATTATAGGAAATTTAGATTTCAGATACATAAATGCAGCAAAACTTTTATCCATTGCTTTTACAAAATTTTTTATAAGCCCCAGTTTTATATGCAGGGGAGGTAAATACACCTTTTCGGGATCCACTAATGGGGTATTTTTTAACATTTTTATACCCAGGAATAAGAGATTCACGTTTAGGCCATTGTTTCTTTATGTAGTGAGAATTCCTATCACTGCTATCCCATTCACACAAAAAACAGCAGAATTTCACGTATCCAAGTTGCAAACCTAACAATAAAGCTATGACCTTCAAATCACCATAGATATTCCAGTTATATTTAGTATAGTTAATTTTTTCTAACAACAATTTCATATTTTCATATGTCTCTTTCACATCACTGGCATGCGCGACAGGTATTGATGGTAATTCATTCCCATTATGCAGTAGTACTGCCTTCAAACTAACTTTTGATGAGTCTATGAACGATCGCCCATTCATCTGGCTGGTGTTGATGTCGAAGAACCTCCATTAATAAACAAACATTATTACAAAAAACTACATGGCCTTCTTTAGAGAAGTGTTCACTGAAATCACTATCGCGCCTACGATAAATGCATATCCGTGTATCTTTTTGGAGTATATTCCAACCTTTGAGCCTGGAACTTAAAAGCTCAGCCGACTGTTTAGACAAATTTAAATCCCGTATAAGATCATTAAGATCTTCTTGATTTAAAAGGTGAGGTTCTGATGAATTACTTGCTTCAAATGTAGGGTCACTTCTCTCCTTTCTTTCGTCTTCAGTATGATCTGGGTCGGAGTCGGAGTTGTCTCTTAACGTCATGAAATCTGGACACTTTGGTACAGGATACTCTTCACTATGTGGCACAGGTCTCATTGCAGAAGCCAAATTGGGATACTTAACTGTATATTTTGTTTTGNTGTGGCACAGGTCTCATTGCAGATGCCAAATTGGGATACTTAACTGTATATTTTGTTTTGTAATTAATTTCCCTTAATGTTGGTTAAGCAAAAATAACAGTCAGTTAAATGGTCCTTCTGTTCCCTCCAAATCATAGGGACTCAAAACGGCACATGATGAGTAGCATTTTTCCATCCAGTGAGAAGTCTAACACATGATGCACAGCATATATTTGGGGCCCAGTCTTTNTTCACTATGTGGCACAGGTCTCATTGCAGAAGCCAAATTGGGATACTTAACTGTATATTTTGTTTTGTAATTAATTTCCCTTAATGTTGGTTAAGCAAAAATAACAGTCAGTTAAATGGTCCTTCTGTTCCCTCCAAATCATAGGGACTCAAAACGGCATATGATGAGTAGCATTTTTCCATCCAGTGAGAAGTCTAACACATGATGCACAGCATATATTTGGGGCCCAGTCTTTANATGATGAGTAGCATTTTTCCATCCAGTGAGAAGTCTAACACATGATGCACAGCATATATTTGGGGCCCAGTCTTTACCGAAATCACCAGCTTTACACCCAAAATAGACCTCATAACATTTTTTCACAAGTGGTGTGAAATTTCGTCTCTGAGCCTTGAAAGTCAATTCACCACACACGCAGCAGAAATTGTTTGGTTGATTTAAACACTTTCTTCATATATTGAAACATTTTTAAAACTTATAAAACTTACAAATAAAAACAATATACAGCAGAAAACCACTACACGTGTTGCCAGGCTCGCTACAATTTCAATACTGGCTACTGGCCATCTGCTTACTAAAACAATGCAATATTAGACAGGCAGTCAAGACGCATGGGAAAAGACAGAAGGCGTCTAGAGGTGTCGCAGAGATTCTCCGAGTCGAGATACGTGGGAAACGGCAGAAGGCACCTAGAGGTGGTGCCGCAGAGTCAAGACTTGTGGGAAAGCGCCGAATCAAGACGCGCTGGAAAGCTCAGAGTCAGATATAGCTAAGTGCCAGCATTCGTCCCTCAAGACGCCTTTGAGTCCCCAACGCCTAACGTCCACCACGTTAAAATCCATGAGATTTTGGTATTTGATGCGCCCTTAAGGCTCCCAACTTGATGGGTACAGATTCGGACAGTGTGTGTATATTTTTTGCCTAATATAGACTTCTTTATTAAAACACTGAGAGACCAAGTTATTGCTTCCCCCCGCATCTCCCCATTGCAGAGGATAACAGTTNGTGTATATTTTTTGCCTAATATAGACTTCTTTATTAAAACACTGAGAGACCAAGTTATTGCTTCCCCCCGCATCTCCTCATTGCAGAGGATAACAGTTATCTTGGTAAGAAAGATTACAACCCGCCTCCAAACAAATTCGCCCCCGACGAAGCTTTGCCCTTACGGCCACAGAAGGAAAGCGGACAAAACATTGCCCGAGGTTTCAACCCTCGGCATCCAAGGTGCCCGTAGTCTGCNTCATTGCAGAGGATAACAGTTATCTTGGTAAGAAAGAGTACAACCCGCCTCCAAACAAATTCGCCCCCGACGAAGCTTTGCCCTTACGGCCACAGAAGGAAAGCGGACAAAACATTGCCCAAGGTTTCAACCCTCGGCATCCAAGGTGCCGGTAGTCTGCGCCAGAGAGGTAACTCGTACCCTACGACCCGCCCTGTATCTCCCAGGAAGCAAGAAGCGAAGTATATTTGCAAAAATGACTGTCACAAGAAAACTATGCCTGATGGAAGAAATCTGTTTACATATTTGAATTCAGCATAAATCTGGACTAGGGTGGCTATTCAGTTTCCTTGTGAAAAAAATCATTTTGACCAGTGTAATCAGATTATATTGAGAAACTCTATTCACAGCACATTTTCTTATTATTTATTCCTAACTTCTGTCAGTGGCCTTTGACGGTACACTTAAACCTCATTCATAGGGCACCCAATTTGTATAAACACCTTGTTAGTTAAGACAGATTTTTGGGAACCAAGAAAAGCATAAGTAAAATTTGGAAAAAAAAAAAANGTATAAACACCTTGTTAGTTAAGACAGATTTTTGGGAACCAAGAAAAGCATAAGTAAAATTTGGAAAAAAAAAAAAACTACAGAAATGATATTGCATCAAAAATTTATTAAAATACAGTTACAAGATGCAGCATTTAAAAANAAAAAAAAAAAACTACAGAAATGATATTGCATCAAAAATTTATTAAAATACAGTTACAAGATGCAGCATTTAAAAACAATGTGGTTTTTATTGACTCTACTCTCATGTGATGTGTCACAGTGTGAAAATAAAAGAAACCCACTAGAAATTCCTTAAAATGTATGGTTGCCGGTGCGTAGCATGCGAGTGTGGTCGTAACCTGTCAGCTGTTCCACAGCTGGCCTCCGCTGGTACAGTTTTTCTTTTCAGCACTGTTCTTGTCTGTAAAGATACACATGTGCAGCACAGCACAGTCTATTCCCTGCTCCGTGACAGCTGCGCCAGCCAATGTTGACACTNTGTAAAGATACACATGTGCAGCACAGCACAGTCTATTCCCTGCTCCGTGACAGCTGCGCCAGCCAATGTTGACACTAACGTGTGCAGTAAACTGCAAAAAAAATATAGTGACTCCACACTTTACACTCCTTTTTTCTTCCTCGCCTGTTCCACCAATCTTGTTCCTGTTTTACCCGGCACAGAACTTCTTGGCCACTGAGTATTAGCTTATCTGCGAGCACTACCAAACCCTGTTGCCACATTTGTCAAGCATCTGCCCCTTTATAATACGTCTGTCGTAAAATCTCAATTGTGTTAATATAAATTACATTTCTTTACATATGCAGGAACATTTGAAAATATAAGAAAGTCAATAGATAAAGCACATACATGACATATTTGGGACTTTATATCTATTAAAAAAAACTGCTCAAACAGATGAAATGTAAAATTTTTAAGTTTGTAGGAAAAAACATTCGGACACATAACTTTATAAAATAATTGTTACAGTAGAACCGTGTTATAATGATAATCGACAATGGCAAAATAAATTATCGCTATAGCGAGTTATCGTTATAGCAAAATTTGTCGTGCCCCGCAATTTTTTAAATTGTATTTGCCCTTGTATATCCTGTATTTAAAGAAAGCCGTAAAAATCTACGTCTGGCAGCGGCATTATGTAACGACCAGCAGACGTGCAACGTTGCTTCCTCCTCCATTCTCCTTCCAATCACCCAAATTTTCGCGGCGGCGGGAGGGAGTAAGTTGCCTACCAATCAGCGTTCTACTTCATTTATTGTCTCTCTCTCTTTAACACACAGAAAGCCTGGATATCACTGAACTTCCCTCCCTACTTCCCTCTGCTGCCACCAACCTTGACTCCTGTCTCACCCCTCTGCACTATACTTTTTCTCCACNTAAGTTAAACCTAACTCACTCCCCTCTGTCTGCTTCCTTTCTTCTCCTGTCACTACACCCTTTCTCATCCATGTTGCCGATCAATAAATTCCTCCAAGCCTTCTTCGTTTCTGTGCCAGACGGGATTGCTAGCCTCTCAGGTAGTGAAGAAGGAAAGAGGCGACATAACATTTTTTTTTGAGGGGTGACATTTCAGAATGGCAAAAAAAAACAGCACGTCACTGTGTAAAAGAAAAGGAAGCCGGCCGTCAAGGTGCCACAAATTGTTGGTGCAATTTTATTAAAAAAATTTTTTTTCCTGATACTTGTAAAAATCATGGTGCACGTTATACACGAGTAAATACGGTATCATAAACAATGTAGCATTGTCTAGCAACTGTTATAGATGTAATCATTCTTTGCCCCTTACACGCCTGTCACGTGGCGATGCGATGACCTTCCAAGCGGCAGTCTTCCTACCCCCACAACATAAAAGGAGCGGTGGGCTGCTAGCATCTCGCCGCCCCCTACCACATNGCAGTCTTCCTACCCCCACAACATAAAAGGAGCGGTGGGCTGCTAGCATCTCGCCGCCCCCTACCACATTTAACAGTACTTACCATTCCCCTCCATCCTCTGCTATCCTTCATCCAGCGTACCCCCCTTTTTACTTGGTCTTGACTAGCTCTACTCCCATTCTTACCTCTACCCTCTTCTTTCATACCCTCCGCATTTTCCCTCTTTACAACACCCGCAAGCACCTCTCACACTCTTCTCTTCCCATGATCCTCCGACGCAAGTGACGCCATGCGACAGACTAACAAAGGCTGGCTCGGACATGGCAAATGGATGGATGTCACTTGCGATACGACGTGTTTTTAAACATTTTAAGAACACAAGTTTACAAATGTTAGTATAGCTATAGCGTAAGGCATTATTAACAGATTTGCATTATAAACAAAATTAAGTACCTATCAAATGATAGGGCAAATGACGGTGCATTAAAAAACTATTGCAATAGTGGACGTGACGCTATAGGCCATACTCGCAATAACGCGGTTCTACTGTATTTACGTACAGTTGCATGCAGTGCAAAAAATACTTCATTTTTTTCTGTAGCTGCACAAGATCTTCTTCCATGTCCGAACAGTTATAATGTCATTTCTTTCCATTACACAATTTCGCTCGTCATTATATTTATTATAACAAATCAAAACTTTGCAACCATTTTCCCATGAAATTTTTTGAAATCGTATAACCTATTTTATTACTCATAACTGCAAACATTATTTTTGTTGTCGTAATTTCCCCCCTTATCGAAAAATTCTACACCGTTTTCCAAAGACAGTCTCAATCAATCTGACACTTGTTCCCTGGCAAAACTTAATTTTTTTATTCCTAAGTGACACAAATAATGCTTTAGAGGTACAGTGGAACTGCATTATNTAATGCTTTAGAGGTACAGTGGAACTGCATTATTGCAAGTATGGCCTATATATAGCATCATGTCCACCATTGCGATAGTTTTTAAATGTGTCATTTGCCCTATCATTTGTAAGGTACTTAATTTTGTTTATAATGCAATTCTGTTAATGAAGCCTTCCACTATAGCGATGCAAACATTGATAAACTCGTATTTTTAAAAGGTTTAAACACGTTGCATTGCAAGTGACATCCACCCATTTGCCATGCCCAAACCAGCCTTTGTTAGCCTGTGTCACATGGCATCACTCATGTCAGATAGAGGAGCTTGGGTAGAGGTGCGTGCGGGTGTTGTAATGATGGAAGTAGGAGGGGTACAAAGGGGAGAGGTACGATCGGAAGTGAAGCTAGTAGAGGACAAGGAAACTGGGGGGTACGTTGGATTTAGATTAGGAGGGGCGGAGGGGAATTGTACGTACTGTGGAATGTAGGAGGGGCGGTGAGATGCTATCAGCCTACTGCTCCTATGTTGTGGAGGTTGGAAAACTGCCGCTTGCCACTTCTCCATGTGCCAGGCGTGTAAGGGGAAAAGCATGAATACGCCTTACAGTTGCTAGACAATGTTACATTGTTTATGATGGTTCGTGCATTTTTTGCATTTTATGTTGAGCGGATTTAAATCCGTGAGCGTAGCTTTATGTGTTACGGTTTTTGTAAACCTTAATTCTGTTTAAATTATGGAATGTGCTACTAAAAGAAAAATGCTTAACATTGCAGAAAATTTAAAACCACATGCGAGGTTTTCAAATGTACGTAGCCTAATTAAACACCCTCTTAGTGTACTTCATTATATAAAAATGCAGCAATATTTGTGTGTTGAGTATTTCCCGCATCTGTACGAACAGCGACACATTTATCACATTTAGTTCTTTCGATGAAGTTCAAATTGAATTTTATTTCCATACAAACAAAATTTTCCACTGCATCATCAAAACACACTCTCATAAGAAAAACTGCAAAACAATCACGTCTCACCAAAGACGTTAAACTAGAGTTCCCCACACCACCAATAAAATAAACAGAACCATAACTAGTATATTGTGTGGTCATAACAAAAATAAAACAAATTCAGATTGGCAACCAGTTATTATAGCCTACATACTGTTGTGTGAATTATACTGTTCAGTTGAGCAGGAATATCAGTAGGGCATGTGCGCTATTGTGAAGTAAAATCTATGAGATGTTATTACAAGTGTACAATACACTGAATTCTGCATGATAAACGTAGTGGAAAAATAAAGGTAATGTAAATTTTGTGCTTAAGTAATTCACACTTTTCTATAGTAAAACAAGTTAAAATCATAAGTTTTTCANTTGCAAGTATGGCCTATATATAGCATCATGTCCACCATTGCGATAGTTTTTAAATGTGTCATTTGCCCTATCATTTTGTTTATAATGCAATTCTGTTAATGAAGCCTTCCACTATAGCGATGCAAACATTGATAAACTCGTATTTTTAAAAGGTTTAAACACGTTGCATTGCAAGTGACATCCACCCATTTGCCATGCCCAAACCAGCCTTTGTTAGCCTGTGTCACATGGCATCACTCACGTCAGATAGAGGAGCTTGGGTAGAGGTGCGTGCGGGTGTTGTAATGATGGAAGTAGGAGGGGTACAAAGGGGAGAGGTACGATCGGAAGTGAAGCTAGTAGAGGACAAGGAAACTGGGGGGTACGTTGGATTTAGATTAGGAGGGGCGGAGGGGAATTGTACGTACTGTGGAATGTAGGAGGGGCGGTGAGATGCTATCAGCCTACTGCTCCTATGTTGTGGAGGTTGGAAAACTGCCGCTTGCCACTTCTCCATGTGCCAGGCGTGTAAGGGGAAAAGCATGAATACGCCTTACAGTTGCTAGACAATGTTACATTGTTTATGATGGTTCGTGCATTTTTTGCATTTTATGTTGAGCGGATTTAAATCCGTGAGCGTAGCTTTATGTGTTACGGTTTTTGTAAACCTTAATTCTGTTTAAATTATGGAATATGCTACTAAAAGAAAAATGCTTAACATTGCAGAAAATTCAAAACCACATGCGAGGCTTTCAAATGTACGTAGCCTAAATAAACACCCTCTTAGTGTACTTCATTATATAAAAAATGCAGCAATATTTGTGTGTTGAGTATTTCCCGCATCTGTACGAACAGCGACACATTTATCACATTTAGTTCTTTCGATGAAGTTCAAATTGAATTTTATTTCCATACAAACAAAATTTTCCGCTGCATCATTAAAACACACTCTCATAAGAAAAACTGCAAAACAATCACGTCTCACCAAAGACGTTAAACTAGAGTTCCCCACACCACCAATAAAATAAACAGAACCATAACTAGTATATTGTGTGGTCATAACAAAAATAAAACAAATTCAGATTGGCAACCAGTTATTATAGCCTACATACTGTTGTGTGAATTATACTGTTGAGTTGAGCAGGAATATCAGTAGGGCATGTGCGCTATTGTGAAGTAAAATCTATGAGATGTTATTACAAGTGTACAAGACACTGAATTCTGCATGATAAACGTAGTGGAAAAATGAAGGTAATGTAAATTTTGTGCTTAAGTAATTCACACTTTTCTATAGTAAAACAAGTTAAAATCATAAGTTTTTCATTTGTTGTAAATGTCTGTTTTCAATGTTGACATTTTTCATTTCCTCCAAAATAGTATTCCTTATTGTCTAAATATTTTTCTAACCTACCATAAAGCTACATTTGTTTACATTTGAACAGATATGTGTAGTGTCCGCGGGTTGGAACACAACAGGAAAGTAACATCTGTTCATCGTGCCAGCCCTTCCTGTTACGAAAATTTACCGTGTCTACACATGGGACTGGAGGAAGTGTATTATTAATCCGCTGTTGGCTTTGTGCGCATGAGAGAGAGAGAGAAATGGAGGGAGGGCAAGAGAGTGTTGTGCGCACATGCGAGAGTGTGTGCGCGTGAGAGAGACAGGAGGAAAAAGTAAGCGGTCAGTAGGGCAAGTGATGGGGAGAAGCGGAAACGATAAGAGTCTCAGGAGAAGAATCAATGAGGCAGTAAATACCAGCCCTAGTCAGATCCTTTTGAGACGAAATCTGCCCTACCCAGAGGGACATCAGGTTGGCATCCCTGGCCCNATACCAGCCCTAGTCAGATCCTTTTGAGACGAAATCTGCCCTACCCAGAGGGACATCAGGTTGGCATCCCTGGCCCAGATCACGAGGGCATGCTCCGCCCAAGACCATTACATAATCCACAAGTATCCACAACTTAAGACAGGGGTGAGAAGTTTTCAGATGGGCGAAGCAGTGTTCCTCCGCAGCCACCCACTCAGAGATGCTAGTGGGAAATTCAGTGCAGGACTCGCCGCCAAGTGGGAAGGTTACTACAAGATTGTGGGAAGACAAGAGAATGTGTACTGGGCGGAGGACAACCGAGGACGAATCCTTAAGGCCACCACAGAACAGGTTTGTCCTTGTCCAGCCGGTATACAGGACCCTGAAGAAGTGCAAACCGAGGACNGTATACAGGACCCTGAAGAAGTGCAAACCGAGGACGATGGGGAAAAAGAATTGGGGGGATGGAAGATGACCCCCTGCCACCTACACCCACCAAACTTCCACTGCCAACCTTCCGGGATACAGGACTCAAGCTGACCACAAGAGGAGGAAGTGTTCAACCAACTCCCATGGAGGATGCACAAGTACTTTGGACAATAGTGTCTGTTACGACGCTGCCCTCCACCCTAACAGACTTCAGAAGGCGAGTGGCTGCCTGGTTCGGCCGAGAGAGATAGAGATATAGATATAGAGATATATTGAACCTCCACTCCAGTAGGATGGTAAATTTTTACCTTCATTATTTAAACAAATATATGTGTTTTACATCAAATCACGTTCGTTACACAAGTGAAAAGTTTTTAATTTAAAGTGAATATTTAATCATAATTTTACTTGAATAAGTTATTTTTAATGACATATTTAGGCTGTTGGTTCAAAAATACATGCAATTTAAGGTTACGTATTATATTTCTCAGGTGTGAAATCAATCTGCATCCATTCTTTTTTATTATACCTCATATTTTTTGTTCCTCCACTGAAAAAGTAATTTTCGAGAATCCACTGTGTTAAAAAAATAGAACAGTTGCACTAAACATTTTTTTGGGCTAATAATTTAAGGTACGTATTCTAAGCCATATTCCTGTTTTTCAAAAATATTTTAGGAAAAAATGTTCAGCTTAGAATCGAGTAAATATGGTAATTCAAAATGGCAGAGAGCACATACAGAGTAAATAGTCTTCCCACAGTCCCCCCTATGCATGCGCTCAAAATCAGGATAATGGTTGGAATCCACTGTTGTCCAGCCTGCCAGCTCATAGCTCGTTGTTGAAGTTTCAAGGAAATGTATCTCCTGACCTCCACTGGGAAACCCATCACGTTCCCTCCCATCACCCCAATGGGACGATGGTCGTCGACAAATGGTTGCCTTAAATACGGTGCCTTTCGAAGTGGCTCGTGGGTTCCCTTAGCAAATACCATCTGCTCACGCCTTCCACATTAAGATTGGAAAACTCTAGCCCAAACCCTTAACGACCCACATCACTTACCACACTTGCTACATTGCTGCAGGAAGAATGGTTGGCCACTCCCCCAGAGATGTGTTGAGACAACTAGTTGACAGTGTCCTCCATGGGATTAAAGCTCTAATAAAGGCAATATATCGGAGGGACACTTATAGAATAGTTTCATGTAGATATCCAGATACTTTTAATCTGATAAAATATTTCCTTTTTAGGCAAAATTTGATTTTATGAAGTATAGGTGTTACTTTTGCCCTTTACTTAGTCTCCTTTATTGTATACCACTAATTTATTCCTTGTACACTTTAAAAATACAAGCTTAAAGTTTCAGAAAAGAAAGAATGATAGTTAATAGCAAATTATAAGGGTGTGTGAGCAGTACATAAAGGACTTCTACTGTTTCAAGTTTTTATTTCCTTTACATTTTGTAGGTTTTATCTCTGACAATAAGTTTTTACAAGAATAAAGTATACACATTGTGATTTTGTGCTTGTAAGTCTGGTTTTAAACTGATATTTTTCATGCGTATACTGTGTTGCTGTTTGGGTATGTTCATACTAGTAAATACATTTTTCAGATTAAAAAATCATGTATTAGCCATGGTTTAAACCAGTTGTTCTTAAACCGTGGTTTGTGGACCACTGGTGGTCTGCAACTAGATCCTAAGTGATTCGTAAAATAAATTGCATAATTAATTTGATAATTACTAAAACCATTATCTCTACATTTTGGTTCTTTCATGAAAGAGGTGCGATGGATGTGGTCATTGTTAGGCCGATAGTCTACACCTGTTGGTCCATGGTAAAGGAAAGTTTGAGAAACACTGGTTTAGACCAATGAATAAATGTGTAGTTAGTGTTATTACAATTTGCAAGTTCAAAATATTGTTTGTGGGAAAGTTAATACATATATGTGTACAAGTACTCAAGAGAAAAATCATTTTTAGCTTTGTAAGAAAAAATTGATTTTATTGGCAGGAAATTATTTTATGTGGGAATGTTATAATACTTTTATTTTCTGTGTAAACTGTGTTATTTAGAGACTAGGGACACTTGTTACCCTGAAAGATGCAGCTGCACAGAATGTTTTCCTGGGTGGTCTGGACAGTGATGGCAATGATGGGAAATATACAACAATATGGCAAGATGACATCACACAGGTAGGCGCACATCATGTACTTTGTTGCCTGGATGCATACATGGAACACAGAGGTACTGATTGTGTGATTATATTCAGGTGACCTTTCACGTGGCTACATTGATGCCAAACAAAGAAAATGATCCACTGTGCAATAGCAAGAAGCTTCACATTGGCAATGACTTTGTCTCTATTGTCTACAATGAAAGTGGAGAGGATTACAACATACAAACTGTCAAGGTTAGTGAAGTTGAGAACTTTCACGAGTCTTATGAAAGGGAAAATCTTTGTTCCTCATGTTTTCTATTACTAACTGTGAAACCATGTGTTTTAACTTGAATAGCAATGACTCAATGCTGGAATGTAATTTTCATTTATGGCAACTGATCNATTTTCATTTATGGGAACTGATATTTTATCTCTATGGTGAGAATTAGTTGATTGGTCACTTCTATACAGATGTCAAATTGTCAGAATTGTGTGGCAAATGTCCGCATAAACAATCTCTTCCAAATGTGCATTATCTATCCTGTTTTATCGAACTGAGTTATAAAAATTGCACAGTTTACAGGATTACAAATTATTATATTACATAGAGCTGTGATGAATATTTAATTTATTTTTGTTTCATAATGATTACATAAACTAATTGTTGATTAAAAATATTTTCTTACGGAAAGTGTTAACAAATTTTATTGTTTTACCTATGCTGTCATAAATAGGAGAGTGTGAATATTTGAAAATTCGAATAGTTGCGAATAGTAATTTACGAATTATTCACATTTAAACTTCAAATATATTTTGTGAAAATTGTTGAAAGTTTTCAAGTCTAATGTAGCATATCTGGAAACTAAAGACTCAGTGGAAAAGATGCTCAATTTATACTGTTTTCAAACAATTTTGTAGTTTTTGTCCCAAACTCCACTGGCCTTTCCATTTTCTCTCTCCCTCTCTATCTCTCTTTCTCCTTCTTCAGTGAGCAAGACTTGCCTGACGTCACAGATGGGGGGTAGAAACCATGGTGTGCCTGGTATCGGGCACGTGACGTGCTGTGACATCACTTTGTCCACACAAACACACACCAGTGGGAAGGCCACTTATGAGGAGGGCGACCCACCATAAGATAACACAAACGCTATGTGGATTTTCTGTTTCAACAAATTCTTGTTACTTTGCCTTTTTAATCTGAACTTGGTTATTTTGTCTTTATNACATCACTTTGTCCACACAAACACACACCAGTGGGAAGGCCACTTATGAGGAGGGCGACCCACCATAAGATAACACTATGTGGATTTTCTGTTTCAACAAATTCTTGTTACTTTGCCTTTTTAATCTGAACTTGGTTATTTTGTCTTTATGNCTATGTGGATTTTCTGTTTCAACAAATTCTTGTTACTTTGCCTTTTTAATCTGAACTTGGTTATTTTGTCTTTATGCTATTATTTTGCACCCACCCACACCAGCAAACCAGATGTTGAAGTCTCAGTGATGATCAAGTCTATATGCATTGCTTGTTAACTGCATCAGTTTTTATTTTTTTATTTTGGTCCCTTGGAAATCTATCCATACAGGTTACAATGTATTTCATTTTGACTTAGGATTATATTAAAAATGGTTTTATTACATTTTTCACTTATAAAAGCTTTCCCACAGGTTATTAGGTTATAAAGTATACTGCATATGTAAATTTGGAATATCAGTTTTGTATATTATTTCAAGCCATGTGTACATGTGAAGTGTCCTCTATATAGTGAACATTAAAAAAATGTTCCATTAAGATTCATTATAAAAAGGTCTATTATATTTATTAATTTGTAATATTTTCATGTTAAAAATTAATTCTGTGACATGCATTTGTTTTGACTATTCCTGTTCATAACCTAATATTTTGATGCGTAACGCTTCATACTCATTATTATTATTCGACTCATCATCACTTGTAAACCCGCTGAGAAGCAGCCGTGAGCATGCAAGAGTTTACCCCTAAGCTTGCAGTGGATGTAGCCTGCAATCACAGTCAAACATTTCCCTGCTCCATGTCAAGAGATGGCAGCAGCGGCGCCGCCCGGCCCAAACCCGAAGGGGAGGCGGCCGAAGATTACAGAGAGTGAACGAAGCACGCTGGAACCCACCAGCCAAGAGGAATATAACTCAGTGCACCCAGCAGAAATGGCAGTCAGGCGAGACATCTTGCTCTAGCACCATCAGGTGCTAGGACTCTCTACCATTCCAGTTCCCTCTCCGAGGAGCCAACTCCAGTGGTCCACTTAGCACAAGTCGTGCTAAGGCTCTCTACTGCAAAGCCACAGTCCTCCTCAGGACTCTCCTAGACTGTCCAGTCTTCTACCAGTTCTTCAGCCGATGACGCCTTCCCCAAAACAGCAGCCGAAGAGTCATCGCTACGTCCTGACACTTGCTGCCAAGCATCACAACACCAGACACATACACAACATGTGGTGCCCCGGGTTCCTTCAGGACAACAAACCACAATTANTGCCAAGCATCACAACACCAGACACATACACAACATGTGGTGCCCCGGGTTCCTTCAGGACAACAAACCACAATTAGGGTCCAGTTGTTTTCACAACTTCTTGATTGTTGGCTCTCGTCCACTCTTCAAGCTAGGCTCCTCAAGCCGACAAGCACGTTCACCTGTCTTGCTCTTGTACAAAGTTCGTTGGATCATCTTGTGTGTTTAGAGATAGAAGGTAGTTGTTTTCTGTTCTCATGGGAATAAAACAAGTAGTCTAGCTAACTTCTGTTTTTCCTTGCTCTGTAGTGAATGTGTGTCTTTTCCTCAACCTAGTGTCACTCTCGGAGGGAGCGGCAGGGGACCGTGATTTGGCAACAAGTTTTTGACGTAGAGTAGAACTGCGGGCTGCTCCAAACCAGGACTGCATGTACGTCACACACAAGAACAAGTTTGACGGCCACCCATACTGTGGACCCGGTATGTAAAGGTACCTGGTGCGCATGTACAGTAGAGCCCCAACCACTATAAAGAGACTCGACGAAGCATCTGGGCCAACTAAGTCAGCTAACCTATTCCCTCCAGAGCATATAAACTCGCAGCAGGGGGTGCCAGGCCTAATGAGACTTGACCCAGGTACTTCTGGAGTATATGTTAGCTAGGTGGTTGTTGCCTGCCACACATTATAGGATGAACATTAGNTGTGTTTAGAGATAGAAGGTAGTTGTTTTCTATTCTCATGGGAATAAAACAAGTAGTCTAGCTAACTTCTGTTTTTACTTGCTCTGTAGTGAATGTGTGTCTTTTCCTCAACCTAGTGTCACTCTCGGAGGGAGCGGCAGGGGACCGTGATTNCCTTGCTCTGTAGTGAATGTGTGTCTTTTCCTCAACCTAGTGTCACTCTCGGAGGGAGCGGCAGGGGACCGTGATTTGGCAACAAGTTTTTGACGTAGAGTAGAACTGCGGGCTGCTCCAAACCAGGACTGCATGTACGTCACACACAAGAACAAGTTTGACGGCTACCCATACTGTGGACCCGGTATGTAAAGGTACCTGGTGCGCNCTACCCATACTGTGGACCCGGTATGTAAAGGTACCTGGTGCGCATGTACAGTAGAGCCCCAACCACTATAAAGAGACTCGACGAAGCATCTGGGCCAACTAAGTCAGCTAACCTATTCCCTCCAGAGCATATAAACTCGCAGCAGGGGGTGCCAGGCCTAATGAGGCTTGACCCAGGTACTTCTGGAGTATATGTTAGCTAGGTGGTTGTTGCCTGCCACACATTATAGGATGAACATTAGCACCTTTTCTGTTCATGATGTTCGCTCACAGATAAGGGAGCAGGGTGGAAGGCCCAGAGGACTGCTTCTATCCTTGCATCTCGCCACCCCCTAAGTAATCAACCCACACCAGCCCTCAGCTGCAAGTACTCACCGAAGAGCGCACAAGCTGCCCAGCATTTAGTGAAGCCTCACTCCGCTACCCTCCTGTCCAACCTATTTGGCCTCACAGTTAGGGTTCCTGGAGCTGCTCACCTCACCATCGAACTACTCCGTCAGGGGTACACTCTTCTCTTGGGAGTGATACTGCTTGACCCAGAGGACACCAGCGAGCCACCAGCACCAGCTGACCATGTGCCTGCCAGCTGGCCGGCACTCTTGTTACCAGCAGACGACAGCAGTGTTAGCCTGCTCAGCCATCTGCTCCAGCCAGAGCTGAAGTCTACTAGTCAGGGCCAGTATCCGTGTTTCAAATGCCCAGAGGCATCACCTCGCTCTCACAGACTTTGTAGCCTGTAGGCGCCCGACGTGCCCTATCTTATATAAGGGACCAGCGCAAGGCCGACGAGTCATTCTACAGACGCCTCTGCAGTAGAGTCCGCCCCTTACCTGTGCAACTGACCTGCAACTTCTCCACTCTTGCTGTGACGTCCCTCTCCTTAGGCTGTAATGTGTCAAAAGAAGGGTATGGAAATGGTTTTTAAGTGGCGCCCAGTGTGGGGCCATTGCCAGTTTAACTGCGGTGGATTAGCAGGTCCAGGTCAGAGCAACTTGAGATAAGAGAACGAGCCAGGCTATATGACCCAGAAACCAAACCAGACTTCATGGAGTCTTGAAATATCCTGTGTGGCACTCAACTTAACCTCCTCACGATATCCGAAGGAGGAAAGATGACAATGAACCCAGTACAGGCCGCTGCCATGGCCGACGAAACTAGAGAAAATGTGAACGAAAGGTACCGACCTCCCACATACACCGGCCTAGGCCAATACACAATTCAGTGCGCTCACTGCCAGACACGTTATCACTGTCTTTGTCTGGGCTGGAACGACGTGCCGATACCGCTGCGAATCTTGCCGCGTGCAGCAAGGCGCCAGATGCGACTGGTATAACAGTGAAGGGTGGAGCATTACACGGTGCGTTGCGTAACATGCGCTCAGACTTTCCTTTATACGTGTCTAGGCTGGCCAGACGAGAGAATTATGCGACCAGGGCTAGTTTACCACTGCAAAATGTGTCACCGGGCACAGGAATACAGACCTAGCAACCCAGGATATTTCGCTCCCAGTACCGCTAGACTCGCCAATGAACCGCAGTTGCCAGAGTTCACCGGCTGCCCACAATAAGACCCCATCATGTTCACCAAAGAATGTGAGACGGAATTTAAATTCAGCGGCATTCTAACCAAGCAATGGGTGACCCGCATCTGCATGTAACTGTCAGGGAAATCCCTTGAATGGTGGAATTGCTATGGCAAGTTCATCACCTAATGGGAATAGCTGTGTAGCAGACTCGCTATCCAGTTCTCAGGGGTGGAGGTACTCGCATGGTTAACTTCAGAAATTCGTATCAATTACCAGACAGTTGACGACAAAGCCGAGGTCTTCATCAGACGTAAAGTACAGATGTATCAGCGTATCATGCCCGAAGGAACCGAGGAGGGATGCGTTAAGAGCAATCACTTGAATACTCCTCCCTAACGTTCGGAACCTACTGCAAATCCAGCTCCCACAAACAGTGGATGAACTCCTAGAGAGTGTCCGGGGAAACTGAACATAACAATAAGGCACAAGCCACCTTAGAACACCCAAAGTTCTCCCAGNCTCCTAGAGAGTGTCCGGGGAAACTGAACATAACAATAAGGCACAAGCCACCTTAGAACACCCAAAGTTCTCCCAGTCGAAGGGGGAACTCAAGATACCGGGACCACGAGTTGACCCAGCTCCAGTACCAACGCCCAAGCTTCCTAAATGTTGGTTCTGTCTGGGTTTTCACTTCAACTGGGACTACCCAGTAAAACAGGCTGAAAGAAACCGCAGAGAGAATGCGGGGACCAAATTCCAACTGGGAAGTCACTCCCACTGCCAAAAATAACCATAACCAGGAACGAAGCAAGGACCAGGGAAATGACCGGACCGGGGTGCCAAGTGGACTACCACTTCCGGTAGCAACAAGTCCACCCCAGCCATCCAGACGTTAATTGAGGGGGAAAATCATCCCCGTGTAGAAGTGGCAGTCAACTGTAATACCGCAGCAGAAATGCTAGACCACGCGGCGACCGGTGACTTCATACATAATGACCTACATACCGTCGGCCAGCACGCTGCGCTACGAACGGAAGAGAGAAGGGTACACATGGCCCAACGTGACCAACTCCTTGAAATAGAAGGCACTGTCAACCTTCATTTGAAGATTGGAAATCGTGACCACCAAGCAGAATTCCTCGTAGCACCTCACCTCGGGGAGGAATCATATTGGGACAACCGTAGCTACAGAGCCAGCATTGCATTATAGATTGCGGACAGAAGTTTATCTATATTGGCCATCAAGAACGGGCCACCATAAACTGGGACCATGGGAAGGAGGCAAAACCCCCAGAATTCTGCAATTGCTATCCTTCGGTCACGACGTCTACCCAAAAGGGAATTACCCGCAACAAGGATTGATCAAGTCCATCTTTGAAGCGAAACAACTTCAAACCAAAAAACAACTACAGAGATTTCTCAGGTTGTGCAACTGGTTACGCGACTGTACCAAACATCGCCCAGCTGATGGGCCCCCTATATCAGCTACTGGTGAAAGACACCCACTGTAAGTGGGGAAGCTACCAACAAACTGTGTTTCAGGAACTCAGAGCCAGCTTCCAGACAATACCAGTACTCCACCGCCCTCAAAAAGGAAGGCCATTGATTTTGAAAACTGATACATATCAAACCGGACTAGGTGCAGTTTCAATACCCAGAAAACGATAAGAGATCTCAGGTAATCGCCTATGCTAGCACCAGGCTCAATGTCACCGAAGAATGCTACCATATTAAACGAGCAAGAGTGTCTCGCCATCATCTGGGCCATGCGCTAATACCGCTACCATTTCCAGGGACACCCCGTCATCCTCCAGATGGACAGCAAAGCCCTCAAGTGACTACATGAATCTAAGAACACCAAGGGGAAACTCAGTCGCTGAGCCATGTTCCTCACTGAATTCGTATTCAGAGTCAAATACTGTCCCGGAAGGATGAATGACCTGCCAGACTCCCCCTCTCGTAAGCCCGACAAACAAGAAAAACCGGAGGAGAAGGAGGAGTAGGAGAAGATGACCCCCTTCTGCCACCTTCCCAACATCTGAGGAGGTGATCGGACTGCAGCAGCTGCAGATAAGCACGTATACCCTGAGCTATCATAAACAGCAAGACCCAGAGGTAAGATGCCTGCTCGCCGACGTACCCCACCTGTACGAACTGCACAACACGTTGGTTTGGTCCCGCAACGGGAACCCAGGTGTGGAAAAAGAAGCTCTCTGTCCCCACAGCATTACGACCAGGGATATGCGAGCATCACCACTATCACCAACAAGCGGGACACCCAGGTATGAGAGAAACACTCAGAGACCGAGGCCAGCTCTATACCGTGGATCCTCTATGTTTTGAACTCAGATGGATTTAAAGCCCACATCTGTGATCCCATTTTTGATTTATCTGCATTTCAAAATCACATTCGTTGAAAGTCCAAATGTATTGAAATTTTTTGTCAGTCCCCTGAGAAACAATGGATAGAGAAACCACTGTATTTGGGACATGATGAGCAGAGACTTTAGGCAGTATGTCAACAATTGTGAGGCATGCTGTCATCACAAGACCTACCCCGTACCCAAACCCACTGGCATATCACTTTGCCCACAAACGCTGTGGACTCACTTAGCCGCAGATTTGATGGGCCCATATCCCCGAAGTATCGGAGGGAACCGCTATCTACTGGTCACTACGGACCAGTTCTCTAGATGGGTAGAAGCCTTTACCCCACCCAGTAAAGAGACTCTGGGAATCTTTCGGAAGTTTGAGAAAGAGATATTTCTCCACTTTGGATACCCCCAAGTGATCCTGACAGATAATGGACCCAATTCACCAGTATGACTTTGAAGAAGGCCTGTAATAAATGGGGGGTGGAGACATGGACAACCCCACCATATCACCCACTAGCTAACCCCACTGAGCGGAGGAATCAGGAGTTAAAGAAGAGCCTCCGATTCAGGGTGGGAAACGACCATTAACATTGGAATACCCATCTGTCGGATATACTATTCACCTTGAGGCTGCAAAATAATGAGGCCATTAACACCTCACCCAGCAAATTGCTGTTCGGCCGACCTCTATCCAGACCTGGAGATTGGTAATGGGAAGCAGAACCTGCCACTATTTCCCAGCCTGAGACCATGCAAATGGATGCACAATTTTGCACCCAACAAGCGAGAGAAACCCAAGGAAGATATATGAACATAAGTACCCCAAACCCAAAACGGATATAAAACAGGTCGATATAGGAGAAAAGGTGCTCCTCAAGATCCACCCACTGAGCCGTGCCAAGGCCCAGTTCAGAGCCAGCCTGGCACAAAAATGGGAGGGCTCTTACACTGTTGTCGTGAGGCAGGAAAATGTTTCGTTAATGAAGACATCCACGGTAGAGTAAGAAAAGTAACCCGAGATCAGATGAGACCCTGCCCCTCAGAAACAACTATCTTGGACAAGGCTCCAGATGGACCTTGGGAGGAAGAACCAGTTGACACTGAGCCCCTACCAGGACTCTGCCACCCACAAAGGAAAGTACTAGCTTCGAGAGGTACGCCCACAGCCGGCGGCGATCAACCGAGAGACGACGACGGGTTATTATCACCAGTCACCGCTGGAGGGCCGACACCTATGGGAGCCACCACCGTAGAAATATATAGGTCACCGAGGGAGCAATGTCCATCCGGACTATTCCCTCCACACCATCCAGATACCAGCAACCCAGATCACCACGGGGTAGTTCCTGAGCCAGCTGCTCTCAGCTCTCGTGGCGATCACCTCTGGCCCGCGAGCCCTGGCTGATGCAGATTATCTTGGGCTGCATCAAAGAAGAAGATGAGCCCCACAGTGATGCAGTGCCAGACGGCGGTGCTAATCTGTCTCATCTTGACCGAGCAGAGGTGCCCGACCCCGCAGGCGAGGCCCAGGGAAATGTCCTCCACCTTCTGCCGTAGCCGAAGAAGCAGATGAGCCCAACAGTGACACAGTGCTGGACAGCGGTGCCGATCTGTCTCATCTAGACAGGGCAGAGGTGCCCGACTCTGCAGGCGAGGCCGAGGGCTATTTCCAGCCCTTGCCCTCGCCTGTTGCAGCAGCTGAAGGAGATGAGACCGTCCGGGAAGCAGAACCGGAGGAACCCAGTCCAGCAAGCGAGGTGCAGATGGGTACCGAACCCCTACCTCCGCTCAACCAGTACGAAGCCGCCATCCCAGGTAACAGTGTTGACCCCCAGAGGCAAGAGTTACCACATTGTGCCTGCTGCATGAACTATCAGAACCTAGGCGGCAGGTACAGGGAGTCTAAGTGGAGGCCAACCCGTAAATTCAGGTTGCGTTACCCTAAGCACGCAGTTTTGCGATTGCGGAGAGACACCAATAAGTGACCGCAAAATTGATAAATGGGGACCAGTGAATGTCACGTAGAAAGACAGAACTCTAAAGTGATTAAGTGAAACTAATCTGGGGTTTACCAAGACTAAAGGATGTCATAGTGACTTAGTGTTATAAGAAACAGTGCGTGTGTAAAAGCAACATGCTAACAAAACAGTGCTACCATTTAAAAAGTGACATGGACCAAGCTTGTTCCCGGAACTAGCACGCCAACCACAATGACAGTCTCCAGCGCCGCACCCAGGAAAAAAAACTGTAAGTAGGTGAACTGCCATATACGCAAGAAGTATCGGCAAATGCCAAACAGTTTAGGAAAAGACTGCAAATATCACCCAACAGAGAAAATTGTATATATTGTAAAGTGTAAATGTGTTCTATTTCATTATTATATTGTTTTGAAGTGCCATGTTTTATTTAGCTAATGTAGGTGACCCGTATGTTATTATAAGTAGGTTTAATTTTTTAATTATTTGAAGTGTAACTCATCTTGTTGAACAGGATTATATAGTTAGTAAAAGGGGAAAGTACCCCGCTCTCAGGTTAGAACCCAGTGCTATACGTAACATGTCCCTGCCATGCGACACATAAGAGAGGCTAGAGAGCAGCCCGTTTATAACTTCGCCATCAGCGCTATGGCAGGAGACAGATAAAACATGCCCATGTGAGTTTGGACTAACTCCCTTTATTCTTTTTGTGCTATACAATAAGTGTCACATGCAAAATTGCATCTTTTATAGCAGAAAACAATCTTTAATTTGTCCTATGTAAGTACCCACAGCCATCAGCTGTTCAGTGTGAGCGACACGCTTTCTTTCTCAACCTTGCGGCTGCATCTGCTGCTCGCTTAGGGGCAAACTCTTGCATGCCCGCGGCTACTTCTCAGCAGGTTTACAAGAAGTTGCAGGGGCGATGCCGTGACTTCCTATCATTATGTCGTTGCTGGCCTTGGAGGCAGCCAGTCGACGTTAAATTCTTCCCTCTGGGGCGTGTGGCACACGCGTGTTGATGTGGAATTGAATAATAATTATAATAACAATAATGAATAGGAAGCATCAGGCGTTAATTCGCCCCCTCTCCATTCCGACGGAGAATCATCTCTGCGATTCTTCGTCTAAATGTAGAGGGGGCAAATGAACACCTAATGCTTCCTACTCATTATTATTATTAAACTTCACATCAACAAATGTGCACTACGTGCACCAGAGGGTAATTTATCTCCGACTGGTCTTTTCCAAGACCTGCACTGTCATAATGATAGGATGTCACAGCGTCGCTCCCGCAACATGTAAACCCTCTGAGAAGCACCTGTGGGCATGCAAGTGTTTACCCCTAAGCGAGCACCAGATGCACCCCGCAATCATGCTCAAAACCTCTGCAACCAACCCGTCAAGAGATGGCAGCAGCGGCACCGCCCGACTAGAACCTGAAGGGGAGGCTGCCAAAGATTACAGAGAGTAAACGAAGCATGTGGGAACCTTCCAGCCAAGAGGAATATAACGCCGTGCACTCAGCAGAAAAGCTAGTCAGGCAAGACAGCTCACCCTCTCACCATCCAGTGCTAGGAGACTGCTAACCCTGCTCCTCCCCAAGGAGCCAATGCCAGTTGCCCACATAGCTTGCCTCAATACAAGTCATGCTAAGGTTCTGTACTGCACAGCTACAGTCCTCCTCAGGACACTCCTAGACCTTCCAGTCTTCTACCAGTTCTTCTGCTGACGACGCCTTCCCTAACAGAGCAACCGAAGACTCATCGCTACCCCCTGACACTTTCCATGAAGCATCACTACACCCCGACATGTACACAACACGTGGTGCACCGAATCCTTTCAGAAATACAAGCCACAATTAGGGTCCAGTTGTTTTCACAACTACTTAATTGTCAGCTCTCGTCCGCGCTTCAAGCCAGGCTCCTCAAGCCGACAGGCATCTTCACCTGTCTTGCTCTTGTATAAAGTCCGTTGAACAACTAGTGTGTGTAGAGGTAAGAGGTAGTATGGGTCAACGTGTTTCTATTCTCATGGGAATAAAACAAGTAGTCTAGCTAACTTCTGTCTTTCCTCATACTGTACTGAACGTGTGTCTTTACCGTAACCTGGTAAGCATCACCCTTGAAGAGACTGGCAGGAGACTGTGAATTGGCTACAAGTTTCCTATGTAGAGTAGGACTGCGGGCAGCCCCTTACCAGGACTGCACGTACGTCACACACAAGAAGAATTTTGACGGCCACCCATACTATGGACCCGGTACGTAGAGGTACCTGGTGCGCAAGTGTGGTAGAGCCCAAAACACTAGAAAGACACATGATGAAGCATCTGGGCCAACTAAGTCAGCTAAGCCATTCCCTCCAGACCGTTTAAACTCACCGGAGAGGGTGCCAGGCCTGATGAGGTTTGACCCAGGAACTTCTGGAGTACACTTTAACTAGGGATTTTTTGCCTACCACACTCTACAGGATGAATATTAGAACCTTTCCTGTCCATGATGTTCGCTCACAGATAAGGGAGCAGGGTGGAAGGCCCAGAGGACTGCTTCTATCCTTGCATCTCGCCACCCCCTAAGTAATCAACCCACACCAGCCCTCAGCTGCAAGTACTCACCGAAGAGCGCACAAGCTGCCCAGCATTTAGTGAAGCCTCACTCCGCTACCCTCCCGGCCAACCTATTTGGTCTCCCAGTTAGGTTTCCCGGAACTACTCACCCCACCGTTGAACTACTCTGCCTGGGGTACACTCACCTCTTGGGAGTGATACCGTTCGACCCAGAGGACACCAGCACCAGCCAATCNCAATCACGTGCCCGCCATCTGGCCGGCACCCTGGTTACCAGCAGGCGACAGCAGAGCCAGCCTGCTCAGCCTTCCGCTCCTACCAGAGCTGAAGTCTATCAGCCTGGGCCAGTGTCTACTGCATGGAAGAGACACCAATGGTAAGCTGGCCCGCACCCGTGTGTCCAACGCCCAGAGGCATCACCTCGCCCTCGCAGACTTTGTACTCTGTAGGCGTCCGACGCACCCTATTTTATATAAGGGACCAGCGCGAGGCAGATGATTCATTCTACAGGTGCTTCTGCAGTAGAGTCCGCCCCTTATCTGCCCAACACACCTGGCGCAAAATTTAAAAACTTCCCCACTTTTGTAATGATGTCCCTCTCTCTAGGCCATCACGCATCACTTTTATACGAACCCAAATGTGTAGCAAAGCACCCAAGCACAAATTGCCAATTAGACAACTTTTTTGCAAGTAACATTTATCTTGTTTATTGTAAAACCAATGCATATATAAAAACAATCCCGCTTTTTTGTTTCAAGCTTATCACTTGACTGTCAACAGCAACAAAACAATTAAATAATGTTATTCATATTTCCTGTTTTCTGTGTTCACAATTAAGTATTTATATAAATATAGCCTAAAATATTTTTTCTGTAAATTTTTGTCTTCATCGAATGTACATGGTTTTGTTGTATTACTCTATTAAATTTTTGGATATTGTAAACTGAAATAAGTTAAAAATTACTTTTAATTGTGCTGCTCATCACCAATACCATTGTTCACCAATCTTTGTTCATCTTTTAGTATTGTAGTAACCTAAATTAAACTTAAATATATGCAAAACGTTTTTCATACATCGGCAGCACATAGGTTGAATCAGCATTACAGTTTCAACATATCAGTGACTTACAGGGACTTTTAAGCGATTTTCCAAGATTTTCTGCAGTTTTAGGGATCTTTAGTGATTTTTTACTGATTTATTTCAATCGTGTACACCAATTTTCTCAGGCAGGGGTTGAAAATAGCCACTTATCTCACTTATTGTCACTTATTTTGTACAAATCACTTATTGTCACTTTTATTTAAAAAGGTCACTTATTTCACTTTAATATTTTAGATCATTTGCAAGGTTATGATGATGCACTGTTGGCCTGTGTTTTCGGCAGTTTCATAACATAAAATACTTATAACCAAAGTGTATTGGCCATACTTTGCCTATCATTGAGTGCCATTTCTCAGTTTCTACACCATGAGCACTCTTAAGTTTTTCAAGATTGTGGCATTTCTGGGTTCCAACACCATGAGCGCTCTGTGTAGTCGAGATCATGGCATTTTTCCATTCATCTGCCAGTAGCATTTTTTTGTTGTCTGGATCGAGACAGCTGCGTTTTCAATTTGTTCACCAGGATCGTCTTTGAATTAGAGTTTGATTAGTTGATACAGCGGAAAATCTCAACCGCATGTCTTACATCGTCTTACATTATATCTGTGACTGTTTTCTTGTAAACTGTGTTTACAATGAAAAATAAAAAATTAAATTATGTGTTATGAGGTATACAGAAGAACTGAAAACGTGTTATCTTGTGTGGTGGTTTCCAATAGGATTTAGCGGGTTGTGCGGTGTTGGAATTTTCTTAAGCCTTAAAAGAAATCGTTATTTTTTATATATTAAGTAAAACTTGTGTAGTGGCAATTAATCATAGCAAAGCAGTCAGTGTTGTTGGCGGGAAACTATTAATTACAATAAGGTTAGCATAAAAATGATTAAAAAGGTGTGTATATGCACATGTTTAATTATATTTGTTGCACTAAAATAAGCTTCTCTGCTAAAAAAATTTATACTTTGAAGTATGATCTGCTTAAATATTGTTGCTATTCCTGATTAGGTTAGGAACTAAAGTAAACAGGACAGGCTTGTTGCGTGTTTTCATTGGCTGGACTTAAGAATTATCAGTGAATTGGGAATCGTAAATCCAGAAGACGTANCAGGCTTGTTGCGTGTTTTCATTGGCTGGACTTAAGAATTATCAGTGAATTGGGAATCGTAAATCCAGAAGACGTAGTTTCATATGCAAGGAACGGGATTACTGCATAATTCTTAACGCATCATTTTTAAAATTGTAATCCCAGTTTAATAGTGACTGATTTCTTATATTTGTCCCTACGTCATTTGTAATTACAAAATCAATGGAATTAAAAGCAGTTTTGTGTGATTTGTGAAACAAAAGCAAAGGTAGTGTGTTTAATAATTGGGAAGTGCTATTTTCGAAGTGAGTGGCTAGAAAGACATGATGATAATGGATACATTTTCAAGGAATGTGCCAAAACACTGAGTGTTATGGAAGTTTTTTGTAAGATTTGTTGCGTTACGATAAGCATTTGCTGAAGCAAAACGTAATCAAGCACTTTCGCAACATGCTANCAGGCTTGTTGCGTGTTTTCATTGGCTGGACTTAAGAATTATCAGTGAATTGGGAATCGTAAATCCAGAAGACGTACTTTCATATGCAAGGAACGGGATTACTGCATAATTCTTAACACATCATTTTTAAAATTGTAATCCCAGTTTAATAGTGACTGATTTCTTATATTTGTTCCTACGTCATTTGTAATTACAAAATCAATGGAATTAAAAGCAGTTTTGTGTGATTTGTGAAACAAAAGCAAAGGTAGTGTGTTTAATAATTGGGAAGTGCTATTTTCGAAGTGAGTGGCTAGAAAGACATGATGATAATGGATACATTTTCAAGGAATGTGCCAAAACACTGAGTGTTACGGAAGGTTTTTGTAAGATTTGTTGCGTTACGATAAGCATTTGCTGAAGCAAAACGTAATCAAGCACTTTCGCAACATGCTAATTATGAATGGCACAAAAATGAATGTCACAATCAATTATCTCCAAGTCAACTGAAATTTGTGAGCGTGTGGATACCCACTTCTACAAGTGCTTCAAGTGAAGGAGTTGATAGGTAAGAAGGAACTGCAGATAGTTCTTAAGTATTGGTCAGAAAATAGGCAGCAGTTTGTCACTAAACATCTTCTGGAGACATTTTTGCTTGGCTCTGCTACAGGAGAGGTACTGGTTGAGAAAATAAATGCTGCTCTTGACAAGGCACATTTATCTCGTCAGAAAATTTTTATGTTAGGTAGTGATAGTCCAAATGTTAATAAGAAAGTACCTCAACTTATTAATGAAGAATTAGTTTCCATCCACAAAACATCTCTTGTTAACATTGGCACATGTAACATCCACATTATTCACAATGCATTTTTGAGTGGGCTTGATAAACTTTTGAGAGGATGCAACAGATCTGGTGGTAACTGTGCATGATTTTTTTTTATGGATGGCCTTCGCGATGGGAGGACTATTCACAGCTACAAGATGAACTATCTATCCCAAAGCACAACTTCATTAAACTCGTCCCATCAAGGTGGCTCACTTTAGAAGGTGCAACATCCTATTTGATTGAACATTGGGAGTCTCTTGGAAAATATATTTTGAGCTTCGCGCCTAAGAAGAGAAACAATGTGGGAAAGAGCAACAGTTGTAAGAGAATCGCAAGCTTACTAAATAAATCTACCATAAAAAATTAAGTTATTTTTGTTTGTTCTACAGCGAGCCTATTCACTTGTTTTACTAGTGCCTTCCAGAAGGAAGGACCTATGATACACATTATGTACGATGAACTGGAGACCCTTGCAAAGACTTTAATTGGAAATGTTTCTATCCCAGAAGATGTACACGTTGTTGGTGTAAGTGAAGATATCTTGCAGCCAGAACACCAACTTCCTTCTCAGAAAATTCAAGTTGGAAATGAGATTTCAGCAGAAATCTGTAAGGTGAGTTTTATTATTAACCTTTACATATTTATCATTTCGTAACCCAGATGTTTGAGTATATATTTTGCTATTAGCAGTAAGCCAAATAGTTTGTGGTTTAAAATACTTTTCATACTTAATAAAATGTCTTTCAGGTCTGTGATGAAATTACTGTTTTGAAATCATAGTAACAATTAGTGATTTTAATTTTGAGTGTTAACAAATTATTAAAAATTCCTTTTGAATAGTTTCATTTTTTATGGAGTATGGGAGTAGGTTTCTATTATGCACTTAATGAATGTTACATTTCTTTCAGTTGGATGGGAAATACCACTTGGAGCTTTATGCCAGAATGAGGAGTCACTTCATTGAAGCCTGCACCCTCATCATTAAAAAGTCATCTTTAAAATCAAAACCACTTTTGAAGAACTACTGCTGTCTACAGCCAAAGGAGAGGACCTCACAGCACAGCTGTCAAGATATAGTTACGCTAGCAAAAGCCCTACCCATTTCCATGGATACAAGTATTCTCTTGGATGATTGGAAGCTACTGTAGCATGAAAAGTAACATTTTACTAGGGGCCGCATTGATGACTTCTGGGCTCAGTTCTTTGTTCTGAAGATCAGTATGGGAGATATTAAGTATCCCAACGTGACCATAGTCGTCAAAGGCATATTATCTCTTTCGCATGGAAATGCTGACCTAGAGCGAGGTTTCCCTGTATCATCTTATTTGTTGACTCAAGATAAAGCTTATATGCCAGAAAGAACACTTAATGCAGCCATGACCGTTAAGAATGCAATGAAGATGTTCCACATGCAACCAGATTTGGTTCCATTAACAAGAGAACTCATAGCATTGGCTCGTGTTGCACACGCCAGCTACAATGCTCACCTACAACAGCAAAAGCTTTTAAAGGAAAAAAGCTGCATAGAAAAAAAACTGAATTGGAGGAGAAAAAATTGTGACAGAAAACAGAAAACAAAAACTGAAAGGGAAAAGGGGAAACTCATAGCTAGTGCTGAAAACAAGTTAAAGGTACTTAAAGAGTGAAGAAAAACAGAAGAGAAAGATTGCAGATGCACATTTTAAAGAGGCAGAAAGACATGGGAGAAATTGGTTTGGCCCAGGCCAAGTTGGAAGGTGTAAATAAAATGAAAAAAAGAAGCTTCAGAGAAGAGAGAAGAGGTTGACCATGTTCAGCACTCAGTGGACCAGAAAAAGACTAAAATCATCTCAGATTATTTTTTAAATAATTGTGGGAAGTGTTTAGGGTAGAATTCCTACTGAATCAATTCAATCTTCGGAAATTACAAAGGTGGTTTGTATAATTTGTATCGTACTCGTTAATGGTTTTAGTGTTGCTGTGTGATTATCAGAACTAAATTTTTAAATAGTGCATCAAGGAAAGTGGGATGGGACATATGACGTAAGAGTAAGTAAATATATTTCTGTTAATATATTTATTCTCTTGCTTATTACTTATTATTTCTAGAGTAAGTCACTTTTTATCACTTTTTATGTCTTAAAAGTAATTTTTCTCACTTTTTACCTAGCACTTAACCATTTTGAGGCCTGCTTAGATTGTTGCCTCCTTGGAGTACGTGGTGCTTTTTAAATGTGTGTGCGAGTGTGTGAGAGTGAGTAAGTGAGTGTGAGAGTGAGTGTGTGAGTGTGAGAGTGTGTTGTGTGAGAGTGAGTGTACGTGTGAGAGAGAGTGTGTGTGTGTGTGTATATATATATGTATATATATATAAATATATATGTACATACATGTGTATATACATATATGTATATATACATATATGTATATATATGTGTATATATATATAACACAGCCAATTTATTTAGTTGATGTAAACATTAAATTAAATTGTGTGGCAGTGTTTATATTGACATGAAGTGAAGGGATATGCAAACAAAAAAAATTGGAAATTACAAAGGGCTTTCAAAAGTGCTCACTTTACCGTAAACAATCTTCATATAATGCGACAAACTGTCTCTTTCCAAATTCCTCTCATTTTAATGAAATCGCAAGTCATCTTCAACAATAAATTGTCCACAAAGTGAAGCCAAAAATATTACCAAATCGGAATTGAAAAATAAAACCAAGCGTAAGTCTTCATCAAACAGTAATAAAAATCCAAGAGAAATCCAAGTTGTAATAAAACAAGCAAAGTGCGAAGTAAGCGAGAACACAATGGCAAGACAAAACATGTGACGGGAGTCGTGCGCAGAAACATTGAGCCACCTGCGGGATGGAAGGTGGGCAGAGAGGTGGAGTCAATTGGTATTGGTTAGCACTGCTGGCCTAGTGTGTCATGACATGCACTATGGCAAGTACAGCACTCACCAAGAGAAACACAATGTGTAGCAACCAAATAAATTGCAACAAATAAATTTTTTAGTTGATTTAACTTCTTTCACCCATATTTTAATGGTTCCTCAAAAACAAGTAGTTATAGAAAGACATACACAATAAATGGGGTCATATAGAGAGGTTCTACTATACTTGAAATTCATGGAAGATATGTTTGCTGATTGTCACAGATTAAAAATAAATTAGCTGTCCATTCACCTTATTGAAACCTGTCAAGAGTTGAGAGATTAAAACGGCTCCACTTAACAATGAGGTCTTGAAAGCCGATGAGAGTGAAATTAGTTGAGAATGGAAAGGCGAGGTAAACGGTAGATCCCCGATAAAACCTGCCGACCAGCATCATCGTGTGGTACAATTCCCACTTGCAAAAATCCGGTAGTGACCCGGCTGGGGATTGAACGCATTTCGCCTTGGTGGGAGGCGAGCTGTCTAACTTCTTAGCCACAGCGGCCTCCCCAAATCTGTGGGTTTTATTTTCCCAATTTTAAGTCTTCCAATCTCAAAAGTTAACGTAATGTTTGTTTATTTCTAAAGTCTGCTGCACAGAACTTAAATACTGGCAGAAGAATTGATTCGTAGAACATGTGTTAAAATTATTCATAGTTAAGGCATCAAGAATTTGTTCATCAATCCAACCAATGTATGTAACACATTGTTTGGAATTGATTAAATATTTTATAGCACAGTATACTTGTTTATAAAAAAAACTTGTCTGTCATTAACTGTTGTTCTCTTGTATATTTAGTATATGTTATTAGAGCATGTGATTGATATTGCTTTCAGTGTCAGTTCAACTACGCATGTGTTGTGATTGAGCCACTAGAGCACTGCACCAACCAAGTGACAGTCAAGACGAGAGATGATCTCATGGAACATATTGGTCACAGTGAACCAAAAATTGTGTCTGATCAGAACCTTGCTCTTTTAGCTCGACAGTTAGCACTTCATGCTGATGTGAGTATGTAAACTTTTCTGGGATTGTCCATATGAGGTAGTAACCATACGAGTTGCGTTGCTAAACTATTATAAGTAGTAATTGTGTTACAGTTAATGTAATATAAAATTGAAAATAAATTTTTGTAGTATGTTAACTGTAACAATAAGATATGTCAGGAATAGGCTGCTAGGCTACTAATTATGTTTAAAAAAGAGGCATAAAATATAAGTATTCACAAGACAGTATTTGTGAATAGTCACAAACATACACAACATTCAGACGAACACAATTTCCATGCAGATGCAAGGTCGCAACGTTTTGNGTTTTTGTAAGATTTGTTGCGTTACGATAAGCATTTGCTGAAGCAAAACGTAATCAAGCACTTTCGCAACATGCTAATTATGAATGGCACAAAAATGAATGTCACAATCAATTATCTCCAAGTCAACTGAAATTTGTGAGCGTGTGGATACCCACTTCTACAAGTGCTTCAAGTGAAGGAGTTGATAGGTAAGAAGGAACTGCAGATAGTTCTTAAGTATTGGTCAGAAAATAGGCAGCAGTTTGTCACTAAACATCTTCTGGAGACATTTTTGCTTGGCTCTGCTACAGGAGAGGTACTGGTTGAGAAAATAAATGCTGCTCTTGACAAGGCACATTTATCTCGTCAGAAAATTTTTATGTTAGNGGAGAGGTACTGGTTGAGAAAATAAATGCTGCTCTTGACAAGGCACATTTATCTCGTCAGAAAATTTTTATGTTAGTTAGTGATAGTCCAAATGTTAATAAGAAAGTAGCTCAACTTATTAATGAAGAATTAGTTTCCATCCACAAAACATCTCTTGTTAACATTNAAATGTTAATAAGAAAGTAGCTCAACTTATTAATGAAGAATTAGTTTCCATCCACAAAACATCTCTTGTTAACATTGGCACATGTAACATCCACATTATTCACAATGCATTTTTGAGTGGGCTTGATAAAGTTTTGAGAGGATGCAACAGATCTGGTGGTAACTGTGCATGATTTTTTTTATGGATGGCCTTCGCGATGGGAGGACTATTCACAGCTACAAGATGAACTATCTATCCCAAAGCACAANTTTTTTTTTATGGATGGCCTTCGCGATGGGAGGACTATTCACAGCTACAAGATGAACTATCTATCCCAAAGCACAACTTCATTAAACTCGTCCCATCAAGGTGGCTCACTTTAGAAGGTGCAACATCCTATTTGATTGAACATTGGGAGTCTCTTGGAAAATATATTTTGAGCTTCGCGCCTAAGAAGAGAAACAATGTGGGAAAGAGCAACAGTTGTAAGAGAATCGCAAGCTTACTAAATAAATCTACCATAAAAAATTAAGTTATTTTTGTTTGTTCTACAGCGAGCCTATTCACTTGTTTTACTAGTGCCTTCCAGAAGGAAGGACCTATGATACACATTATGTACNTTGTTCTACAGCGAGCCTATTCACTTGTTTTACTAGTGCCTTCCAGAAGGAAGGACCTATGATACACATTATGTACAATGAACTGGAGACCCTTGCAAAGACTTTAATTGGAAATGTTTCTATCCCAGAACATGTGCACGTTGTTGGTGTAAGTGAAGATATCTTGCAGCCAGAACACCAACTTCCTTCTCAGAAAATTCAAGTTGGAAATGAGATTTCAGCAGAAATCTGTAAGGTGAGTTTTATTATTAACCTTTACATATTTATCATTTCGTAACCCAGATGTTTGAGTATATATTTTGCTATTAGCAGTAAGCCAAATAGTTTGTGGTTTAAAATACTTTTCATACTTAATAAAATGTCTTTCAGGTCTGTGATGAAATTACTGTTTTGAAATCATAGTAACAATTAATGATTTTAGTTTTGAGTGTTAACAAATTATTAAAAATTCCTTTTGAATAGTTTCATTTTTTATGGAGTATGGGAGTAGGTTTCTATTATGCACTTAATGAATGTTACATTTNATTCCTTTTGAATAGTTTCATTTTTTATGGAGTATGGGAGTAGGTTTCTATTATGCACTTAATGAATGTTACATTTCTTTCAGTTGGATGGGAAATACCACTTGGAGCTTTATGCCAGAATGAGGAGTCACTTCATTGAAGCCTGCACCCTCATCATTAAAAAGTCATCTTTAAAATCAAAACCACTTTTGAAGAACTACTGCTGTCTACAGCCAAAGGAGAGGACCTCACAGCNAAAAAGTCATCTTTAAAATCAAAACCACTTTTGAAGAACTACTGCTGTCTACAGCCAAAGGAGAGGACCTCACAGCGCAGCTGTCAAGATATAGTTACGCTAGCAAAAGCCCTTCCCATTTCCCTGGATACAAGTATTCTCTTGGATGAATGGAAGCTACTGTAGCATGAAAAGTAACATTTTACTAGGGGCCGCATTGATGACTTCTGGGCTCAGTTCTTTGTTNTTGGAAGCTACTGTAGCATGAAAAGTAACATTTTACTAGGGGCCGCATTGATGACTTCTGGGCTCAGTTCTTTGTTCTGAAGATCAGTATGGGAGATATTAAGTATCCCAACGTGACCATAGTCGTCAAAGGCATATTATCTCTTTCGCATGGAAATGCTGACCTAGAGNAGATATTAAGTATCCCAACGTGACCATAGTCGTCAAAGGCATATTATCTCTTTCGCATGGAAATGCTGACCTAGAGGGAGGTTTCCCTGTATCATCTTATTTGTTGACTCAAGATAAAGCTTCTATGCCAGAAAGAACACTTAATGCAGCCATGACCGTTAAGAGTGCAATGAAGATGTTCCACATGCAACCAGATTTGGTTCCATTAACAAGAGAACTCATAGCATTGGCTCATGTTGCACACACCAGCTACAATGCTCACCTACAACAGCAAAAGCTTTTAAAGGAAAAAGCTGCATAGAAAAAAAAAACTGAATTGGAGGAGATAAAATTGTGGCAGAAAACAGAAAACAAAAACTGAAAGGGAAAAGGGGAAACTCATAGCTAGTGCTGAAAACAAGTTAAAGGTACTTAAAGAGTGAAGAAAAACAGAAGAGAAAGATTGCAGATGCACTTTTTAAAGAGGCAGAAACACATGGGAGAAATTGGTTTGGCCCAGGCCAAGTTGGAAGGTGTAAATAAAATAAAAAAAAGAAGCTTCAGAGAAGAGAGAAGAGGTTGACCATGTTCAGCACTCAGTGGACCAGAAAAAGACTAAAATCATCTCAGATAATTTTTTAAATAATTGTGGGAATGGTTTAGGGTAGAATTCTGACTGAATCAATTCAATCTTGGGAAATTACAAAAGTGGTTTGTATAATTTGTATCGTACTCGTTAATGGTTTTAGTGTTACTGTGTGATTATCAGAACTAAATTTTTAAATAGTGCATCCAGGAAAGTGGGATGGGACATATGATGTAAGAGTAAGTAAATATATTTCTGTTAATATATTTAGTCTCTTACCTATTACTTATTATTTCTAGAGTAAGTCACTTTTTATCACTTTTTATGTCTTAAAAGTAATTTTTCTCACTTTTTACCTAGCACTTAACCATTTTGAGGCCTGCTTAGATTGTTGCCTCCTTGGAGTACGTGGTGCTTTTTAAAAGTGTATGTGAGTGTGTTAGAGAGAGTGAGTGAGTGAGTGTGAGAGTGTATGTGAGTGTGTGTGTGTGTGTGAGAGTGAGTGTGAGAGTGTATGCGAGAGTGTGTTGTGTGAGAGTGAGTGTACGTGTGAGAGAGAGAGTGTGTGTGTGTGTCTATATATATGTATATAAATATATGTGTATATATATGTGTATATACATATATGTATATATAAATTAATATATATATAAAACACAGCCAATTTATTTAGTTGATGTAAACATTAAATGAAATTGTGTGGCAGTGTTTATATTGACATGAAGTGAAGGGATATGCAAACAAAAAAAATTGGAAATTACAAAGGGCTTTCAAAAGTGCTCCCTTTACCGTAAACAATCTTCATATAATGCGACAAACTGTCTCTTTCCAAATTCCTCTCATTTTAATGAAATCGCAAGTCATCTTCAACAATAAATTGTCCACAAAGTGAAGCCAAAAATATTACCAAATCGGAATTGAAAAATAAAACCAAGCATAAGTCTTCATCAAACAGTAATAAAAATCCAAGAGAAATCCAAGTTGTAATAAAACAAGCAAAGTGCGAAGTAAACGAGAACACAATGGCAAGACAAAACATGTGACGGGAGTCGTGCGCAGAAACATTGAGCCACCTGCGGGATGGAAGGTGGGCAGAGAGGTGGAGTCAATTGGTATTGGTTAGCACTGCTGGCCTAGTGTGTCATGACATGCACTATGGCAAGTACAGCACTCACCAAGAGAAACACAATGTGTAGCAACCAAATAAATTGCAACTAAAAAATTTATTTGTTGCAACTTCTTTCACCCATATTTTAATGGTTCCTCAAAAACAAATAGTTATAGAAAGACATACACAATAAATGGGGTCATATAGAGAGGTTCTACTATACTTGAAATTCATGGAAGATATGTTTGCTGATTGTCACAGATTAAAAATAAATTAGCTGTCCATTCACCTTATTGAAACCTGTCAGAGTTGAGAGATTAAAACGGCTCCACTTAACAATGAGGTCTTGAGAGCCGATGAGAGTGAAATGAGTTGAGAATGGAGCAGCACCAGAATGCAAAGGCGAGGTAAACGGTAGGTCCCCGATAAAACCTGCCGACCAGCATCATCGTGTGGTACAATTCCCACTTGCAAAAATCCGGTAGTGACCCGGCTGGGGATTGAACGCATTTTGCCTTGGTGGGAGGCGAGCTGTCTAACTTCTTAGCCACAGCGGCCTCCCCAAATCTGTGGGTTTTATTTTCCCAATTTTAAGTCTTCCAATCTCAAAAAAGTTAACGTAATGTTTGTTTATTTCTAAAGTCTGCTGCACAGAACTTAAATACTGATAGAAGAATTGATTCTTAGAACATGTGTTAAAATTATTCATAGTTAAGGCACCAAGAATTTGTTCATCAATCCAACCAATGTATGTAACACATTGTAGTGTTTAAATATTTTATAGCACAGTATACTTGTTTATGAAAAAACTTGTCTGTCATTAACTGTTGTTCTCTTGTATATTTAGTATATGTTATTAGAGCATGTGATTGATATTGCTTTCAGTGTCAGTTCAACTACGCATGTGTTGTGATTGAGCCACTAGAGCACTGCACCAACCAAGTGACAGTCAAGACGAGAGATGATCTCATGGAACATATTGGTCACAGTGAACCAAAAATTGTGTCTGATCAGAACCTTGCTCTTTTAGCTCGACAGTTAGCACTTCATGCTGATGTGAGTATGTAAACTTTTCTGGGATTGTCCATATGAGGTAGTAACCATACGAGTTGCGTTGCTAAACTATTATAAGTAGTAATTGTGTTACAGTTAATGTAATATAAAATTGAAAATAAATTTTTGTAGTATGTTAACTGTAACAATAAGATATGTCAGGAATAGGCTGCTAGGCTGCTAATTATGTTTAAAAAAGAGGCATAAAATATAAGTATTCACAAGACAGTACTTGTGAATAGTCACAAACATACACAACATTCAGACGAACACAATTTCCATGCAGATGCAAGGTCGCAACGTTTTGCTGATTGGGCGAGCTTCTTCAGGTGGCTAGTGGGGGTACACTGCTCAACAGACTGCGCTGTACCACCACTCATTGCATGAAGAAGCTGGCCCAGTCAGCAAACGTCGCAACCGTGCATCCACATGGAAAATGTGTTTTTATGACTTTTGTGTGTGTGTGTGTGTGTGTGCGCGCGCGCGTGCGTGCATGTGTGCGTGTGTGTGTGTGTGTGAGACTAACCATGTGTACCATCCTATGAGAAATTATATTTCCTGTCTCGTTTTTTACAGTGTAATTAACTATAACATAATTACTTTACACAATAATAATTCATATATCTGTACTGCAGGATAATGTAAAATACGTTTTTAAATTTATTCTCCTCATAACCTTAAATTAACTTAGAAAAATCCAATATGTCAAGCACATTCAGCAGTAGTATTTCCTAGCTCACTAGCGTGATTTTAGGTAGTGAGATGTGAGCCAGTTAAAACATACCAAAATGAGGGGCCGACGGTGGAGTGAAGTGCCACTTGATAGCATTTTCTGCCAGACTACTTGATACTTGGGTTGCATTGGATTTGTCTCTCAAGTATGTTTCCCGATAAGTAAAGTGCTTGTGAACACCAACAATGTTAGTGCCATAATCACTATAAACATCTTTACATAGTCCTTTACGAGCAGTGAAATGATAAAAAGCATTCAGGAAGGTGGTCGTATTCAGTGCAGAGATAACCTCCAGATGTACAGCCTTTGTAACAAAATATACAATCAAACACAGGTATGCCTTCAATACACATGCATTCTGAAGATGACATTGTTTGATATGAAATTGACCTCCATAATCCACTCCCACAGTCTGGAATGCCCTTGTGCTCTGAACTCTGCTGGCTGGCAAACTGCCCGTTTTTGGCTAGACATGTGATTTCTTAAAGTGTAAACATCTCACACATTTTGAAATTCTTGACCGTATCATGCCTTTGCCTGCCAAAATCCAATACCTGTGTCTGGTGATAGAATGCACAGTGCTGACACCTGCTTGTAGGGACCAGGCATGGTTGTAATCAATGACTAGATTAGTGAAGTGACAATTCTTGGGTAACAGGGTTGGATGTTTTTCATTGAATGAAAACTCAAGTTTTGAATTAGTCCACGAACCGTAACTAAGCCTTGATGATCGAGGAAAAGGTTCAGTTTTCTGACCTATAGGGAGTCTTCCTTTCCTTTCTGCAACNAACATCTCACACATTTTGAAATTCTTGACCGTATCATGCCTTTGCCTGCCAAAATCCAATACCTGTGTCTGGTGATGCACAGTGCTGACACCTGCTTGTAGGGACCAGGCATGGTTGTAATCAATGACTAGATTAGTGAAGTGACAATTCTTGGGTAACAGGGTTGGATGTTTTTCATTGAATGAAAACTCAAGTTTTGAATTAGTCCACGAACTGTAACTAAGCCTTGATGATCGAGGAAAAGGTTCAGTTTTCTGACCTATAGGGAGTCTTCCTTTCCTTTCTGCAACNTGTAACTAAGCCTTGATGATCGAGGAAAAGGTTCAGTTTTCTGACCTATAGGGAGTCTTCCTTTCCTTTCTGCAACTGGTCTATCTCCATTAAAAACATCTTGTTGCACTTGGTATATATAACAAGCTTCTGCTGATTTGATTTCCGTTTATGTCAAGGGCCTACAGTAACGGTTTGATGGATGCCTGACATTTGAAATGAAACGTAGCACAAACGCCAGTACTCGTCGTGGCCGAGAGAAGGAACTAAATCTGTCTATCTACTCAGAGATGAAAATCGTGGTCTGTGCAGCTGGGGCTGTTGCGCTGGAAAGTTTCAATTCTTCTTGATACTCTGGGGAACTAGAGTCCAAGCAAGGTCCTGGCCAGGCGTCTTCTGATTCAACAAGCCATGATGGGCCACTCTACCAAATGTCATGACTGACTGACCAGCTGACTTGATATCAAGCCTCTCGAGTCACAGTCTGCAGGGTTGTCTTGTAATGGTACATGTCGCCACTGACGCACTACTTTGCTTTCCTGAATCTGAGATACTCTATTTGCGACAAAGGTCTTGAGATGACATGGTTCAGTATGGATCCGTGCAATGACAGTTGTTGAATCACGCCACGCTACCACCTTTTCAACAATGATCCTTTTGACAAAATTTATATGATTAAGGTCATGAGTTTCACAAGCAAATGAGCTCCCAACAGATCCAGGCGAGGAAGACTTACAGTTTTCAATGGTGCGACACGGGACTTGGCCACCAGTAAATGGACTTCAAGTTTGGATTGATTTGCATTTCGCAGGTATACAATTGCTGCATAACCTTGGGTTGATGCATCACAAGAATCCATGATTTTGTTACACTGCACTATCAACTTGTGTCACTAGGACGAGGAATAGTAATTTTGCGTAAACTATCAAATTGTGCATTGAATGTGAACCACTTTTCTTTGATCTCACATGGTGGAGTTTCATCCCAATCAATTCCAAGAAGCCATAGATCCTGCAAAAACAGTTGAGCCTTGAAGACAACNCACATGGTGGAGTTTCATCCCAATCAATTCCAAGAAGCCATAGATCCTGCAAAAACAGTTGAGCCTTGAAGACAACTGGGCCAATCCAACCTAATGGGTCATACATCTTAGCTATATCAGACATCATCACACATTTAGTAATACTAATAGAACTGGCACTGTGAGTATGATAGAAGGACACATCTCCATTGAACTGCCATTCTAGTCCCAGAATCTTTATGACTTCAACCCCATTACCTTTGAATGCCAGAGGGCACACCCNCCATTGAACTGCCATTCTAGTCCCAGAATCTTTATGACTTCAACCCCATTACCTTTGAATGCCAGAGGGCACACCCTGTGGTTGTCTGGAACAGCATCTAGCACTGCAGGATGATTGCTGGGCCATTTCCTTAGCTCAAAACCACCACTCTTGAGTAGTGCTATCAACTCTTTGTGGAGTGAGAGAGCAGCTGTCACTGATGATGCACCTGTAATCATATCATCCACAAAAACATATCTTCCATTAGCACCCTTGCTGCATTGGGATAGTTAGTTTGCTCGTCAATAGCTAGTTGGTGCAGAGCCCTCATTGCTCAGAACGGGGCTGACGATACACTATATGTAACAGTGTCCAACTAATACTCTTGAATGAGTTGATCATAAGACTCGCGCCACAAGATTACCTGGCATGGCCGATCATCTTGATGCATGCGAATTTACCAATACAAATTGCAAATGTCTGTCGTTATCACTATGGGATAAATGTGGAATTAGGTAATGATTTCAATTTCATCCTTTTGCATTTTAGGTCCCTTGAAAATTTCATCGTTTAAAAACTGACCTGTTGATGTTACTGCAGATGCATCAATTTCCACACATAATTTAGTTTTGGAGCTGGTTTCTTTGCAAACATAGTGGAGAGAAATATAGTACCAAATTTGGTGCATCTGAGAGTCACTCAGAAGGTGCATGTGACCAAGAGATTCATATTCCTTCAGAAATTTGGAATACTCAGTTTTCAGTTGTGGCTGANACTCAGAAGGTGCATGTGACCAAGAGATTCATATTCCTTCAGAAATTTGGAATACTCAGTTTTCAGTTGTGGCTGACGTGCCAGACGATTTTCAAGATGATGTAATCTTTTTTCGGCTTGCAGGCGTGACTCACCCAGGTTGGGTTCCACATCTTTGAAGGGTAATCTTACTATGTATCATCCATCTGAACTATGTACGTAGGTGTCTTTGAAATTAGCTTCACACAAGTCCTCTTCAGGATCAGTATGTTTGGTTGTAGGCACGTTTTCATGTTCCCAGATATGCAGCAGCACATCTGAGAGGTTTAGTGAAGTAACAAATAGTTAAACAAGGCCACCTGAGTTACTAGTGGCTTCTTCACTCAACCTTCCCATTAAGATCCATCCAAATTTACTGTGAAATGCTCCTGGATAACCAGCAGGGCCTGGATACCTCACATCATAAAAAACCTCAGGACAAACATCAGCACCCAACACAAAAGTCCATGGGCCCCGGAGTATGGAAGCCTAGGTCAGCAAGATATAAACTTTCGTAATGGGATTGTACATGTTAAGGCAATGCAACAGATGGCAAATTTGAGGTAATGTTATTCAGGATGAAGGTATCCACAATTACCTGGAAACCCTCATGAAGGAAAGATTTTAGCACTCAGGTTACTGCACCTTTATTGGCCTGAACTGTTGCCTTGATGCTCACCCTTAGTGACAGTTGGAGGGTGGCGCCAAGGTACTTCCCCTCTACCCTCCCGGGTGACGGTGAAGCAGTGGTCGCTGCTCGAACAAGGTTTTACTTGGGACCTATGTTGCTGGGCTTGACCACTTCTACAACAGAGCGTTGTGCTTTAGGAGGTGCGCTTGCAAGCGATGGGCGAGAGAGTACCCTGGCAGGGGTATAGGCGAGTGTGACTTTAAGTGGTCTGACTACCCTGACTACCAGGTGTCATGTAGAGCGGGGCTCTTCAGGGGTTGGTCTATCGTTTCCAAGCAGGTGACCTGGCGAGCGAGGCGTCGCTGGCGGACCTAGGCACTTACTGGAGGGGCGATAGTCCAAGTGACAACTGCTCTGGTGTCGCCGAGGCAAGCTTCTTTAACTGCACTTCGAGAGAGTTCCCAAAAGTTGAGGCTGAGGATGGGTTTTGGCTCGTGGCTATCATAGTAAGAGTCTTACTAGGAAAGCTGACGAAACGGGAAATAACAATAGCAAGGTGAAGAAAGTATAGAGTGCTGGAAGAGACAACTCAACCAAGTCAGATTTATGCCTGTTTTATTTATTGCTCAATCAAACACATATAACCCTGCCTGTACCCTGACTAGGGCCTGAAGGGCTGATGTTGGTTGCGAACCGGTAATTGACCTAGTCTCGGAAGATGTGGCAGCGTGGGGATTGAGGGTGATGACCCCAAGTCAGCGGTACTTGCACTTGAGTCAACTGCGGGTGAGCTACGAGATAGCTGGAAGCGTGGCAGGCTTTGGTGTGCTGACGGGCAGCGATGCTGCATAGTGCGGAGTAGAACTCTCGACAGTGCTGCGAATGGCAGTGATGACTTGAAGTCGGTTGACTCTTGGGTAGAGTGAAGTTCTGCGAAGGTAGATGCTGTGACTGATGACTCTCGGGCAGCATGACGTTCTGCAACTAGACTGGTGTGAGACAGCCTCTCAATGTGCTCTTGGGCAGAGTAACCTTCTGTAGATGACTGACACGAGACAGCCTTGAACTGAGTACTACGAGTCCTTTTTACACGCGGCGCACAGGGCCAGTGTGGGGTTGCGGGGTGTGGTTCAAAAGAAATTGCAGAGAGAAGAGATGTAGAGAGAGCGGCAGCGGTGAGCCGGCGGAGATGGCCGAAGGTGGCGGCAAGTTCCCCTTTCGCAGCAGAAGGCTGGAGGGGTAGAGAGCAGCAACGTGATGTGAAGTGGGTTGCGGTGCAGCAGGCAGCAACAGCTGGGCAAGCCACCCTCGCTTGAAGGCATGCTGTGGTATGTACGGCATAACGACTCTTCTTAAGAGGTGGGCCGTGTCTGTTGCGAGGCTAGATTAGAGAATAACATCGCTCGTTGGGTGTCAATTCCTTCCCCCTCCCACCCAATTCTGATTGCCGGAGCTACAGGCGCGGACGAACAACATCCTCTCGAAGGCGTTGGGACTCTCGNGTGAAATATTGATCATTTGATATATGTCAATATGAGAGATAATACTGCCGAACAAACTGGTACAGATGCATTAGGCGACACCGAGTTAAGCAAATACAGCAGAAAACTTATGTGTGACAACCCTTGAGTGGCAATATACTGTGGTTCATGTATTCATAGCAGTTGAAACAGTATAGTATAAAATACAATAGATCACTTTAACAGTATATTAAAAAGGTAGTCGACTATAGTATAGATGACCTACAATAGTGATTACAAGTGGACCGCTCACTCACTCTTGAAGTCAGGTGTCCCCCACACGCTTAACCCATGTGACCAGTATAAGCAAAAGGGTGTAGGAGTGAGAATGGTCAGCATGACCAAACAGAAAGTATGCTTAACGGGTGCAGATCTGAAGGATCCTAATCCCTACCCTCATGTTCAGGACTGCGGTACAGATTAGGCTGAATGCCTGGTTATGTACAATTATGTCCCAGTTAGTTAGGTTGAAAGCTATAAATGGGATAAGTGGTTGTAAAGTTATTTCACAGCAATGAGAACAAAGTAAGTTACACAAAGATAAACAAAGAATTATAACATGTATAGGTAAACAGTAGTATTATGCACGTGGGGCAATTAAACAAGGTTAACCAATATTTTAACACAAGAGATTTAGGTAAAAATGGTACACAATAATAAGAGCAAGAATTAACTTGAGTAGCAAATGCTAGTGAGAATGGCAGTTTAAGACAATTGAATATCTTAAAAGAAGATGTACAAAACAACATGTGAACAAAAATGTGGTGTTGAATGGACTAGCCATTCAAGCGTGAGGCGCATTGCTAAACATTAGTAATGAAAAAGAATTAAGAGTGAGCTAGTCATCTTAGCATGAGGCGCTTTACTATACAATAGCAAAGTACAATGAGTGGTACAATAATAGTAAAAAGGTGGTACCCAATGGTACAAAAGTGATTGTACATAAGCAGCACAAAAGTGGAGGGTTTACGAATAGTACAATTGAGATGTACACAAAGGTACACAAAATGGTTGGAACAAAAATACTCATTGGCGTAAAATGTAAAATGCTGGTTGGTACTAACCATAGCTTGACTTCCAGGCATGCTTTCGTCGAGGGTTTTCTTACTGAGACTGGTCTTATTTTACATGTGAGCAAAACAAGTGAACAAAAGAATACACAAACAACATAGTACTTGCATCCTTCATGAGCCAGTGCACGTTGTGGGAGCATAGTTAGTACCATGGTCTATGGCATCAATACAGAAATCGGCTGAACAGACGAGCCGTGCATTTCGGGTTGGTTGAGCACAATACATGACCAGGTGTTTCCTTAGCTTGCAGGTTTCTTGACTTAGCCTACGCTTGGCTAGGCGGTTACTCTGCTTTTAATTATGAAAAAGGGGTTTTGCTTCTGTAATCTATGCTGTCTGGCTAACACATACACTTATCTAGGGCTAACTAATCCTATTCTCACACACTCACTTGTGGTCGGGGCACTTTACACTGTGAGGTGGAGGCTCTCAGCGTCTGTGGTGCTGCCGAAGGACTGCTTCATACACAGAGTCTTTGTCTCTAAGCAGGTGAGGGGTGTAAGGGCACTCCCCTCCACACAGAGTCTTTCATTTGTGGAGCTTGCCAGCTGTAGGTGGGAGGGCGGCACCAACTGGAGATGCGGGCGGCACTGTGTCAGTGGGCTGGGGGTCAGCAACCCGCGGCACGAAGGCTGGAAACTCCGGTCTCAGCTGGCTGGCTGGAGGGGTAGGGAGTACTTCCCCTCTCGGAGGGCAAGCGGCTGGCTCCTTCCCCGCCTCTGCTGCGGCGGTCACAGAGGGCGGAGTTAGGGGAGGAGAAGGCAGCGCCGGCTGCTCTCTGCGTGATGACTGGCCTGCCAGGGGTGGCGCTGAGGACTCTTTTCTCCCTCTGGTTGGCGCTGGTGCCGGCAAAGGTGGGCATGGTGGCTCTGGATACAGTGGCGGCGTGGTAGGAGTAGGAGCCCATGTGTGGGATGCGGCAGTGCTGGTGGGTGGCGCCGAGAGGTCTATTGTGTCTGTAGTGCTGTGTCGAGTGGCTTGCACGGCATGTTGGCGGTACTTTGTTATGCTCGCTGTTTGTCACCAGCCTCATGACTTGGTTTATCCTGCACTAACTGCACGTATTCTTTGGTGACTCGTGTGTGCAGTCAGGGGTTGACAAACTGCTGCAAGATAATGGGCCTCTTCTTTGCAGCTCCAAAATATACATTACTTTGATGGCAATTGATGGTTGCTCATTGTTCAATCCGCCACAGCATTCCTAGGACGTTCGCCTCTGCCAAGTCTTTTACCACGTGGAAGTGAGTACGGATCGCTTTTTCGGCGAACCGCAGTGTCAACATCAGTCTTTCCTCTGTCAGTAGGAGGGCTTCTTTCTGAGCCATGTATATCTGGGTGTCGCCAGCAGGCTTGATTTTGCTTCTGTACTCTCGGGGGATAACGTCCTTACGGATAAAGTTGGCACTACCTGCCATGCCAAGTGTGGCTAGTTTTTCGGTATCTGTGACGAGCACTGTTATTCGTGGAGGATCTCGCAGGGTTGGCTTTTCTTGCATGACAGCAACTTGTAGGACCTCTCCCTCTACTTTACTGGGGCTCCGGCCCTTTGAGTTTCCCTGCTTGTTTGGGCTTTTTTCAATGTTTTTTTCGGCTCCTCCTTTTTCTTGGTTTCAGGTGCTGGGCTGGTCCTGCCTGTCTGCTCTGGAGTTTCTGCCGTAGGACTGGGCAGTCTTGGTGAAAGTGCCAAGTAGGTGAATGCCAGCACTTCGGAACTACAGTTGGTGGTGTAGCTGCAGGTCCTGACGTCCAGTGACATGTTGGGGTTTCGTTTGTGACCGTTTCCCTGTAGGTGCAGGTGTAGCCTTGGTTCTGGTGTGCGACTTGCGAATGTCCGCCGGGTCTATCTCTCAAATACGTGCCCATCTCACCAGCTCTTCCAGCGTCGCCGGCTCTGGGTTGCGGAGTTGGGTGTGTGTTTCCGGTAAGAGGAATCTGGTAATGAGTGCGACAGCATCAAGCTCTTCGCGGCCTGGGTAAACTCATTGGAAAATTAAGGCTTTGTGCCTAATAAAGAGTTTGGCCTCCTCATTCTCCTTCTGGGTTTGAGCGTAGAACTCGTTAGCTGTGAAACCATTTGTAGTCCTGAGAAGTGCATGACTAGTCTCTCAGCAAACAGTTCTGCCCAGTTATTGACAAACTCCCCATACTTATTCCACCACCTTTCTGCATTGCCTTGAAGTTGGGCCTTTGCTACAGTACCCATAAAGTTTTGGGTAGACGTGTCCTCTCACACTCCGTCTGGCATGCTTGGAAGAACTTGCGGGGTCATCTAAGGTCTTCCCAGAGTATTCTGGTAAAGGCAGGGACTCAGGAACTACTGGTGGTTCTGGTTGTGTAGGTTCAGTTCTGAGCGGTGCCTGTTCACGTGTTTTTCTGCAGGTTGGGCAATTAAAGTACAGACCTTCTAGATCTTAGGCTTCGTCTTGCCATCTAAGACAAAGGTTAGGATAAGTGTGTGGGCACTCGTGGCAGGCTACCCGGTTCACGCCCTTTTCTTGGGCAGTCGTCTTGATTTCAATGGCAATGTCTTTCCCTGTAGTTCAGACATCGGTATTCGAGTCGCTGGTGTGTCTCTCCTGGTCTTCCCAACCTGGACAGACTTAGTTAAATGCGGCATCGCAGTGCCTCGCAGGTTATGAAGTAATGTCCTATGCCTGGGCATTCCTCTATGGTGCAGACCTGCTCTTCGGAATCAGCTGTGCTCTCGGCTGTGGCCATCCTGGTGCCGTTAACGGGAATTGGGCACCAAAGGATATTTTAAGTTGACTCCCCGAAGTCAAATTAGTGGTGTTTCTGTGGGGGCCCAAAAATGCTTTTGTCAGGTGCTTCCTGGTCTAAAGAAAGGTGGCTGATGGCCGGTATTTCTCCAATGGCTCCTCGTTGGACACCAAGAAAGAATTTGTCGCCTTGATGCTCACCCGTAATGGCAGTTGGAGGGTAGCGCCAAGGTACTTCTCCCCCTGGGCGACGGTGAAGCAGTGGTCGCTGCTCGAACGGGGTTTTTCTTGGGGCCTACGTTGCTTGGTCTGACCACTTCTATAATAGAGCATTGTGTCTTAGGAGGCGCACTTGCGAGCGATGGGCTAGTGGGTACCCTGGTTGGGGTATAGACGGGTGTGATGTTAAGTGATCTGACTACCCTAGTGACGTTGGCTGGCTGAGCAAAGGTAGACGGTTTCTTCGGCGGCATTGGTGGAAGCGGAGAAACTGCACATGGCACGTGCCAGAGGAGGTTCAAAGTTCAGCTGGATGAGTTGGATGCACACCCTCTCTGACATGCAGTCTCCTCTGTATACCTGGTTAACACCTGAACCACTACTCTTCAGAACGCCAGCCTCATCTAGTCCCTGCTTGAGAGAGAGAGAGAGAGAGAGAGAGAGATAGAGATAGAGATAGAGATAGAGCGCGTGTGTGTGTGTGGTCGCCACGCTGGTTGCTAGGTAACTGTTTCCCCTCTCGTCAGGTGAGTAAGCAGATGGTTGATGCCAGACTCACCGAGCTGAGTCACCGGCATTATCAGCTTAACTGAAGAGCAATTGTCATAGTGATAATAAAGTGCGACGTGTTTGGCATATTTCACATCCATTTATTAGATGTTTGCATAAACAACCAGCTTAAAAAAATCTTTGTGGGAAATCTTAAGTGACGGGACTGAAAGATATTTTGATGGATGCAATTTCTGATAAACGATAAGAGCGGGTAATGTTATCATTATTTATATAGGAATTTTGCCAGGACAGCTGAAAATTAACTGTGGATACGGTTTATTGGTACATGCATTTTTGGTACATCGTAAGTCCACTGTATTATGGAATTACACTTTAGCAGAGAATGTTCTGTTTGTTGGATTGCATTGTTCGAGTAAAATTCAAGTTTCCCAGAATTTCGTTGTCACAAAACACCACATCTATTCTATTAACTCCTGATTTTATGAACAGACTAGCAATGTTAGTGTTTATAAGCTGTGATTATTGGTACACAATGACAACACATGTAATTATATTTGCAAAATATTACTAGACGTATACAATGTGTTTATTTGTACTTTGATATTTTACCAGTAAAGAATTGCCAACTGCCATCGTAAAATTGGCATTGATGCAAACTTTTGCATTGAAGCAAAAGATAGCGATCATTGCAAGGAAGAGTGGTTACAATCGCTAAAACGCTATCTGAAACACGATACAATGCAAAGTTGTGTTCAGAAGCAAACTAACTACAATGGGTCATAATACGCATGCTGGAAGTGAAAAGCGGGACAAGTTGGAAGATGATTGTATTTATTGGTGAACCAACATATAACACACCAAGCCTGTACCCTAGCCGTGCCCTGCAGAGCCAAACCTAGGTTGCAAATAATGAATACGGCTACGCGGTGGGGCGAGGGCCACCCCAGAGTACAGGAAAGACTCAAACTCGAGTGGCAGGAGAAAGCACTGTGGCTAGATGAAGCGAATACTCTTGGTGTCCGGTGTGTGCTTGGGCAGTGTGACATTCTGACCATAGCTGCACAAGACAGCCTCGAACCACATCTCGCAGGTGGTTTTTATACTCTGGAATATAACGTGAACGAGGAACGGAGAGAGTGGTTAGAGAGCAAAGGATGTTAGCTGTGTGGGCAATATGCGCAGGAGTTACCCCTTGATGGCCAGCAGCCGGATGGCAGGTAGGCAGCCAGCTTACAGATAGTGGCATATCAATAGGCTGGCTACCCTTACATTATGGAAATACTGTGGTCTACATACCGTAATATTTCTTGCTTGTAGGAAGGTCGGAGGAGGGAGGATGGCATAGCTGTGGCAGAGGTTGGAAAGGTGAAAAATATTGCCCGTGGTACATCACAGTCACTATTAAAAATTATAAAGAGAACCACTACGACATAAAAATCTACCTTATGTAGGGTATCATGGTTTGTAATTTGCTGCTTTTAGCCAGTCTGCTTACATGGCTGAGACAGTCACCCTTTCTTTGACAGTTTTTCATCATGAGTTGCTATTCTCTGTTTCATATAACTTCAGTAAATTTTGACAGACTTTGTGACCAACTTACACAGCATGTAAAACAGTAACGCCCCCATTTGCAAAGTACTGTGTCAACTGATGGTTGTTAGGCTTTGAAGGTTACTATGTTGGTGATCTTTGTGATATTTATAACAGAAAATAATACTTGACAAATTGAATGATAATTATAACATAAATGGTTTAAATTATGCTCTTAGAATAATGTACAATTTTTTGAGTTATAGAGTAAGGGCTTTAAAAACATTTAGAAATATATGGTAGAGCATGCGAATATTGCTGCTAGTTTCCTTGACCATGAAGCACAAGGGACAAGTGTTTTAGTTGAATAAGTCAAGCAAATAAATTATTTTGTATCAGAGGCCAAGAGAAGTGATTTTTGTGAAGTAATCATCCAAGGCTTGCCACATGTTTAGGAATTACAAAGTGAATAGTAAGTTTGCATTTTTTGTAAATAATGTTTTTCAAAATTATTGTTAAAATATTTGATATATTTCTGGCCTTTTAAAAAAAGTCCTTTTTTTACCCTAATTTATTTTATTGAAAATTTAATAATTTTTACATGTGAAAAAAAGTGGTCTAAATAAATGTAGTTGTAGTGTATTTCATTACCTAAAAAAATCCAACAATTTTTATGTGCTTGTTTAATTTCACAAAAAAATGTTGAAGTTGTCAGTTTTTCAATGTCTGCCATTGGTTCGTAGAGTTTGTTTACGAAGATTGTTTTCTTTACCGACAGAACAGCTGTGGTTGGTGGATACATTGTGACTGCTCTTCTTTTTGAGAACTGTCAAAATTTACTGAAGTTATATGAAACAGATAATAATAACCTTTGAGTATATGGTGTTCACCTGTTCCATTTGATGTATATATTGGATGTATTATGTCACACAAAGTGTGAATAGGTCATGCAAATGAAGATAGTTTGGAGATTATATATATTGACAATTTGGTTTTTTGTTTCAGCTGGCTTCCATGATATCCCGCAGTCTTAAGGCAGAAGGTCAGAATCCGTATGCATCAAATTGGTTGGAACGCTTGCGTCAAATCAAACGGTTGCGAGCAAAGGTAATGCAGGAGAACAATGGAGCAAGAGGAGATGGAATTAGTGGTTCATATGATAAAGATGTTGGATCTCCTCCACGGCGAATCCACATGGACGATTTCACAGAATACACTTGAGTTATTTTGTGGATGCAAAAAGTACCTCTCCAAGAATGAACTGATGTTTATCTTTCCTTCTTCTTCTTCAAAAGTGTTCCTATTTCTTTACATTATTTTTGTTGCAGCTAGTAGTGTGTATTTTGTTGAAAAACTAAATAAATATCAATAAATTTGAAACTTTTCATTAAAATTGTAACTTTTCATTTTCACAAGAAACTATTTGATACTAGGAATAGGAAGACGAGGCGTGGTGTCTCAAGCACACAGTCAATTTCTCTAGCATCAAATTCATGGTGCAGTTTCATGAGCTGTATCAAAACAGTGCTCACATTGTGTGCCGCTATTTGTTTGTGTGATGAGACAGTGATGAAGCTTGGTGACATTTGACAATCAGGCACATTCGGCTGAATGTTGTTCTCACTGCTTCTATTTCACACACATGTTTCCTGACCATAAAGCCACCAAGACACATTTTCAATTTATGTGGAGAAAGCATTGATTCAGTAATTCTAATTTCCTTTTGGGCTTCTTTCAATGATAAGTTTCCAAGAAAAACGCATAAAGCGTGTCTATAATAGCAAGGATATGGAGGTCCAACGATATTTGGAATAACCATGCTTAGAATGCACAGATAATCCCTTACACTTCAACAAGAACAGTTACCCAGTTGTAGCCATTGTGGTAAGGGAATATCCTTCAACACCTTGCTACAGCGCTAACCAAGGTGACACAAAGGAGCAAAGCTAGACTTTCCAAAACATCTCTTCATGACAGGATTTTCTTCTTAGTAAAGTGTAATATTCTTATGTTGAATGTCTTAAAATAAACATGGGTTGTTTTGTTAAGTAAATATATTTTTCATATAAGAACCTACTGAGGGCCATACAAGAAGGTTTATATAACAATTATAAAAAACAGTGAAGGCCACCCCTGAATTACATTATCTTGTCTACAATTTTTATAGAAGAATACTTTGGCTTGTACTGATTATTTCCAAACACACCTACAGTCATTTACAATGGAAGGTATTCAAAAAAAACTTTTACAAGCTTTAATTTGAAACTACTGAGGGACTCCCAAATGTTTCCTTTTAATTCAATGACAGGAAGAGTATAATAATAATAATAATCTCAACATGAAGTCCAGGAGCTGCAGCTTACCTTGGCTTACATAGCACCAAAAACATAGCTCTCCTCCTCAATCAGGGGCGTAACATTAAATTTTTTGTTTCACCAATTAGAGGGCTGGAATATAAAAAAAATAGTTTCTTTTTCTTGTAAATATTGCTACATGCCACGCTGTGGCACTTCCATATGACAACGCTCGAACACGTCACGGTGACAGTAGTGCTGCTAGGCTGCAAGCTTGGAGACTCTTCGCCGTGCCGGCAGTATAGCTCTGTGCATGGCGTGTATACTATGGGAGCCATCTCCTCTGTTGATGCTGCCCCAGCTTAACCCATCACTATGGCTGCCGTGCTCGGGGCAGCATAGGAAAATGACGTCTTTTGCATCAAAAGGTAAGATATCTACTTCATGTAGTTACACATCATTTCGCAAAAGTTGGCAGAAATACAGAAGTTGATAGTAGACATTTTAGACGTGTTGCTAGGCGTGCTGTACGTAGCTGGCAGGTGGGAAACTTAACGAGACTGAGACGCCCCGTCTCATCCTCTACCCCCGAAGCGATGAACCCCGGTGAGGACCAGAAGATCAGCAGCCGGAAAATCTGTTGAGGTGGCCAGTCTTCAATGGAGCCTCCAAGATGAGCAGTTCTTCATCATAATGTCACAGCAGTCAGAATCCGCCACCCAAACAAACATACAAATGACTGACAAATTGCTTGCAATAAACTTTTCATTCAATCAGTAAATATGTCACCCTTGACTCCTCAAAAGAGAAAAGAAATGAAGCAAACTCCTGGAACCCTATTCGTACCATCGTATAACCCTAATTATTCTGGATAGAAATTTTCTAATTACACAAAACTCGCATCGTCTTATAACCTACATGGAGATGGGACACTAAATAAAATGAGCATGAATGGAGAAACAACTCGTAGACCCCATAAGAAACACTAAACATACACAAAAATTGTAATACAATAATAAAACACACATAATGATAATATATATTATAACACATATAACAAAATATCACAGTCATGTTAACAAGATCCCTTAGGATATAGCAAAAGATCCTCTCCTAGCAAATTCTGTTTCTCTCAGAAATCAAACAGAGGAATCCAATTTCAACTGCGTCACATGCACTTTATTTAGTTTCCCGGGGCTCTTCTCATCCTCTAACAACACTGTCACTGGTGACAAATGGTCTTACAAATTTTGTTGCTAATTTAGCGCTAAACTGAGCTACCTTGAAGCTCAAATAATGGGCTTCTCAAAACACACAATCTCCTACCTGGAAAGTACCAGTGCCTGCATTTTTATTATGCCAATGAGAACCAGTCTGAAACTCTCTTAAAGTTGCCTTCAAATTTCAATTACAGCTTTCTACTAAGTTCACCTTTGGATAGTATGGTGTTGTCTGAATCAACTTTATTCCCCACAAAAACGTGAGATTTTTTATTTTGGCTGATACAAAATAGGTGGCAAATGTTAGTCACAAGATGCATTGGTGACCCAAATAAAGGAACAGATCTCAAAAGATTTCATAGACAGCATCGGAAAAAGGAAATCACTTACTAAAGCTATCAAAAACAATCAATATAGATGTAAAACTGGCTTTGGTTCGTGGCAGAGGGCCAAACATATCTAAATATGAAAGCTCCCACGGGAATTTCGCAACATGCACTGCAAGTACTTACTATTTTCGCATTCTAGACTTAGCCTTCTGGCAATCTTCACATTGCTTGGCAAGAGATTCAACCTCCTTTGCTAATAGAGGCCAGTTAAACATTGCTTTTATACTAGACACAGTTTTATCCTCTCCAAAATGACTCCCAAAATAGGTGTTGTGATAGTACTGAAAAATAGGCACAAAAACACTAAAAATATGAGAATTAGGATCAACATGCCCTATCAAACCTTTCCGTACCTCATAATGGCTTGCCTTACCGACATCTATATCTGATTTTATAGCTCTACATTCCGGATCTGTTCCCTGGTGTTGCTGTAACTTTACATAAGCCTGAGGAATATTTTGCAAAACCTTAACCTGTTCTATTGGACCTGCTTCCTTTATTACCATAACTTTCGGAGGATTAAACTCACGAAACTCATCTTCATTAAACATGTGGGACAAAATAACCACAACACTGTTGTCAATTCCCTTTATATGCTTCACTGAAAAATTAGATATGGTAAGATGCACTAACCACCTAGCCAATTGTCCAGCTGGTTTGTTTGTAGACAAAAACCGACTAAATGCTTGATTCTCAGTATGAAATTTGAATTCCCCTCCTTCCAAAGAGTCAGAAAATTTCTCCATGCCAAATATTGCCGTTAGAACTTCTTTCTCATACACCGAAAGTTTCTGCTGTACTGGTGTGAGCTACCAACTAGCATAGGCTATGGGTACAAGGCTTTTACTTTTGGTTTGAGAAAGTACAGCACCTAGTACCTTCGAACTAGCGTTTACTTGTAAGGTAAATGGTTTATTAACATGGCAAATGAAGCACAAGTGGAGAATCTAATTTTCCTTTAACTGACTAAATACATTTTCCTGCTCTGTTCCCCAAACAAAATCCACCTCTTTTCTTTTAAAGGCATTGAGATGTTCTGAAGATTTTGCAAACTCTGGAATGAATTTGGCGTAAAACCCTACCATCCCAAGGAAATGCCGTACTCCTTTAAATTCTTTGGTGCTGGGAAATTTACAATAGGCTGAACCTTCTCCAGATCCATCAGTAACTGACCATCGGTGATCACGAATCCCAGGTATTTAACATATGTTTTTGCCCATGTGACCTTTTTGGGATGTACTGTTAAACCAGCTTCTCTCAAAGCTGTTAAAAGAAGATGCAAATGTTTCATGTGTTCCTCAAAATTCTCACTATACACAAACATCATGTATGTATGTGAATAAGAACTCATATTGATATTTCACCAATACGTGAAACAAAACCGTGGACATAGCTTGTGGACCACAATTTACTCCCATCGGTAACCTTTTCCACTGATCTTGACCCCACGGAGTCACAAAAGCCAGAATCTCTCTAGAATCAGGATGCAAATCCCACTGCAAGAAGGCAGAATTTAAATCACATATAGAAAAATATTTCTCCTTTAACCCTTAAAACAATAGGACACTTAGTATAATGCCCTAACTATACTCTTATTAGAACCACTAATCCTGCTTGCAAATCTTCAAATCAGTTTTTCCTAGTTCACATTCTTTTCATTAGCTGTCACCACATAATACTAAAAACACTTTAATGTAATCGCAACGTGTTGCTCTTTACAAAAATCAAAGAGTAACACTTTATGAAATACAGTGGAACCGCGTTATAACGATAGTCGACAATGGCAAACTTGATTATCGCTATAACGAGTTATCATTATAACAAAATTTACGGTGCCCCATAATTTTTTTGTTATTGTATTTGCCCTTGTAGATCCTGTGTTTAACAAATGCTGTAAACTACGCGTATGCAGCAATAAGTTAATACAAAAAAAATCGAGATGTCTGACAGCAGCATTGTATAATGACCGGCAGGTGCAAACTTGCTTTCTCCTCCATTCTTCTTCCCCTCCTTCAAGATTTTGGAAGAGACGTGAGGGAGTTAGTTGTCTACCAAGCAGCGCACTACTTCACTCATTGTCTCTCTCTGTGTCTCATGCACCCAAAGCCTGGAGATCACTGAACTTTCCTCCCTAGTTCCGTCTCCCTTCTTCCTTTCTACTCCTCTTTCTCTTGCCCCTCTACCCCCAACCTCGTTCTACTTTGTCTCACACCCTTCTGACAGTTTCCTTTCTCATCCTATCTCTCTCACTCCTCTCTTAGCACGCCACACCACACTTCTCTCTCTCTCTCATGCTCACAAAGCAAACATCAGATCAATAATACACTTCTTCCAGTCCCATGTGTAGACACGGTAAATTTTCATAACGGAAAGAACTGGCACTATGAACAGTTGTTACTTTTCCATTCTGTTCCAACCCGCGGACAACCCACGTATATCTGTTCAAACGTAAACAAATGTAGCTTTATGGTAGGTAGAAAAATATTTGGATAGTCGGAAATAATATTTTTAAGGAAATGAAAAATGTCAACATTGAAAACAGACATTTACATGACTCAAACCTGGTAAAACCCTAAATTCAAATTTCCAAGAGAGATTCTCAATGTTAATAATAATCCATACTTTCTTTCAAAGCTAAACTGTTTATATTATGGCATTCCACGACCTTTTTCCTTTGGGGACATGTAGCCTTAATATGCCCTTTCTGCTTACAATAAAAACACTGTACATCTTGAAATTTATTTACACTTGGTGACGTCACAACAGTTTCCCCTGTCTGCGCAGAAAAAAGTATTTTTTGATTTCATCCCTAATTTCGCCTGATTCATTTGACTTGTGTTCTGAATAGATTTTTTGTGAAAACAATCTTTTGCCACATAGTTACTGTTGCTGCAAACAAAACAAAGCCTAAGTGGAAACTTCCCAGATTGGTTTTTTTTTTTAAACATTACAAGATGACTGAACCACCGCACAGTCCCTGATTGTCTTTTCTACTTCCGTCACTAAAACTAAAAATTGCGCCAGTGCGGTGGGTTTGGTTACAAACGTAAAAAACCTTCCATTTTGCGGGAGCAAATTACAAAATGTAACCTGGGTAAAATACTCTTCTGGATGTGGAAGACCTAATACCCAAACTAAACCAAGAATCTCTTTCACAAAATCCTGCATTGTTTGACTTTGCTCTTGAATTTTTTTCTAAAAGTTTTGTACGCATTTTTATGATAGCTATGTCACTAGCAATAAACTGAAGGCAGGTATTTGTCATACGTACCATTCCCAAATTTAATCTTTCGCAACACAGAAAGTTGACCGAAACAACTCGGGGGACCTTGAAAGCTACTGCCGCATACAGCACTCGTTTAGGGCAATAATTCAATGCTAACACTGCGTACAAAAAATTTTAATACTGCTGAAATACTAGTGTCTTTTAAATTCAGTATTTGGGCTAATAGTTTAGATGGAACATAATGAAGTGCTCATAACACTGGGCATAACTCACTCGCACATGCAGCTGCCCCGGAGGCACCTTCCCCAGCATCACCCTGCTTCACAAGTGCACTAGTCTTTACCCTCAGTTCTGCTATATTGTCAGAGTCCAACACCTCCTCTCCTGCCTCTTTAAGAAGCTGGCTCAGCGCCGCCTTCCTGAGCTGTTGAATCTACCCTGTTGACATTGTGAAAAGACACTAATACCAACATGAAAATCCCGAAACTGATAAAAATTAGTTTAAAACAGACCTGCTGATACACAATCTTTAATTTTGTTTTTTCTCTTGAATAATTATGATAATTCACACAAAAATATGTATTCAAAAGGCAAAATAAATAAATCAACACAGTAGCACAGATTCCCTTTTTTTCTATGTCCTGTAGCTCTAACCAGGGCAACACGAAAGAGCAAAGCTAGACTTTCCAAAATATCTCTTATGACAGAGTTTTCTTTTCAGCAGAGTATAATATTTTTTTGTAGAATGTCTTAAAATAAACACAAGTTGTTTTGTTAAGGAAATATATTTTTCATATAAGAACCTACTGGGTGCCATACGAGAAGTTTATATAGCAATTATAAAAACCAGTGCAGGTCACCCCTGAATTACATTATCTTGTCTACAATTTTTATAGCAAAATATTGATTATTATCAAACACATACAACCATTTACAATAGAAGGTATCGATAAAAAGAGTGAACTCTATACAGAAAAAACTTTTACAAGCATTATTTTCAAACTACTGAGGGTCTCCCAAATGTTTTCTTTTAATTCCATGACCAGAAATGTCTGCTAATACTTATCTCAACAAGAAGTCCAGGAGCTGCTTCTCAATGAGCCTGCAGCTTACCCTGGCTTATATAGCACCAGAAACATAGCTCTCCTCCTCAATCAGGGGCTCAAAACGTTACATTTTTTATTTAGCCAATCAGAGGGCTGAAATAAAAAAAATAGTCTCTTTTTCTTGTAAATATCGACACTAGCATTGCTAGGCGGCAAGTTTGGAGACTCTTCGCTGCACCGGCAGTATACGAGGTACGTTAAAAAAAAAGGTGACTTCAAAGTTTGTGGGCTACGTACATTAGATTATTGATTGTTTTTTTTATGTTATGTTGGCACACATGTCCCCAACTTATGTTGACATTATCAGTCATTTTGCATTTTAGTTTTTTTTTTTGACAGATATAAAGGTTAGACGTGTTTTGGTGTGCTTGGCAAATTTTTTGCTTTAAAAAAATGGATCAAAGAATCTGTATTAAATTTTATGTGAAAAATAAAATTAAGTTCTCCGACGCACTTAAAAGGTTGACTGTGGCATTTGGCGAGTCTACTTGGAGCAAAAAAGCTCTTCACAGAAGGCTGAGATGATGTTAATGACGATGCCCCAGCACGTCAACAACCGATGAAAACGTTGAAGCAGTGAAGAAAATTGTTATGTAGAATCGTTGAATCACTATTAGAGAAGTTGCTGAGGATGTCGGCATATCGGTTAGTTCATGCCATGCAATTTTTTCGGATGGTTTGGGCATAAAATGTGCGGCAGCGAAGTTTGTTCCAAAATTGCTAAATTTTGATTAAAAGCACTGTTGCATGAGCATCGCTCAGGAGCTGTTGAATGACGTCAACGCCGATCCAGATTTGCTCGAAAGGGTCATAACTGGTGACGAAACATGGGTTTATGGTTATGACGTCGAAACCAAAGCCCAATCATCCCAATGGAAGCGGCCAGAAGAGCCAAGACTGAAAAAAGCACACCAAGTTCGGTCAAATGTAAAGGTTTTGCTCACTGTTTTCTTTGATTACAATGGCGTGGTTCATAGTGAGTTCTTGCCAAAACAACACCGTAATCATGCCTCAGCCACCGTATTCACCGGACTTGGCCCCCTGCGACTTTTTCCTGTTCCCAAAACTGAAGAGACCCATGAAAGGACGGAGGTTTGCCACGATTGAGGAGATAAAGACTGCATCGCTGGGAGAGCTCAAGGCCATACCAAAAAGCGCATATCAGAAGTGCTTCAAGGATTGGAAAAAGCGCTGACACAAGTGTATTATATCTGAGGAGGATTACTTTGAAGCGGACAAAATAGATATTGATGAATAAATAAATATTTATCGAGAAAAATAAAAAGTCACCTATATTTTTTTTAACAAACCTCGTAGCTCTGTGCATGACGTGAATACTATGGGAGGCATCTCCACTGTTGGTGCTGCCTCAACTTGACCTGCCACCATGGCTGCCGTACCAGGGCAGCATAGGAAAATTACGTGGTGTTTTCACACCAAAAGGTAGGACATCTGCTTCTCATAGTTATGCATCATTTCGCAAAAATTGGCGGAAATACGAGATTTGATAGTATACATGTTAGACATGGGCTGTACGTATCTGACAGGTGGAAAATTTGAAGAAAATGAGATGCCTGTCTCATTCTGCAACTTCCGTTTCCAATGAGAGGGTGTTTTCTAAAACAGGACTGCTTATAAACAAACAAAGGAGCAGATTGAAAGGTCAATTAGTTAATAAAATCATATTTATAAATAAAAGTTGACATCAGTGCAGCAACATAAATAAGTAACGTAAGTAACATTTTGTCTAATATCTTTCTTTTGTAACATGTAACAATGCGTTTATATGTTAAACGTTATTTTTTTCCTTTCATCTGTATATGAAGCTATGTGTACCATTTATTAAGTTATAAAAAATTATTGCTTTCTTCTTTATATCTAAATAGCACTATGTGCTGAATGTATGTTTTTGTAACAATTTGATGGTCGTTTGTTTTCTAAAAAATAAACTGTGCCATCAACAAATATTTATAGTTGGTGTATTTCACAGCACACGTACAAATTACAATTTCAGGTTCTTGCTACATACTTACTACTTGGAGAAGTATGTTTGTGTGTACGTTTGACTTTGTTTAGAATGTGCTATGTTATCATCTTTTAATATCATCATCATTAATCATAAGAATAATAAAACATGGCGTATCAAATACAGCAACAAAGCAAATTTCTGAGATGCTGGCTTAAACTATAAACTATCAATTTTTGTATTTGGAGCCTGGCGCGTTATCATTTCCCTACTGGGCTAAGCTGAAAAATAGATCATACATAAATCCCTACCCAGTATATGAAAATTCAGTAACTAAACTCACCAACAGTTCAGAATATGTATATATTTCTAATCCACCTGATTTCTGGGGTGTAAACTCAGTTTGCAATGCATATTAACTTACGAAAGTATAATTTAATATTGAATGAAATTTGTGGATATTGCAGGTAAACACTCTTTGAAGAATGTCTGCATTTAAAGCAAATGCTTTTCGAGAAATCTGTTTGGAGAGTAAAATTCTAAATGTTCAACTGCTTGACTCTAACCTGTCTTCATCACTCTCTATAACATAATAGGCATTATTCCCATCTAGGAACAGAAGTAATATGAAATTGAAGTTCTGGTGAATAAGACACATTCCTAGTGCAGCACTACCATGATCATCACAGTAGCTACCATTGCCAGTCCCAGCACCTTGTCCATGGGTTCCCGTGATAAACACTTCCACTATAGTCTGTTTCACAAATGAGTACACTTTTTTGACAAATCTGAAAG
>NQII01002109.1:233116-250140 GCA_002778355.1 Clitarchus hookeri | reverse complement strand
GTTCGTGCATCAGCACACACACGTCAAAACATCACTCCTTACTCATCTCTTCTCCTCATGTAATCTAGCATACTGTTCTCTTGAAGCCACCCACCATACTAATAACATGGACTCTCTGCTTGACCTTATATTCAAGTCAAAACTGACAATGTCCTACACTGTGGACAAATCAGTGCGCCGGGTTTATCTCACCACGACCTCATACATGTAACTTGCTCACTTCGTACGCCAAAATTTTTGCCAAAAATTATTAACGATGCTTTTGAAGCACAGTGGAGTGGCATAGAATATTTGCATACAGTTAATGACAAGCTGGATTATGTGAACTCCTTATTGTACAAACATATTGATAAGCACGTTCCAAAAAAAAAAAACAAAGAGGGTTTCTTGTCCACTAGCACTGTGGAAGACCCAGGAAATTAAAGCTTTAATGACTGATCGGGATAATGCTTTTCGTAAATATACAACTACGAGAAAAAATGATATCCTTGTATTTATGAGATTCGAGAAATACTGTTTACTCAGAAACCGGTGTACCCAAACCATTGTAACGGCTAAAATTGCATACGCTCACCACTTGATACAACCAAACTCATGCCCGTGGCATTTATGGAGCAGTGTTCAAAATTTGGGTGTAAAATTTAAAGACACTAAAAACTATAATCTAAAAATCAATCGAAATGCTGATGAACTCAATATGTATGTACTCATTTCACAACTCCATGTACTCGTATTAATACTGAAACAAAAAATGAAACATTGTCTCTTATTAATGCCTACATCCGCTGTGTAGAAGAACGTTTTTACTTTAACGTCGTGACGTCTGTTGACGTTCTGAAAGCTATCAGACAAATTAAAACCAAGGCCAAGGGTCTGCTTTAGTAATACCCATCCCAAAGACATATAATCCTCATTGTGCCAGTGATTATAGACCCATAAGCATTCTTCCCAAAATTTCCAAAGCCCTAGAATATATTGCACACCAACAGATAACAAGGTACATATTGAAAATAACCTGATGGTCGACCATCAGTCTGGTTTCAGAAAGGGCTTTAGCACATGTACAGCTCTTCTTCAGGTCACTGATGGCATAAAACATAACATGGATAACCGTTTGCTAACGATTTTGACACTATTAGATTTTAGCAAAACATTCAGTTATGTTGACCATGAGCTACTACTTGCAAAGCTAAAATCATATTTTAATTTCTCCAAAATATGGTTAGAATGGATTAAAAGCTACTTGTGTTGCCGTTATCAGAGAGTTGTCTGTGGAGAACAACAATCCGCTTGGCGCACAGTTAAAATTGGAGTTCCCCAGGGCTATGTTCTGGGACCCCTACTATTTTCTATTTTATTAATGACTTCCCTAAGCTGATAAAACATTGTAAACACCATCTTTATGAAGACGATTTCCAAATCTACCTGCCAGCTCATCCCTGTAATATTACATCATCAATTGATACAATTAACCATGAATTGTCAAACATCTTAGAATGGTCAATAAAGCACAGGCTACTATTAAACCCTAAGAAATCCCATAGCTCTATTATTGGATCCAAGAAATTACTCATATCACCAAATGTCGCTAACGCTCCTAATATAATACTTGATGGTGAGCCAATTCCTCTATCAAAGTCCGTAAAAAAAACCTAGGTGTAATATTAAGTTGAACTTTAACATGGAGAGAACATGTCACATCTGTAGGCAAATAAATGTCACTTTACGTTCATTAAGAAGGCTTAAAAGAATGTTACCCGTAAAATTGATGAATACTTTAACAGAATCGTTAATAATTTCATGCCTTGATTATGGTGATATAGTCTTCAGTGACCTGCATGAAGATCTAGCTCAGATACTTCACCGAATACAAAACAACTGTGTACGTCTTGTTTTTAATCTTAAAAAGAAAGACAGTATCACCAAATACAGATATACTCTCTAATGGCTTGATTTAAAAAATTGACGATCATTGCACAAGATCTGTTTGTTAAAGAAATTATTTCTAACTGGATGTCCTCGATACCTTTTGTCTCGTTTCTTACCGCCCAATACTTCAAACACTCGCTCTTTCGATCAAGAAAATCTTCTAGTACCAAAACACAACTCTTTTTTGCTTCATCTTTCATCATCACTGCAACCAAACTCTGGAATTATTTACCTTAGAAGCAAGAGATACAATTTCAATAACTAAATTCAAAAAATTGTGCCGGAACAGCTTAGTCAGGCTATAAATATTTAAATGAACGTGAAATATGGGTCTTATTTAAACAATATTTACTGTGGAGGTTCCTCTTTTATAATACCTCTAACTTATTTGCTTTCTGCTTCATGCAACTGTAGTAATTTTTCTATTGCTTATGTTATTATTTAATTAATTAAACATACTGTTAATGTAGGTAGGTGTGTGAATGAGCGTGTGCTAGTAAACGTTGCATTAATTTTTTATTTTATGTATATTTTTAGGTAACTGACATAATTTTAGATCTAGCAAACACAAAATGTTTTATATTAATTCATTTTTTTGTATTTTTTCCCCGTGTTTAAATAGATATTTGCTGTGATTTTCTTTCCTTCAGTAAGCCTTGAACTAAATTGCAGTTTTAGAACTTTTGTTAATCAATGTTATCTTGTAGTTATTTTTATATATAGTACAAATATATTTATGTGAATGTGTGTGTATGTGGTTTTATGTATGTCGCTTTTATGTGTTTCATATAAGCTACTTTCTAATGTTATAGTAGACATTAGGTTTTATTTTATTATATTTATTTCCAAAAAATAAGTGTTATGTTTTATTTAGTAAAGTGGTTAAGTGTAAGAGGAGATAATACCTTAACTTTGCCACAAAAATAAATAAGAATTATTATTATTATTATTATATTGTTCTGTAAGTATATGTTTGTGTACACAGGTAGTTTGTAACAGTGTATTTAAACTGCATACATTTTATTTTACGTACATTAACAGATGTTAAATCTTGCATGGTTGTTTTTCTATGAAAACCATTTTATTCCTGGCGAGGTCACCCTGGATGTTCGCATGTTGGAAACATTATGGATGTTGCCACTGGCTAGTTGGTTTTCTCAGGGTTCTGCAGTTTCCTCCACAATTACATTCCATTGCTGCTCCATATTCACCTCACTTCATCTCCATCAACACTGAAATTCTCAGTTTTTAAGCAACTCCCAAATCTCTCACTATCATTAACAACTGTTAGATTAATGACCAAGGACTAACACATAAACTGGAACAGAATATGTTTTAATTTTTTTTTAATGTGATGTGCTCTGACTGAATATGTACAGCAAGTCTCACATAAAATTAAATTAAATATACATCTCTCAACCAGGGTGACAGCATTATCTTTAAAGCTGAAAAATATCATTTTCCAATTTTTCTTCCCATTTTCAGAAATGCAGCTAAATGAAATGTGTGACCAAAGCACTTCCGCAGCACTAAGAGTTACTGCTGAGAGTGAGTGAGTGAGTGAGTGAGTGAGTGAGTGAGAGAGTGAGAGAGAGAGAGAGTGAGTGAGTGAGTGAGTGTGTGCGCGCATGCGTGCGTGTGTGTGTGTGGACAATTTTGGTGGAGGTTAGTACTTTGAGAAATAGGAATTTCTGTAGAAATAGAAAATACAATTATCCAGAAATGTCTCCAGCCCCTCCCCCCCCCTTTTTTTTTTCCTGAAGTAGCTGCAATACTTGATTGTCCAGTGCAAACAATGCAGTAGAAATTTTAATTTCAGTGTTTTAGTTACGTACTACACGTAACTTAACCCTTTCCAATGTTGTAGATGCAACAAACAAAACTGTGCCCTACTATCACTGGTAAATAAATATAAGACTGTATCAGAACAGAGAACTAATGTAAAGAGAGGTAATGACTAAAATCTGATTTGAATTTATCAACCAGAAACCATTTACTATATTGACACTAAATATGTATACACAAGATGAAGTCATATTGGAAACAAAACTCTCGAGACATTATTACTGTTAGAAATTAAAATAGAAAGCCCAGCAAATAATTATTTAATCGTGGCTCAAGAACATGTGAACTTTACCTTCCAAAACCTCTGCTAGGCTGCTAGTTGCTGTTTTGAAACTCATTACTGACAAGCAACCTGCAGAACATAACCCTATAACATGTGCCCACTGCCACATGAAAATTAATTCCAATGTCATATTTTTGTAAATTCTAACACTTTCAAGAAATATATCCATTCTTACATCAAAACTTAGTTGTCAAAATAAAAGTGTGACAGTCACAGACATACCAGCAGGTACAGTAGGTAGATTTTAGGAAGACTATAATTATTAAAACTAGATGTAAACTATATTCTACTAAACGACAACGGTAGCATGATTGTTATACTATTAACGCTACTCCCCACCTGTGTGATACAGAGTGGTTCATAGGATCTGAGTTAATGTTACCAGGCACAGACTATAAGGTGCCTTGAAGGTTGAGGGTATATAAAACAATAACTTCATCACGTCTTGGTTTTAACAGGATTATTTGACTGGGAATTCATACACACATTCCCGACAATGCAACTACTTTTCCGAGAATTAACTAGTACATTACTGACCCTGCGAGTTCTGGGCCTGAAAGGTTGATTACGGTGCTCTGGCTAACGTTTCCGACGCCGTGGGGGCATGTCCGTGAGTGACGACGTTGTTACTTAACTGTATTCTGCTGTTTGGTGCTGCTCCGGCGGTAACTTGTGTTCTGGTGAGTTGGGTGGCCCTTTTACAGGCCCTCGGACTGGCTGTTCCATGTTCTCTCCCCATCTGTTCTTGGTATCTCCTTCTGCGTCCTGACGTGGTGCTCCGTCTCCCTGGTTCAGTCTCGCGTTTTGCGTCCCGATTTGGCAGTACGACTGTTCTGACTGAACTGACTCTGGTCCAGCGCCTCGCGGTGCGGAAGATTACTGGTTGTCTGTCCCGATATGGCTGACCCCTTAACACTGTCTCTGGTTGACTCTGCCGGGGCTCAAACCTCGACCTCTGTGTGCGATATCACTCACCCGATTGACGCACTGGTGCAACTGACTATTCTGACTTGGGGCTTCGGCGGGCCCCCACCAGATGCCTTCCGGCGCGGGATAGCACTGACTGATGCAACTGACATAACTAACTCTGCCGGGGTCCGACCCCCCGGCCTCTCGGCGTCCCAACGGACGACGCCCCTGACTGATGTGATGTAACTGACGTAACTAACGTGACTAACTTTGTCGTGGCAATGTGGGGACTGGCGGGTCCCCACCCGGCGCCCGACGCCTTTCGGCGCGGCGTATCACAGCTTCCAACTGCCTCAATATGACTGATCCCCTCCTTGTCTCACAAGACGGCTTTTAAACTATTCCCATCCCACCTTAGAACCTTACATGTATCTTCCCTTGTTAGGGGAAGGTGGGTGGGGTGGAAGACGCTGAACAAAGACCCAATTTCCTCCACGTGCCAGGACTCTTGTTGGGGTAAGGGGGGAGGGGGTGTAGGGTGACCTGCGGTGCTACTGACAAACCTTGTCAGCTCTTTTTCTCTGGTCTATATCCCCCTTCAGCGCGTCTAAATTCCTTTGTGGGCGAAAATCGCTAGCCTACCGCGGCTTGACCTCGGCACATGTTAATGACTTATACGTCCCCTCGGGTCGGCCTGACTTCTCCGCAGGCGTTAATGGCTGCCACTTGTTCTGAGGCAGGTGGCTACTGGGAGTCCCTTGGGGGAGGGAGTGGGGTATGATGTGCATTGTGACAGCTGTGTTTCTACATTGAATATGGCACGCGTCAATTTATCTAAAACAAATGCTTGTTGTTGCCCATAACTAAATACTGTGCATATGAGGTCTCACAATCAGTAGTTTTATGAGAAAATGATTTGATTACACAACTAATACAAGTCAATAATAAACTAGTAAAACTTCAAGCGTGAATGCAATATATATTTATTTATTTCTCATCCTATTTGTTCAACACCAAATGCTACGAAAGTAACCTTTCTCACGTCATACTAATGTAAACATAATGTTTTGGGCTACAGTGATAGTGGTTAAAGCATCCATAGTAAAACCGCCTATTTCCAGGTGGCTTCACCTGCGTTACAACATGCCATCTCCAGTTTACTCCTACCTCCATGGTTGGTAACACGTCACCATTACATCTATAAAAATTAATTTTCATCTATGCAGTGTTTACATCTGAAAATTATAACTGTGCGCTAAAAATTATTTTGAGCAACAGATGCTCAATTTTGACAAATATATTTTGTAAATTATTAACATAAATTTATTGTGGGACAGATTTGCTGTGTTTTGTAAATATATATAGTGTGCTGTACATAGTTTGGATCGTCATTGGGAGGTTATGTTTCGGTTCAGCAGAACCGAGTTTATAATCTCCGGTCTGGATTTCACTCCTGAAGGCTAGAAGGCTTTCCATGCATATCACACAGAGAGAGAGAGAGAGAGAGATAGATAGAGAGAGATATAGAGAGAGAGAGAGAGAGAGAGATAGAGAGAGATATAGAGATATAGAGAGATAGAGATATATATATATTGGTCGGTTCGGTTCCAATTTATACCGGTTCTTGAAGTTTGACTCGGAACTGGTTTTAGGTTAACAACTACTCAGTTCTTGTTTCCACACAGCAATGGCAAAACTCTGTCATTACAAAAATAACTAAACTACCGTATTTACTCTCGTATAGCGCGCCCTTTTTTTTCCCAAAACAAAGGAAAAACTTTTTGGGGTGCAGGCTATACAAGAGAACAAAAAGTGGTGGTATTCGTAAACTGTTCGGAGATGTTTAGAAGGAAGTGTAGGGAAAAAGTCCTGTTATCTCATGTCTCCTCTTACATCATCACTCCCCTCCCTTCTCTTTCTTTATCACTCAGCCCTCTCCAGTAAGCAACACTGCTAGAAAATCGATACATTCATCCAAGCCTTCTTTATTTCCATGTAAGCCAAATGATAAACAAAATTCCACCGCGGAGGGGGGGGGGGAAGGAAGGAGGAAGCGATGGTTTTTTTTAGAAGTGTCACATCCCAGCACGGCAATAAAAACCAGCAGGTCACTGCATGGCCACCCAGAAAAAAAAAGCCTGACACCCACTGCAGTAGTTGTTCTTTTAACGACCATAGGTTACCGTTATCACACAGCACGCCACAATATTTTGGCTTTTAGCACCACGAATTACTTAATTAAAGTATCTCCCAAACATATCACAATCACCACATATTAATGTAAAAAAAGAATAATTTGTTACATATCTACTAACCTTAAATAAATTTAATACAAGTTTATCTGTATAACATTAAATCTTATCTTCACACTTTGTTATTGTTAAATTCTTCCATAGGTTAAATAAAACATTTAATGAATTTCACCTGCACACACACGCACACAGATTATATATATATATATATAGAGAGAGAGAGACAGAGAGAGAGAGAGAGAGAGAGAGAGAGAGAGACAGACAGACACAGACATAGACACAGACAGACACAGACATAGACACAGACAGACATAGACACAGACACAGAGACAGAGAGAGAGAGAGACATACAGAGACAGAGAGAGAGACATACAGAGGCAGAGAGAGAGACATACAGAGACAGAGAGAGAGACATACACAGACAGAGAGAGAGACAGACACAGACAGAGAGAGAGACACACAGACAGACACACAGACAGACAGACCAGGACAGGACAGACCAGACCAGGACAGGACAGAGACAGACACACACACACAGACACACACACACAGAGACAGAGACAGACACACACACACAGAGAGAGAGAGATATATATTTGTATGAAGTAAGCAAATCTTTAAATTTCCAGAAAGATTAGTACTTCAACAATATTTAGTGTATTACTTTAAATACATTGCTTTCAATGCATTATGCGGGACTTGATTTGATTTTGAAGTAAGCACCGATACTTGTACAGATTACTTGCGACTTAGCTAGATGCCAAGAGTTGGTATTGGGAACAGTCCTAATTAACTGAATACAACATTTGCTTACTTGTCTCTGTCATTTCGACATCTAAAATACAATAAAGACGAGTTTCTAACCATGTAGTTCAAAGTTATATGCCCCACATATTCCACCTGCCATGTTTATCTTCAAAACATGCTCAAGTCTTTTTTCATTCTTACGTTTTCTATTTCGTAAAATGACGCGCAGTAACATCTGCTGATATGGTTGCACGGGCTCCATAAAGGATCCGTCACGCCGGACTGCAAGAACGCAGCACAGTCGCATGTCTTGCCAGAATCTGCGAGCTGTCCAGTACAATAAACTTTTGATTCTAAGATCATTCTTGGTTCCCAGGAAAAGGGTTGTTTCGAAAGGTTTCCTATTCCAGGGGTCTTCGAATCGAGAGTTGACAGTATTCTCATTTATCGTATTTGGGTGAACTACAGTCACAATGTGTGGCATGTTTACTATGATGCACCAAATGTTAGGAATAGGCGCAGGAAAGGCACATCACACGTCACTAAGTGTTGGTGGTCGAATATGGACCTGACACAGCAGAGGTGAGTGTCAGCATCAGGCAGACATTCAGATATGCCACAGGGTTCCCACACATGGAGTTATTTTTTGAGCTGCAGTTAGCTACCACTTAATCTTAAGTTTTACATTTGTGCAGGGTGCACTGTCAGGCCACTGATATGTTACCCAGATTGTGCACCCCCATTTTCTACCACATCAGCATTATCTTGACAGCATTCTGCAGCATGATTACATGCATCCATGTATTGCAGTCATTACACATCATGTTCTATGAGGTACAGACACCATATCTTGGCCCACAAGTTCACCAGACCTTAACACCATTTCTGCATGCATGGAACCAGCTGGAATACTATCTGCTTCAGTAGTCAGTACCAGTCAGAACACTTTAACTCCACTGGCACTAGGAATATGTATGGTCGAATATATAGCACAACAGTATTCAAGCTCTGTATGAGAGCACACTCCGTATTTTATCTTCTATTATACGCCACTGTGCTCTAGCTCTGTTCCCATTTGGGAATTGAATATGCCCAAAAGCTAATGCTTGCTTAAAAACAAAGTATTTACTTATTTAGTTCTGTGTAACATTTTGATGTATCCTTCCAGGGGTTTGTTTTTATGCCCAGTGGTGTATTTGTGTAGGGAACAGTCAACCAGGACTTGAAAAATTGCTGCATAACAGCACTGAAGTGATCATTTTAAAGGGAAATGTAGATTAGTCATTAAAATTTTCTTTATAACTATAAAAAAAGAGTTATATTTCACTGAAAGCACACAAATTTATCACAATTCTTTTTGTAAACAAATTATGCAAGATACAAAAATTGTACTTGAACAGACTATTGCCATATTTTTTACATTTCAGAACTCCTTAAGATCATAATAGCATGTACGTGGTGTGAAAATAATGGGATTGTATCTGCAGACAAAATAAAACACATTTTGAAACACAGGTAATGTACAGGAAGTGCAAGATCATATACCAGCAGCCCAACACAAATAATTATATTAGTAGCTGCTGTATTAGAGATGGCATAGTAAAAGCTTGTTAATCTAAAACTGTTTGGTTTAAAAATAATTTTTATTAAAGGACTTATATTTGCCCAAGACAACAAGAAAATATTTGATGTACTTACTAGTGCAATTAATTCGAAATAAGGTGAATATAGATTTCACAGCTATTGCACAGACACTTTGATATTACATATATTTGTGCAAGATTTTACCAGCAGTTAATTTTGCGTATACACAGCACAAAATCTACAACTTGCCAGAGTTCTGAAAACTGAATGACCTGAAGTGCATGACATTGTCAGTTGCCTGCTAATAAACTGAGCAGAGATCATGGTCAAGAAACTTAAATTTATTCTGAAGGCAGTCTAGGAATGAAAGTGGAGGGGAACAACTCAAGCAAATGTCAACCATACTGATTTATAAATTCTACACTTTCAGAAAAATTTAATTACTTTGAGGTCTAGGGACAAAATACTGAAATGTACTGTGCAGGATAAATTAGCTGAATGATTCTTCAATGCTTGAACGAGTATAATTCCAGTCTACAGTACAGCAGTTAGAGAAACAGCATTTGAAGTTGTACTGAGAACCAGACTAAAATTTATGTTCACAGAAATGGCTCAAGCAGTTAAAAAAAGTCAAATACATTGAAAACTTACTGGATACAAACTACTGAATCAGTAACACAACAGTTTTCTGCAAAATACACACCAACCATTTTCACCCACACCCAAATAGAATATCAGCTGCATATTTGTTGCCATAGTGAAAAAGCAAAAATTATAAGAATATGAAACATTACCAGGGATTACAAGAGAATGGGGGGCGGTTACGACACTTGGTGGTTGAATGGTTGAAAGACGTAAGAATGTTTCGGTGTGATGCAATATAGTCAATGTGCATCAGAGGTAGATAGATGATGCTATCAAAGAGCAGCGCACATCTCAGTATAAAAAAAAAAGGCAGCATAGTTGATTTAGACAGCATTACAGAAATATCTGGGTGACCATTTTCACTGCACAAGAAATTTTTTATTCCCAAACGGTGCAAGCATATGAACAGGTGTCTATTAAAAAAATAATGATTCCTTAGGTACAGCCATATAAAAGAACTCACTGTTTACTCAAAGTACCACAAATTTACAAAGTGAGGATATCTTTTAAGTGTTCTGTAAGGTTGGTAACATTTCTTTTTCCCAAGATAGGTTTTCTCACTCATTAATTAATACTGAATATTTTATTACTAACACAAATGCTCTAATGCCATCATTAGAGACCCAAGAAATTCGCAACTCGCGAATTTGCGAAAAATCTTAAAACTGGTTTAAATAGTGCGAACAACTTATAATGCATTTTAGAGTGGTTATTTGGTATTTTCGACTCACAAATTTCTTACAATTATCTTGTATCCACAAATTTTGACATGCATTCAAGAATTTCAACGAATTTACAGATATCAACAAATCATTAAATGTGCGTGGCAACGTGCGGTGCTACCGCACTTGGCTACAGAGAGGGCGAAAGATGTACAAGCATGTCGGAACTCGTGGGTGACTTAGTCTGGTTTGGACAGTTGTGGGTTGCAGTTTTATCTGATCTGTTTTAAAATGCTACCAAAAATAAATATTGACGAAAGCAGAGTAAAGCAGTTTTCTCAAGAAGGCATGGTTAAATCGCAAGACGTCATGATATGCCATTTTTGTAATAAAACAGTAGCGTGGGAAACCTCCGACAGCGCCAAGAAACACGTGCGGAGTTACAGTGATGTTGAAGCTGTCAAGAAAGGAAAGCGGCTGAAAACTATGTTGGCGGCAATTGAAGGCACTAAGTCAGCAAAGGTATGGATATAAGTTACATTATCCTGATGAGGTTTCCCTACCTGATGAACAGAATTAAAAATTTAAAAAATCTGATTAAAAAAATTTACAAACACCATATTGGCACCTAAATAATTAGGATTAAGATATTGTCATTTATTAATAATGTTAAAAATTGGTTTTTTTTTAGAGCAACAAATTGTTACTATTAATTTTTTTTACGTAGAATTTGCCTACTGTATACAATGTACAATTTTTTAAGTTTTAAGATCTAAAGTTTAAAGATTTGATGCATCATGGGCCACCTCCAGACAAAAATTTTCTTGTGTGTGCTTAAATCTGTGTTAATGTTCACAAGTTTGTAAATTCCATCTCATCAATTTTCATTTTCTTTCACATTATTTACAGAACTTATTCTGCCACGTTCACGTTAGTAACGTCACATTGTTCTCTTCTCCTTTGTGGTCTAACGCAAGTTTTTGCCGCTATAATTGAATATTTTATGCTCTATCCTTGTAATACATCCGTCATCTTTGCCTAGTCCATCTCAAATATCGCATCCCACCCCACGATTGTGTAAACAGGTTGTTTGTGAAACGGGTGGTTTTTAAATTCCGTCTTGGCCCATTTTAGGCACAGACCCCTCCCCCCTCCTTTCCCTACCATAATCTGCAGCAGAAAAATTAGCGGTTTGGCCTTTTTAATTTAGAAAGCTGCTGCTTCCACTCACAGTGGAATCAGTTTAAAAATTATTTATTCTGACCCAAACTCGCACAAAATTTTCTTAACAAACAGCAATAAGTACAGTAGTACCGAAAAAACCTGCACCGATAAACCGTGTCCACAGTTAATTTTCAGTGGTCCTGGCAAAACTCTTGTATAAATAATGATAAAGCTACCCACTCGTATTGTTTTTCGGATGTTACGTTGATCAAAGTATATTTCAGCCCTGTAATCTGAGATTTCCTGCAACGATCTTTTTAAGCTGGTTGTTTATGCAAATATTTATCTAGTAACTGCAAGACGTTGCCTGTCTTCCCAACACGTCTGCCTCTGCTGCGTGGTGCGACGTGCGAGTCTGGCTTGCTACCTCCCCTTACACGCTTCATGAGAGGAGAAGTGGTTACCTAGCAACCAGCGTGGCGACCTAGCATCCTATCACTCTCTCTCAACCGCGCTTCTTCCTTCCTTCCTCCCCTTACATGCATTCGAGGGGGGAAGTTGTTTTCTAAATAAAAGAAAAAGCACATATATATATTTTCTCTCTCTCTCTCTCTCTCTCTCTCTCTCTCTCTCTCTCTGCCATGCACGCTTGCCTTCACACGCCGGCCGCAGAGCAAATAAACTAAAGTGTTACTGGCAAACTTAGACATTTTATCAAAATTATCCGTCGCCCAAAATAGTTGCACCAATCATCACTTATATTTCAACGGTAATGGTTACGCAATGCAAAACATTCTGATCCAGGAAATTAGCAGCACCAGACTTCAAGTTCTATTTTCAAGAATTCAATCTCTGTGAGACTTACTTGATGAAGGTGTACATGAGTACATATAGCTCATAGGGAAACTGAAGACACACACTAATATAAATGTCTTGAAAGCACTTAAATCCATGGAAGCTGATTACAAGGCCTTTGTGGTGGGAGCCGTAATAACTTTTTAGATGCCAGTGTCAAATGTGGACTGAGCGATTCTTCTCACAATTTTCTTGTGTTCATAGAAACAGGACAAATCTGAGTCTGACCAATCTTGAACTTCTCTCTTTCCCATGCTTATGAAGAAAAATTATGACATTTCTTGAAATCATAATTTTCTTGTTAGAAACTTATTTCAAAAGATCTCTAGGAATACTTTTTAAAAGCAATTTTTTTTGTTAGGCCTGCAAGTAAGATGTGTACACATTAGCATGCTCAGCATTATATTTGAAACTACTTATTGCAGTTTTACTACAAAACAATTCTAACATCTAAAACCTGTAGAAATTTCTAGCTTTTTATGAGATTTTTAAAAGTATAAAATGTGTTTGTGTACTAGTTTTGTTGTAATTTTTTAAATTTCAATGCCCCATTTTTCTGAGTAAAATACATATTACTGGCACTAAACAAATGTGCATTTTACTCAAGAATTTTTGTGTTTTCACTCAAGAATTTTAGGGCATGTTACTCAAGAAATTCTCGGGTCTCTAGCCATCATTAAAATAATGGCAAAATGGAAAAATTATATATGTTTCAGTTTAAATATCCCACAAATAATTCCACAAGCATGTAATAACAAGATGGCCTCAAACAGAAATCCCAATATACATAAAAACATTTATGCTCTGGGCTTACATTTTACAGCCTCCAGTATCAAAGTGAAAGCACATACAGTGCAAAATTTTTGTTCTAAATACAGACTTAAATTAACAAGCTTTTACTGCAACTGTATTTGTTATACATGAGACCAGGTTTTGGCCTCTCAAAAATACAATACCATTAAATAAATGGAGTAAAATATACTTTACAACAATGTAGTACATTTTAAAATTAAGATTTTCATGTAACAAAGATCTGAACAAACTAAACTATGTAGTCTACAGATTATTTCTGAAGATACCATAACCAACCATAAGTTCAAAACTGTAGGAAAATTTTTTTCAGCATAAAGAAGTTAAAACAAGTAAAAAAACCTTTATGGTACCACCTCATAAATGACCATTCTTCTATTTTGTATTTTTTTGTGAAAATTATTTTGTTGAAGAAATATTGAGCAGCATTATATGCTGTTCTTACCAAGTAATCTCATAAGCAAATAACACAAGTAAGTTGAAACCACACATTCAAAAATACTTGGGAGAGTTTGTTTAAAAATCATCACACTGTGAACGATTTACATTAGAAAATAACTTATGCAAATACACAAAAAGTGATGAACACAATTGTTACCAGTAAATCACACTATCAACAACCTATTTGATGTTTACAGCCATTGCTACATAATTAGTCTAATCTATAGATATCCTGTGTGACCTAGTGCAATTGGAATCAAAAAATTTTACTCCCTGTACTACACCTACATAACAAGCCTGCAGCATATCGTGAACACAGAGCTGCTAATGCATGATAATTGATTGGTATGATATGTTTTAAAACTCAACAAACATAATGTGTCTTCACACTTTACATATTTATCACTTGTCAACAGTTCAATGTACTTCAAGCTAAATAACTTTGAAAACTTACAGCTGTACAGAGAGAATTACGAATGGAGGGATAGATCTGGAGGCAGACACTGAAACTTTCACACAAAAATAATATCTTTGGATGGTATTCTCATTCTTAGCATTAACAAACTGAATCCTACACCTTTGCAGTAGCAACTGTTTACTATAAACAGTTTATGCACTGCAGTCAAATTTATTTTTCATTACCTTTGAAAAACATATTACATGCTGTAAACTAAAACTTGTTAGTTTATCAGGATTATGGTAGCATTGATTTAGAGAAATATCACTTTGATCACATGTTTTCAAGTAAAATTTCAGTGCCTACTGAACTGAATAGCAGCAACATCTCTTATTTCATACAAAATTACTGTACACAAAATTATATATATTTACATAGCTTACAGTACCCAGTAATAAATAATGTTGATCATTTTGTTGATAGACATTTGTGATACTTCACACAGTTTCTACCATTCCTTTGCGTCTTGAACGTTTGTCCTTGTCCTCTGATGCACAGTTTCCATCAGACAGCTGTGTAAATGATGTTTCTTCAGATGCTGGTGCGACAACAGCTGGTACGAGGGCATCTTCTTTGGGAACCTCATCGGATGCTTCAGGCTGGTCGGTACCACTGGTCGTTGCTGTAACTGGCACAGCTGTTGGACATAAAGATGGTTGCTTGGAGGGGAACCTGGGAGCCCCATCTGTTGTCACTGGTGGAATGGAGATGCTGCCATTACTGGCACGGTTTCTCTGCTGAACATGCAAATTAAACAGTTGTTTTTTATGTACATATTATATAAAGTACTGAAAAATTTACAAACAAAATCTCACATACTGTATTACATATAGAAAGTTTATTCAGTAGTGATCTAGTTTAGCAACTTTTTCAAAAAAACTTATGGCGGGGGGGATTAAAAATGGCATTTTGGGCACTATTGAAGTTGCAATTTATTTTTGCATGGTGGTCACATTTTTCTATTCAGCCTACTTCCTATACAATTTCAAAATGGGAAGGGCTATGAAGAAAAAGAAAAATGAAATGTATGAAATCCTACACACAACAGAACTGCATAGACCAACCTAAAAACTGCAAAAATATGAAGGAAGTAAATTGATGCAGCCTCTCATGCTTGCTTCGTTCACTCTTTGGAAAGCAGAGTGGCACAAATTAACAGCATCTAATAAGTTTTCTGGAACTATTAGTGTATTTAAACTAGTAAAAAAATTTAAAAATACATAAACAACAAAATAAAACCATCTCAAGAAAACTGATTAGAAGCAAATCTGTGCCAATCTGATTTCCAAGAGCTCGAACAAAGCAAGCATACAGCCACATCCATTTACCCATTTAATATTATTTCTGTAATTTTGTGGTCATTCTAGGCAATTCTGTTGTGTAAAATCATGTATTCAACATTTTTTGCATCATATCAATATTATTTCTTACTTTTTACCCTGCAATTTTCTTGACCTTTATAGTCCTCCCCATTATGGAAACTTTTAGGATGTAGAGTGGATGCAAAATAGGCCTGTGTAGAAATAAATTAACAACTTTGTAGTTATGTAAGGCCTAGAAATACTACTGTGAATATTTCTGCCCCCCCCCTCCCCTCTCCCATCAACCACACCTTGTCATTCAGAAAAGTTTCTACATTAGACAAGTATCATTGACTCTGCTCTAAACATGGTCGAGAAGAGGGTAGGGGAAGGAAAATCCTTGTAATAGTGACAGTAATAAAATTAATACTATATATTTTCGAACATAAATGACAAAACAGGTTAATAAATACAAACATGTAAGATTGTGTTCCTGGAAATAATCACAGTATAGAAAATGTTCCCAAAGTTACACTTCCTATAGCTGTAACTATAATAAAACCCATAGTTGAGTTCTATGCATAATTTTTTGTAAACTGTGCACTATGCAAAGAAAGTGGGCAAATATTAGTGACAAAAGTTGCGGTACATGAAGTAAACAAGAAGGCAGTAATGGTTCTGGTTGTATAGCAATTGTTTTTTCTTAAATAAAGCAAAAATATGCTTCTGTAGAAAGTTCTGCACAGCTACATGATGGTGGTGCAACATTGCTTTTTCTGTACTTGGGCTTACACATCCTTGGGAGAGGAGTACCATGATATCATTATCCTTCCTTTTCCTTGTGACTGAACAGTTAAATGGAGAGGATACACGAAGGAACACACACACACACACACTCACTCTCTCACTCTCTCACTCTCTCACACTCTCACACACTCTCTCTCTCTCTCTCTCTCTCTCTCTGTATATATATCTACTATATAAAAATAAGTCGGGTTTTCCTTCCTGACGCTATAACTCCAGAACGCACGAACCGATTTCCACGGTTTTGCATTCGTTGGAAAGGTCTCGGGCTCCGTGAGGTTTATAGCAAAGAAAATTCAGGAAAAATTTTAACAGAAAAGCGGGAAAATCTTTTTT
>NQII01002109.1:192213-231963 GCA_002778355.1 Clitarchus hookeri | reverse complement strand
TTCCAGTTCGCCTTGCGTTCGCAATGACAATTAACAAGTCGCAAGGCCAATCGCTTAGTGTTTGCGGGATAAATTTAGAAAATCATTGTTTTTCACATGGGCAGTTATACGTTGCGTGTTCACGAGTTGGGAAACCATCCGCTTTGTTTGTGTTAACGTCAGGCCAAAAAACAAAAAATGTGGTTTACCAAAGAGCACTTCAATGAAACGTATTTACTTTGGATTCACTTTCATTTACTTAGAGAAGTTCAATTCATTACTGTTGTGAAATGAAATAAAATTTTTCCTTTTCAAATATAAAAAAAATGTTTCTTCATGTTTTAATCACCAAACAAAATGTTGCATAAAACGAAGCCATCTGTTGGCGAAACGGAGTTCGCCGGGTTTGCTAGTATATATATATAAATAAATGGCCTTGGCAACCAATTGTGAACGACAAATGCGTTAGTGATAAAAGTTCATTTGCAGTATTTTTAGCCAAATGTTAAAAGCAAAACTGGACATGTTTATGCACTTAAGGTTAAGGACTTTTTGATCTGTCTTGCAAAATGGAAAACAGGATGGAACTTCCTATGCTATTATCATTTGCCAAATTTCTTGTATGTGCAGTGGAATACATTTTATTCCCTAATATACTTCTTTATCCATGTGGTGTGTAGAGGTTGTACCCATGGCTGGCTGAAGGGGTGGAAGAGCTGCAAGCATCTGTGGCAAATTAAATTAACCAAACTTAGATGATCTGAAGAAAGGGACAAATTCCAGTTCCAAAACATTCTCAAGTCTTGTGTTGTTGTCTCTGTTGCATTGCTGTGTTCTCTATGTTTTTTGTACTTCTTTTTATGCTCTTTTATATATATCTGTTTTTTATAATTATAATCACCACTCTGTAGTCATTATTAAAAATTTTTAAATAAAAATCTTTGTTTTTTAATTGAAGATATATATATATATATACACACCCACGTTAATTCACGAGGAGTTACCACCACTCACGGGGCATATTCCTTACATCATTTGGAGCAAAATATGGCATATACATGTGGGTCATATTCTCGATATTTACAGAGTAATTCAAAACATTTGAAAAGTGACGAATAAAATAATAACCCTTTCAGAAGTAAATACAATGATGTATTATTCCTGTCTACTTCCATACACTTGGCTGCAGACTTATGAACTGCACATGTTGCTCTACGTAGGTGCACACGGCTGTCTTTGATTTCTGTAGCAGCATGCATGATACGTGCAAGTAGTTCCTCACATGTTTGTGCAGTCCTTTGGTAAACAATATCCTTCATCCATCTCCATGCGCAATAATCTAGTGGTTATAGGTCTGGCGATCGAGGTGGCCAGGGGTGAAAACCACCTCGTCCTATCCATCTCTCAGGGAAATGCACATTAAGTGTTCAACCACAGCACGGTGGAAGTGAGGATGTGCACCATAATGCTGGAAGATCATACGTCTCACTGCTAACGGAATATCCTCGAGTAAAAGCTGCAGTTCTTATTGCTAAAATTGCAGATACACACACCAGTCAAACATTTCAGGAAAATGAATTGCCCAATTAGCTGATTGTGTCGGACACCACACCACACATTGAAGCTGAAACTGTGTTGAAAACTCCTTTCCACTGTAGGGTTGGTATGCTGATTGTCAAATTACTCTGTAAATATTGAAAATAGGACCCTATCTTAATATGACATATTTTGCTCCTACAAATGATGTAAGGAATAAGCCCTGTGAGTGGCGGTAACTCCTCGTGAATCAGCCCGTATACATATNAAACTTCAAGGATAGTTGTATTTCGCAATGTTCTTCCTCTTGTAGATAGGCGGTTATTTTGAAACTAGACCTTGAGTGGTAAGCAGAAAAATCTTGTGTAAAAAAAATGACTACTACATCAACTGACAAACTTTACTACATAAACAATGATAAAGTGAGCACTTTTGAAATAAACCTTAGAAAAAAGTCACTGCTCCTATCTGCTTACATTTAACAGGTGCATTGAGTAACATGCACCCAGTAAAGTAGGTAACAATGTTTCAACGTCAAATTAAAAGTGTTAGATAAATATTTGCGATAACTTAAATTATTTCTTTCACTTTCTATTTTATTAATACATCAAAGTGTAACAATGAGCGGATTTGTAAACAATTTACTTTGCTAATAATTTCACAGTTTCATTTGACCGTTCCATGACTTAGTGATGGGGCCCATGACAATTTTAAGTATGGTGTAAGAAAACAATGTGCATACATGTAGATCTTAAACAGGGCTTTCAAAAATACTCAGTTTACCGTGAACAGCCTATAACTGTAACACAACAGTCCATCTGTATATAATGAGAAGTGGAAACCAACTACAAAGTAGTGGACAGTAACTATAATTTACAGCAAACTCTCGATTGTAAAAACCTTTTCAACGAAATTTATTTCATGGTTCCCCAAAAAAAAAAGGCCTGTATTTCGAGAGGGTCTTAAAAACAAGAGTTGACTGTGTAATGTTCAGCACTTATTACACTGCCGAATGTTTACGTTGCCACGGCTTGCTCATAGGTAGAATACGAGACTCAGTACCAGGTGACGCCGATTAATTAAAAAGAAGAAGTTCCAGATTAGTTTGCTTTATACTTTATTTATCATTAAGTTTCACGGTTCACAGATGAAGTACCAGTTTGCAGAGTACGAACTTTCACAATTAATTAAACCTGTGCAGAAAACAGCGCCACAGTCGTTTACAGTTTATTAATGTCTCAACCTTGCATCGCAAGACTAAGTTACGAAGGCAGGAGGGATGTTCATTCCCTCCTGGCACCCTAACGACCCACGCCCTTTCAGACTGGTGCGTCTTCTCACGCCCGATGCGTCTTCTTCGACGGTAGGTTACTTTGTTCCTCTAGGCGATAGGCACCACCAGTATATATTAGGCAGGCCTATCCCCCCCCTTCTCCTAAGATAAGCGCATGGCATCCGGCATCTGCCAGTAGTGTCATCCAAAACTATGCTGTATCCCGCGCTCTCAACATGTTATTGTACCCACAACTGCGTCGCAGGAAACTAAAACTGTTGACACAGTCCACTTCCAGGGAACCGAACGTCACGACGCAGCCGGAAAGTTTCTGTATAATGCTGGCGCATAACCAAAACAACAACTTTCAAAACGAGACGGTAAACGGACTCCTGTTACAACGTAAACAGCAGATGTCCGTCCGATAACCTACAAAAGCACACGTCTGCTCGATAAACAAACTATCACGGAAAACGAACCACCGCGGCTTTAACTTGAAACCTGATAAAATATTACGAAGCTTTCCAAAGCTAAATACACACAAAAGAATTTTACACTTGGGAAATATTTTTGTAGGCAGTAAGTAGTTTTTTTTATGTTGAAAATGTTAAGTTGTATGGGAAACCGGTGAAGCGATCAGCAGTCGAAATTACTCCACCAATAATAGATTTCAATTTGGGTCAAATTTCTGGTGAAATCTTCCCCAAATAGAGGGGGGTAATGTAATAAAATTACTTATCAAGCTTGGCTGTAATTTATTTCGGTTTTTTTTTAGATTTATCGTGCACAGTTTGGGATATAAGGAGGACAAGTTGGTTTTTTTTTTGGAGTTGTTTGTTGTGCTATATTCAGCATGGAGCTGGTAGGTTCAAGATTGTTCTAGAAGTGTTTACTGTTGGTTTTTCCAAGGTGCATTTTTTTATTAGAGGTATTGTTTTTGGACAATCTAGCCATGCGAGGCTCTGATTGGGCAGCTGGAATAGCCTGACTCGATCTGCCAATCAGAGAGGCAGTGGATCGGTCAACCTGGGAAAGCAGCTTGTCATGGCCACTCGCCAAACAAAAAAAAAAGGTCTCTCAGTCGCCATGGAGGCGAGAGGCATGTCAGTGTTTCTAAAACATTTCTTGGGGTGAGGCAGTAAGATGGGAAAACACCACCTGCCTCGAAATCATTGCATCATCATCTCATACAAATTTTATGTAATTATGAACTGTTTGATGAGTGACAAGTCTATAAATAAAACAGCCACAAAAAGTAACTCATTGTCTGTTTGCCAGCAACTTAATGAAATGTTACAATGTTCCGGGGGTAAATGTGTTATAGAAACACGAGAACATAAACCTACCTCCAACAATCAATTGTTTGTTGTTCGTGTACACACACAATTGCATGCGCAGTTTCTGTTGTGTCAGTCAGGGTAGCCCGAATGATCCTTCTGTCCAGCCGCTCATCAGTTGAACGAGGTGAAACTGGTGGAACTAGGGTTGCTATGGAAACCCTCTGTCACCCATCTTCTCCACCACAGATGGACCACTAACACGTCATGCTCCAAGAGAGTGGCAATTCTGCAGAATGTCCAGCCACCCTCTCAGAGTATTGCTATAAGTCCACGGTCAAAGTCACCTAACTATTAAATTTGCTGCTTGCCGTCATTTTCCAGACATTTTAGACAGTCTGCGATAAGACACTTGTTATAATGGCTGTAGACTTGTGCAGGCGAATGGTGCTCTTCCACTTAGGATCAGAGTACCCTCTAAACGTGAGCAGTTTGTTTTGTAAAACCCGTTTGGATTGGACGATGTATACTAGGCATTCTTCAGTGCATTTCCACTAGTGTATATCTACGTAGCTCATATATCTATTAATGAGACATGAGAGCTCATTCCTATTCTTAACCAACGCGTAATGCTTTTTACGGATAATACCCTTATTGTGCGTTTCTGATAGTGTGGATAAGGTAACAGATAATTACCTTTTTTTAAAGGAAAATAAAAAAGAAAAGCCATAATATGTAAATTGAAAAATCATGATATTCAGAGACAATGCTTAATGCTTGTTACAGATAATATGTCCCTTGGTGGGCTGAGTCTGTATGTGGCTACCCATATTGTTAAGGCCCCACTTTTACGGTTAATGAAATGAGCTGATTTTGTCTTTAAAATTTCACCATTTCGTCAAAAGAATATTCTCATTTTGTCAAAAAAAATTTTATAGCAAAAAATTCAAGCATTTTTATTAGAACATGAATCTGTTGTTTTTGTAATGATTTCAATTAAACTAAATAGAATTTGTTATTTATTCATTTTAATCACTACTTATATAAGTGAAAAACTTCCACAAATATTTTACAATATGAATGAAAGGACAACTTTATGAGAGCTCATTTGTCATGTAACACACATTGTTACAGTCACAGTAATATTTGCGCAATCAATCTTGTACTTTGTCGAGACGGTAATTTTAAAGAATAGTGACTTTTCCGAAAACAGAAGAAAAAATCACGGAAAGTGGTATTATTCCACCCTACTAATTACACAGAACACGAATTTACTAGGGGCAGCAACATATTATCAATAGAAACCACAAATATAATAGTGGGGAGGGCTATGAAGATCAAGGAAATTGTGGGGTAACACATGTATAAAATATGTACATCATTATATTTTCTTACGTAAATATGTTAAATGCAAAAAGACCTAACCTAACATTACCTAACTTCACAATATGTAAATACAGGGGTACTGTTTGCCAACACATTACACTGTATTTCTTCGTGCAGCAGTTCATAGAACAACTGAGAGTTACATATCGTGAAGTTAGGTTGAATATGGTTAGGTCTGCTGAATTTTACATGACTGGCGGCAAAAGTAAGTGAGCCCTTCAATTACCACTCTCACACGCAATACTACATAGTACAATTCACTACATTATATACACTTTCCATGCTAAAACTCCAAATGTAGTACGTTACTCACACATTGAAGTGGCTATCATACCTCATAGGTAACTAAGCACGACACGTTAACGTCTATTCAATATATTGAAACTCCACAGACACTAAAATTTCAGCACAATTATTATATTTTAACATTTAAAATATACATAACAGCACAGAAACACTCATATTTTCGCACAATAATTTGATTTAACACGTCAAATAGAATGTTTTGCAATAAAACACGCATAACAGCACTCGTAAATCACAAACCCCCTCACTGTCAAATTTACACGGTAGACTGAATTGGCGCACATTCCCAGCATATAGGTGTGGCGTAAACCAAAATCTATGTATAATTGTTTCCTGTCTCTGTGCATCTGACGCATTCTGCGTCCCTATATTTTATTCGTCAGAACACACGCTCTGGCGGAGCTCGCAGCCGGACGACCGCAATAAGGATTAAGGGTTTTGTGGACGTGCCGGAAGGGGGACGCCAGGAGCCTCGCAGCTATTAAGGCACGCTACCAAAGGTTTCGGCACGTGCAACTGTTCCTGCACGTGCAGACGACATCCAGAGACAACGGAAAGCACCAGGGCGCGGACACAGCCGCATTTTGCAGCTGCCCAAGGGACACCGAGATCCCACCACCAGTTGCGCCTGTTCCGGGCTTATACCGCAATAAACCATGAGAGCTTTTAGCGGACGTGCATGCAGAACGGGACAATAAACTTCCAGGCCAGAACCAAGGGACGACGCCAGGCCGGTTGCGGACCACACGAGCAGCGGCCACGTGTTTTATGACCCGGAGGGACGACAAGCACCCCGGACAAGTTGAATATGGTGATGGATGCTACAAAACCACGTGAAGGGGGGAGCAACAAGGCAGTCAGTTGAGAGACGTCGAGTCAGTCAGTCGCGGATTGAGGAGTCAGTCAGTCAGTCGGAGTCAGTCGAGGATCGAGAATGCATCACGACGTCGACCTCAGTCGGAGGGCGTCAAACGGGACGTGCGGCGGGAAGAATCAGAGAAAAGTCAGTCAGACTTCGTCAAACGCAGAGTCCTGCGTTGGACCCGGGAAGAAGGAACTTCGAAGCCAGGCGCCGAGACGCCCACCAAGTTCGAGAGCAGTTCCAAGCCGCCAGCCGAGGGAATTCAGCGCTGCAGTGTCAGATAAGTAGTTCTACACCAAGTGCGAAGAATCATCCCCCCCCCCAACGACGCCAGTCGCGGCGTCAAACCATACGTAGCCTACATAGGAAAAGGGGAGGAGAGTTTTGTCTCGTGAGTTCATGTACCAGTTAACCTGTTCAAGCAACAATAAAACTCGCTTATGTGAACACCCGTATAAAGTGTATGTTAATTAGTAAATTGGACCTAGAGACAACAGTGTCGACGTATTCCTANTATGTGAACACCCGTATAAAGTGTATGTTAATTAGTAAATTGGACCTAGAGACAACAGTGTCGACGTATTCCTACGTCCTATCACTGAGGGCTAGCATCATGTGCTGGCGCCTCACGCCGCAGAGCAGAATCAATACCTGNGAGACAACAGTGTCGACGTATTCCTACGCCCTATCACTGAGGGCTAGCATCATGTGCTGGCGCCTCACGCCGCAGAGCAGAATCAATACCTACTTCCAAACTTCAGCATTTGGCAGGTATCACATCATTGGTCAGAGATTGTATTGGAATGCATCATGACGATTCATGTCAACTGTTTATAAACACCATCTTTGAATGTCTTTTTGTATGACATACTATATGTATATTTATTCTATTAGTAATATGTTATGTAGTACAACAATCTCGTGAATCTACAAGGTAAGCCTCGAAAACTACAACAGAATCAAGTGATACTCTGACAATGCTTAAGCACCGTCGTTTATACCTGTATAACCCTAGTGCGCCAGCAAAAACATACCCTGTGACGAACGTTTTGCACAACACGATTCTGTGGCCCAAAATAAATATATCTACACATATTATAAAACTTAACGTCTGTCTGTCTGGTAGTGCGCTTATCACTTATCTGATTTACGTGTTTTTTTTCTTAAATTCATAGCTATGTTCTCGGCCAGGTTTTAGTATATATTTTGTTTCATAAAGTAACATACGGAATAAGTAGTGACGATAATAGTGAATCAAGTAGGAAAATAGTTTGCCGCCAGCGCGCTCTCTTGCAATGCGCTGTCTAAACCGTTAAAGATGGAACAATATCATGTAGTAAAGAAATGTGTAGAATAAAAAGACAAAAAAAAAAATAATCTGCGGTAGCATATATCTATCTATAACAGAGAAATACCAATAAGTGTTTTTACCATTTAATTTCTCAGACGTCCAAAGAATCACAACCAAGCCTCTGACATGGTNATGCGCTGTCTAAACCGTTAAAGATGGAACAATATCATGTAGTAAAGAAATGTGTAGAATAAAAAGACAAAAAAAATAATCTGCGGTAGCATATATCTATCTATAACAAAGAAATACCAATAAGTGTTTTTACCATTTAATTTCTCAGACGTCCAAAGAATCACAACCAAGCCTCTGACATGGTTCCAAGAGCGTGCTATCTTAACATCAAAAGATGAAATCGTCGAAAACATCAATAAAACGATCCTGAACATGATTGAATCACCCTCCCGAACGTACACGTCTGTGGACACTGTTGTTGAAGAGGAAGACACAGTCCACTATCTGACTGAATTCTTGAATTCCCTTAATCTATCACATTTGCCTGTTCACGCTCTTGCTGTAAAAATTGGTGCACCAATCATGTTATTACGGAACATAAGCCCTCCAAAATTGTGCAATGGCACTCGCCTACAAGTAAACAGTTTGAGAGATTATGTTATTGAGGCAACTATTATGAATGACACCGGTACTGGCGAAAAAATCTTAATACAAAGAATACAATTTGGCGCACCAATCATGTTATTACGGAACATAAGCCCTCCAAAATTGTGCATGGCACTCGCCTACAAGAAAACAGTTTGAGGGTTTATGTTATTGAGGCAACTATTAGGAGTGGCACCGGTACTGGCGAAAAAATCTTAATACCCAGAATACCATGATTCCAACGGATTTACCTTTCCAGTTTAAGCGTCTCCAATTTCCGATCAGGGTTTGTTTTGCTATGACTATAAATAAGTTTTACAAGGCCAAACCCTAAAAGTTGCTGGAGTTGACCTCCGACAGCCATGCTTTTCACATNCCCCGACAGCCATGCTTTTCACATGAACATGTCGCATGTTCGCGTGTCAGTTGCAGTAGCAATTTGTATGTACTTGGGCCCAATAAAAAATGAGAAATGTTGTGTACAAAGAGGCCCTGCGATAAAATATATGTCTTTAGATTAGAAAAAGAAAAAATCAACACATGACTTTATGCCAAATATTAAAATGTAAAAATAAAAGTATGTTTAAATTTAAAATATTTGTCTAATGATTATTTATCTCATAACTAACACTAAGAAAAATTCAACTTTATTTTAAAAAAAACCTAAACAATATATTTTGTAGTCCAGACGAATGGAGCCGCTGGCACAGCTAGTTTGACATAAATGTCACGTGTTTTACCACATAAACACCCCAATATTAGTAACCTTCCTCACCATCACATTTCATGGTATATACTGCAAATTACGCGACGCCCCAACAAAATTTGTATTAAGTGTGAATAGTAATGACCATATATAACATTTGCAGGTATTATTGACCCGATTTTCGCAAGTCACTATTCTTTATAATTACCGTTCAGACATTTAAAACTGCATGATTTTTACATCACCCACACACAGCTTTTATTAATTTGTAGATAATATTTTAATGAAATCATGCTGAGTTCAATATTACTCCAACACAAATCCACAACCTAACTACAAAATAATAGTAAATATTTTATTATTGATACAATAAAAATACTCCTTGCATAGTAAAAATGTTTCTACAAAGTTTCTAAGTGGCAGTACCTATTTGGTTTTGTTTTGTTTTTTATGTACCCCACTATCACTTAATCACTGTGCATATGGTACTGCAGTGCTTTGGTATGTCATTTCGCACCCTCTCAATGTTTACATCACAGTATTTGCACTTTGTTTAGTTTTATAAAACACATAAAACCCTTTACTTTCAAACTCCCAGACAAGATCTAAAACAGTTACAATTTTTGGCACCTATAATCGGTTTTGTGACATAAGCACCCGACAACAATCATCACCTTCGCTTAATAGTTGCAAATACTGTATTTGCCATTTGTCAAGAACCTAACCACAGCACAGAAGATGAGTAAAGTCGGCACTGTTTACAAATACTACGCAAATTATTGTGCATAATTATTACATTCAACAAAAAAAAATTCATGTGTTATATATATATGTATTATTTACTTTCATCATATCACCAACATTTTTGGTTAGAAATGTTTGTGTATAAATAAAATACANTACGCAAATTATTGTGCATAATTATTACATTCAACAAAAAAAAATTCATGTGTTATATATATGTATTATTTACTTTCATCATATCACCAACATTTTTGGTTAGAAATGTTTGTGTATAAATAAAATACNTTATATATATGTATTATTTACTTTCATCATATCACCAACATTTTTGGTTAGAAATGTTTGTGTATAAATAAAATACATGTTAGGTGTGATTCTGCCAGTGAACGAGCGCCATAGTGTTTTGAATCACTAGCGAACCGGCCCGGCTCCCGGGTACAATTGAGTTTTACAGTGATACACTAATAAATAAATTGGGAAAAGACAATTCATTTATGTGAAAACAGAATTATAAAATTATACTATGTTGGCCTAGGTTTTTAACTGATTATGGCAACCCAAAAGGAAGGAAATATTTTTTACCTGATAGCCAAGAAGTAGGGTATTGTTTTTGGAGTGTTCTGTGCAACTATCGCGTAATCACCAAATTTCCGCTTTCCAGCTTCAATGTATGAAAATCAAAATGTGAGTNGGTGTTCTGTGCAACTATCGCGTAATCACCAAATTTCCGCTTTCCAGCTTCAATGTATGAAAATCAAAATGTGAGTTTCATCAAGTTGTAGCTTTAGAAATAAGTGTGCTTACGTAATACTTTTTGCGCTTGGTAGAGGGATCTTAATCATCACCAAAGTTAGGCAACGTTCCTAGCGGCACACATTTGGATGGGCGACAGTTTTAGTAGCATAACATCTGAGCGCTTCCGGGCTTCGGAGGGCACGTTAAATATTTGGTCCGGTTGTTATTGATTTATAGCAGTCGGTAAGCCATTTCAGAGGTACTTGGGCGGCCTGATAAACTCTGACACCAGAGGAAAAAAATATTTTGGTCACGTCCGAGCCGTTGCAGAATTACGTTTTGTTGTTATTCCAGGACCTAAAGTACCTACATACCAAATTTCATCAAAATACATTAAGCCACTATGGAGCTGAGTGGTAACAAACATACACACACAGACTTTCACATTTATAATATTAATAGGACACGTGCAATGACAATCTTTCAATCTTGCTACCAATAGATTTATGAATAATTTTTGTGATGTAAAATTTTGTTTACATTTGTATAGTCAACAACATGATCACCAAACAAATAGTTAAGTAAAATCTGCATGTATGTGAAGTAAATGAGAGTTTAACAAATGGAAAATTGTGAAACTTAATGTTTGTAGGAGTTTTTATGACATAAGAAGCTCGCATTTTGGTTTTAGACACACTAAAATAAGCAATTTCATCAATGTTTCACTAACATGGGAATTATCACAGAATTGTGCTAATAAACATAATTTTTCCTTATTTTGCATTATTTCTCAGTTCACAAAAATTTCTAGGGCCTACATATTGTGTTTCTGTTTTATGATTAACGAAACTGATACTGTATGGTATTGTTTTGCAACCTTAGCCTTAATAGACCCCAGAGGGTTAGTTTAACGGTGCATCTCTGTGTTCTAATCATGTTTTCAGCCCAAGAGTCATGTAATCTACTCTGTTTGTACATAAACTTACATGCTGCTATGCTACCAAAATTTTCATTGCATTGTGCCACATAAAACACCAGAATATTGTAGTAAGTGTATGTGTAAATATACTTTGTTTAAATTTGTTTCTGGCCTATGAGCCACAAGCCACATACTTTGCCAAGCAGTTTTATCAGTGTAAATTTTTGCATTGTATAACAATATTTTCAGCCAATGAGCCATGTAAAACCTACCCTGGAAAAGGGANTATCAGTGTAAATTTTTGCATTGTATAACAATATTTTCAGCCAATGAGCCATGTAAAACCTACCCTGGAAAAGGGATGAATCATTTTGAGCCAGGCCAAGCCAAATCAAACTAAACTAAAAAAAAATGCATTTTCTAGCAAGGCTACAAATTTTTTTTTTTTCAAAGTTACTTTTGTAATATTGTGAGCGACTCCAACCAAATTTGTACACAAACAATTTTTATGTATCCCTTAGTGCCAAGCTATCCATGTATTGTTTAACTTGAATGAGTAGATACAAAATGTAAATATTTGTTTGTTGTTTACTATTGTAGTAACCAACCTTCTGGCAGCCTTTAAACCATTTCATATATAGGTCGCGTGCATAGGAACAGTTGTTCACCCATAGCGCACTACTCACATAGTAGTTTGACATCAGTTTACCCTTAAAGTTAAATTAAATCAGTGTTGTTATTTTTAGATTTGCTTATGGACTATGAATACGGGCCACCAAGCTATAGTTATTGTTACAACCTTTGAGGCCAAAAGTTTTTTTTTGCAGTTCCATACCCAACAGTAGAATTTTTTGTTAGTTGAGCAACTGTCCGCAATTGATAATAATTTTGAAGCCAGTTTGGTTTCACTGTAACTTTTTCACAAGCTATCCGTTTAGCCTTTACCACAGACGTGGTTTATCCTTACCTTATAGTGTGGTTGGAAGCATGAGGTGGCTTACCAGCACTGGACAGCACAAAGCGTCGCACCTGATGTGTCGGCTATCAGTTCGGAGAGGCCCTTGACGTGCCACNCTGGACAGCACAAAGCGTCGCACCTGATGTGTCGGCTATCAGTTCGGAGAGGCCCTTGACGTGCCACATGGATAGTAATTTGACCATGTAACGCCTCTATCTCTGGTACTCCCCCTAGACCATTGTGACATTGAGCACCATCAAATTCCATACCCGCTGTTGTCTAGTCAGATGTTAACTTCGAGGAGCTGTGNTATCAGTGTAAATTTTTGCATTGTATAACAATATTTTCAGCCAATGAGCCATGTAAAACCTACCCTGGAAAAGGGAATTAATAATTTTGAGCCAGGCCAAGCCAAATCAAACTAAACTAAAAAAAATGCATTTTCTAGCAAGGCTACAAATTTTTTTTTTTTTTTTCAAAGTTACTTTTGTAATATTGTGAGCGACTCCAACCAAATTTGTACACAAACAATTTTTATGTATCCCTTAGTGCCAAGCTATCCATGTATTGTTTAACTTGAATGAGTAGATACANACAATTTTTATGTATCCCTTAGTGCCAAGCTATCCATGTATTGTTTAACTTGAATGAGTAGATACAAAATGTAAATATTTGTTTGTTGTTTACTATTGTAGTAACCAACCTTCTGGCAGCCTTTAAACCATTTCATATATAGGTCGCGTGCATAGGAACAGTTGTTCACCCATAGCGCACTACTCACATAGTAGTTTGACATCAGTTTACCCTTAAAGTTAAATTAAATCAGTGTTGTTATTTTTAGATTTGCTTATGGACTATGAATACGGGCCACCAAGCTATAGTTATTGTTACAACCTTTGAGGCCAAAAGTTTTTTACTGGAGTTCCATACCCAACAGTAGAATTTTTTGTTAGTTGAGCAACTGTCCGCAATTGATAATAATTTTGAAGCCAGTTTGGTTTCACTGTAACTTTTTCACAAGCTATCCGTTTAGCCTTTACCACAGACGTGGTTTATCCTTACCTAATAGTGTGGTTGGAAGCATGAGGTGGCTTACCAGCACTGGACAGCACAAAGCGTCGCACCTGATGTGTCGGCTATCAGTTCGGAGAGGCCCTTGACGTGCCACATGGATAGTCATTTGACCATGTAACGCCTCTATCTCTGGTACTCCCCCTACACCATTGTGACATTGAGCACCATCAAATTCCATACCCGCTGTTGTCTAGTCAGATGTTAACTTCGAGGAGCTGTGNCACCATTGTGACATTGAGCACCATCAAATTCCATACCCGCTGTTGTCTAGTCAGATGTTAACTTCGAGGAGCTGTGTGAGCTTGCCGCCTGGTGATAAGACAACCCACCTGCCTTGAGGCTCCTGCCTGAAAGTGAGTGGACTCACCCCCTCAATTGAGAGTGAGCAAACAAGAAAGGTACTGAAGGTGCATCTTGGTCAGGCATACAGGTGATTACCCCCTCCACCCAGCCATCTTGTTCTGCCCCTAGCTCGCCACGTACTCTGAACCCTTGAAACACTGCTGCACACACCATAATTGTGTCAGTTCAGTATGAAATGGTCTCACAGCCTGAAGTCTTACCATACACAGCACACATGCTAGTTTGCTCCTCTGCTTGTATATTAACTTGCTTTTAACCTGTGTTTTTCAACAAATGCCACTGCACAGGCAATGCTTGCAAACTTTAATGTTTATAAAGGTAATATGCCTCATCAGCACAGATTTTAGCTACTTTAACTAGAAATCACCCTTTTATTATTCCATGGCCAAAAAATGGGTATCAGATAATGTAGATAATTAAGTTTGCACAACTACATCTTTTAATACTCACATATAATAAATATTATATTTTTTTAAGAGCTTCAGGTATTAATATAATTTCCATCAAGATTGCTTTATGAATACACATTGTGACAAAGGGAATCAAAATGCAACCATTTGGAACAAGAGGGCAATGGTCAGGGGGGGAGGGGGGCAACAACCGAAGAAAATCAATGTACACAATTAAAAAAACGACTCGAAGATCACTAAGAATCCTTAAAAATTGCAGAAAATTTTCTAAAATTGCTTAAAATCACACAGAATTCCCAGCAATCACAATTTACACAAAATCCCTGTAAATCTCAGACAATCTCTGTAAATCACAAAAAATATCTTTAAGNTCCCAGCAATCACAATTTACACAAAATCCCTGTAAATCTCAGACAATCTCTGTAAATCACAAAAAATATCTTTAAGTCGCAGAAAATATCTGTAAATCTCAGAAAATCACTATAAATTTTTAGCAAATCCTTTTGAATATCAGAAATCTTTTAAAATTGCAGAAAATCCCGGTAAATCAAGAAAATCTCAGAATATCTCTGGAAACATNCTGAATATCAGAAATCTTTTAAAATTGCAGAAAATCCCGGTAAATCAAGAAAATCTCAGAATATCTCTGGAAACATTGGAAAATTGTTCCTAAAAATATTGAAAATTCCACAGAAACTTAGGAAACTGAAAAAATCTGACAACTAGCCATGATTACCAAAAAAATTGGTTTAAATTATTAACAAACAAGAAGTTACCGATTTAACTAATGAGCCTACTTTCCTCTACATGCATGCAAATTATTTCTAATGAAGATCTTAAAAGCTTAGATGGTAAGTTGGCCTTAATGTCGCATTGAAAGCAATATCATTCAAGATTGGACCACAAACATATGCATGCAACAGTAGTGAGACAATTACAAACACACATCTGCCATAACCAGGACTCAAACACAGGAACCTCGCACCATAGGCAAGCATGCAACAAACTGCATTACCGAGGCAGGATTCTGAGAATCAACTTCGGATGTAATTAAATTTATATTTTGAATAGTAGAGTTTAATAAAATAAAATATTTACTACATTTTGGATATTTAATACATTTTTAAAATAAGAATATGAGCAACTTAAAACAACTAAGTTTACATGGCCTACCATAGCACTACTTGTTTGAAGAATTTGGTGGGAATTGGTTGATTGACTCCTGAGATATGGCAAAAAAACTTAATTTTCTTATTTGGAGCTATTGTACGATAATTACATAAAAAAGAGGTTTTGTATACGATGCTTCTTATANAAACTTAATTTTCTTATTTGGAGCTATTGTACGATAATTACATAAAAAAGAGGTTTTGTATACGATGCTTCTTATATATACTGTCAGTATACAAAGTTTGGTTGAATTTGGTTGTTTAATAGACATGACAAACTTATCTAAATTATTTATATGGCTGCCATTTTGAAAATCAATGTCTATCCCCACTTAAATCAAGTAAGTTAACATGGCCGCCTGTAGCACTACTGGTGTGTGAAATTTGTTGAATGGATCCGAAAATACGTCAAAATGCTCCATTTACTCACCTGGCAATACAGGATCAATGTACACATAATTGATGCTTCTAAGGAATACTGTTGGCATACAAAATTTGGTTGAATTTTCTTGAATTGTTAATAGATATGAGTAATATAAGTTATTTATACTAATACCATCAAAAAAAGGCCTGCCTCACTTAAACCTTGAAGTTTACATGATCTACCTTAGCACTAATTCCATGTAAAATTGAGTGGGAATTGATTAGTCNGATCTACCTTAGCACTAATTCCATGTAAAATTGAGTGGGAATTGATTAGTCCCCTTAACATGGCATAAAATCTGAATTATTTCATGTGATGATATTTATACATGGCTAACAAAAAGGTTATGCAATAGCACATTTGATGATTGTCATAGAAAATGCAGGCATATAAAGTTTGGATGAAATTGTGTGGGACATGTGGCATACTAAGCAAAAATATTTAAAAGGCTGTTTTTTAGAAAATATATCACCAACTTCTTCTTATTAATATCAATTTAGATGGACTACAAGATTATACCTTGACACATGAATTTCGTGGGTTTTGTTTCCCGAGATTGGACATAAAAACTTAACTTTCTATGTGGTGCTATCTTCTAAAATGGTGGAGAAAAAAGTTTAAGTATTTGCTCATTTTATGCTTACACAAATACTGCCAGTATACAAAGTTAATTTGTATTTGGTCACATACAGTTAACTCCCGATTTACCGGGGGTGACTTAATAGCGGAGCCACCAATTCCAAAGTCAAATATTGAACAGCTGCCCCCAGTCGCTGCTATTAATAACCCATGTGCACGCTGTTAATTTCCAGGCAGCAGTCAAGTGATGCGGTACTGATTAATTTTAATATTAAAAGTGTTTGGGTACTATATTTACATACGTTTTTAACAGTGATTTTATGTGAAACTTGGAAGTATTAGGAATTCAGGGAAATTGTCAGACAGCACATTTCCATTTATAATAATAAAGTATTTCACAATTAAAACTGGTGCCTGTTCGTCGAAAAGGCAAGATCATGTAGTTTACAGTAGTTCGTACATGCAGAGACTATTTATAAATTAACAGTGTCACATGTGCGACTTGATGACAAAATATCATATTAACATAAATATTATTTTCCGCAAAAATGATTCCATTGTAAATAATGCGTGGTTTTAATAAATAAATAAATAACTTTTTTTTCCTTCTACTTTGTTGCTGAAGTGGGTGGTAAGGATAGAGCACGTGACAAAATGTTGGAACTGTGACATGCCATGACATCTAAGATAGAGATGGGTTGTTAAATCTATTATCTGTACCGGCTCCAAACTGCTACAGTTACAAACTTGTATCTAATATAAAGTACCTGATACTTTCTTTATCCGATACAGGAATTCCCAAAATTCCTGAGTGCATTGCTGCTTAACCAGTCTCTCGAGTAGCAGGCATNCAGATACATGAATTCCCAAAATTCCTGAGTGCATTGCTGCTTAACCAGTCTCTCGAGTAGCAGGCATGTGTCAGGTACACAGTATCAGGTAGGCATGTATCAGATACGAGCGTTGAGTACGTACGTTATCAAGTACGTGTTTTGAGTTGGTGTACTGTGTGTTATATTTTACAGTGAAATAAAGTATGGATTAGAACAAGATAATAGTAAAAGACTTCATCTGAGTGAAAGTGTTTCAGATAGGATAATGAACTTGCTACATGTAAATTGTGTAAACAAAAAATTAGTTATAAATTATATTTTTTTTAAAACTAAATCACTTAACTATGCCATCTCCAAATCTAAATCAAGAAATTGGGTTTCATTTTAACAGCACATTTTAAATGCAATTAAAATTTTATTGTTTGAGAATTACATGAAACAGNAAGAAATTGGGTTTCATTTTAACAGCACATTTTAAATGCAATTAAAATTTTATTGTTTGAGAATTACATGAAACAGCAGACCCAACATACTGGTGGTAAATGTTAAAATTATACTAAATGTATTTGATACTTCGACAGTGTACTAATTTACAGTACTTGTTACAAGTGTGTATCAGATACGAAGTACTAGGTTGATACTCTGTGACTCACCTCTAATCTAAGATACATCTTCGTATGCATAACTAAACAGTAGAATTTGTTAATCTGTGTAAACATGGTAGGATACTAATTTACTTGTAAGAAAGAATCATATCAATAATAATATAATTAGGCTTTGCCAAAATTATGTAGTAAATATAATGGCAAACATCAATATTATTAAGGGCAGAAAATCTCTCCTAATACCCTACCAAAATTCAAATTTTTTTTAGTTTTTTAATTAGTATTTGTGAAACGTAAGTCATTCTGATGCTGAAACCAAAATAATATAATACTATGCAAGTTAAAACCTATTTCCTGAAAAATTGTATAGCAGCCGTTTGTATGATTTGGTTTTTGGCGAGTATGCAACATGATATAAAAAGTATATGTGGCGCAAGTCGCTTTTTGTCACAAAGAACAGCGCATGTGCAAGGCAAAAGTTTTTCTTGTAAATGACAAAGGAACAAACGGCACAGGTGCGAGGAAAGCGCTCCTTGTCACAGCGAGGAACAACCGGAGCTGCCGNTAAATGACAAAGGAACAAACGGCACAGGTGCGAGGAAAGCGCTCCTTGTCACAGCGAGGAACAACCGGAGCTGCCGCTAGCCAAGCAGCTTCTTGTCACGCCGAGGAACGACTGGTACGGGCACACAAGAATCTAGCAGGAGGAATGCAATTGCGGCTCCAATGCTCCAAGTGCCTCTAGATCCTCCACCGAGTTCTCACACAAAAGTGCCAGCGAGCGACGATCTGGAGCACGGGCGTGAATAATTAGACGGCAACAGCATGTCCATAATTACGTGCGCTATGCCTTCTTTTAATTAACAACAATCAAAATCTTATAATGTTACCAGATCATTTATTTATCAATTCCACATCAAACTCTTTTCATGTCTGTATTATTCACTATTTCTTGAATTCAATATGCTTGATTCAAGTTATATACTGAATACAGAGCTATATTTTGTACAATGTTCAATGAATTGAATAAGATAAATAAGTAAAGCAGCAAGTTGAAGACTACTCACAATTTTTATCCAAATTCAAAATAACTGCAGTGAGTAAAATTATAAGCACTCACTACTCATATACGGTACCAGTATATGAAAATAATTCATTGATCACAAACTAACAGTGTATACTTGTATCTTTTAGACTATAAAAAATTCATATACCGCTATTATTCTAAAATTGCCATCAATTATTCCAACCGATGGCTGAAAAAATGAGACAAAATATAAAACATGTTCAAAACAAAAATGTTTAAAGATAATCAAGGTATTTGATAACTTGAAAGGCAAAATAGCCGCAATTATGACGTCAATGTAACATAATACTATTCAGCAAAATTAACTAGATAAAATTTGAATTTAGTTTTAAACTTAATTTATTTTGTCTTAAGCTCATCTCTCTGCACCATTTTAACTTTAATTTTAAAAGAAGTTAACTTGTATAAATTTTACAATGAATCATATCAGAAAACAATATTTTTTTTAAAACTATAATAATAATAATAATAATGTGAGAAGTGTTACAAAAAACATATTTAATAATGTGCTTAGGAATATTGTTTCAAAACATCATTGGTAACTAGACATGTGATACTAATTTTATCAGCTTGTTTTGCAGTGTAGAAACTAAGGTAGATACAAATTCTCTCAACAGAAAGTTACAAAACACTCTGTCATCTAATGTTGTACAAAACATAGGTGTAATATTAATAAAATTATTGCATAATTTGTATATCCACAAAAACATAACATAGTTGGAAAACAACCACAAATATATATAACACCAACTGTAAAAAACCTATGTAATTCTTTGACAAGTAATTTAGGTATATAATCAAAACTATAAGACTTTTGATTATTATACATGCTAAATGTTATTGTCACTTTTTACATAATGACTGAATCCGATCAAGTAAATTGTTTACAAAAACATTTAATGGTATCAATAAAATAAATACCTTACTTAGAATTAAAATCCATTAAATGTAAACTAGTATACTACATTTNTATTTAATGGTATCAATAAAATAAATACCTTACTTAGAATTAAAATCCATTAAATGTAAACTAGTATACTACATTTTGCAGCAGGGAAGGAAAAGTATACTAAATCCCATTCTATGGTGCAAAACTTTTGCTTAAGATTACGAAGTACATATGCAATTACGGTTTCTGAAGTCATATGTTGTAAGTTGCTTAAAGTAAGCTATAATTTGCCATCTTCATTGACAATTTATGCATAAACACTTAAGTCTTAGTCATTGAATTAAAAGTTTAGGTTTAACACTCATCACATAACTTAGGATTCATTTGTTGTGGAGTAATGGGTCAATTTTACCAACTTGTTTTCTCCCTTGTGCCAAGAACTCAAGTCTGACAAGTTATTTAAATGTTAGTGTATTTGAAGACTGCATTGAGCAAGGCGCCACTTTTACTGGTTCATGCCTTGCTTCTGACTGAAGCGAACTTTGCTATGGTCTGGAAATTGCGGACTAGTTGATATAAAAAGAGATTTATCATCTCAGTAAACATTGTCTTCTGCAGGCGTTATTTGCATAATCAGATGCACCCACTTCACTGCAGCAACTACTAAAAATCATCACTGATACTTTGGTAGCTCTCAATGTCCCAGTCAGGCAGTGGGATTTAATTTTGCTTCGCATTATGTGCAATAGACTTGATGTGACACTGCAAACGCAATGGGAAATAACCCACACTGGTCAGGATTTGCCATTTCTGCCTCAATTCATCACAGTTCTCGAGAGGCTTTATAATGCCCAAGAAGTAGTAACATCATCCCATGGGAAAACAAGTGAAACACCTGCAGCTAGAATAAAGAACCCTCAAAATTTATCTTTTCGCCAGCCTACTGCTGCTCTATAACCACAATCTACTAGAAACTACTTGGCCAACTCAAGCATGTAGTATGACAGTGTGTTATTTGTACAGTGGTGCACATTCTTTGTTCAAGTGTAGGAAGTTTATGCAGCTGAGCCCACAGGAGAAGCAATCTGTATGCAAAGAACAACAGCTAGTTTCAACAGTCTCAGGTCATCACACCAATCAAAGAGTTGCCCGACACTAGCATCATGTCACCAGTGTCATTTTTTGCCACATTTTTCTGCTACATTTCGAAGGTAAGGGTCAGTCATTATTAGGCCAGTTGGCAAAGATGATCCCCTATTTGCTTTCAATGTCTTCATCCTACGTCAAATTGCTGATAAGTGGTGAAGTGTTCAGTTGCCACTTGAAGGTCAAAAGTTCTGTCTCTCACTAGCAGATCCTTCTTTCGACACACCAGGTTCAGTGAATGTGTTGCTTGGTTTTTATTTGTTCCCACAACTAGTGACTGGTAAAAAGATAAGAAGACTTGCCCATGGTTCTCGATTCAGTTCTCAGGTGGATCCTTACAAGGTGGGTAGAAGCTGCTGCTAGGATGGCATCAACTTTCTGTATATCCTTGTTGACAGCTATTCTATCAATGGAAGATTGAGGAAGAGATTTTGAGAGCTGCAGGAATTCCCACAAACACAATACCTCTTATAAGACGACTTACTCTGCTTAGAGTTGGGGCCACGGTGGCTGAGCAGTTAGCCTGCTCGCCTACCACCAAGGTGATCCGGGTTCAATCCCCGGCCGGGTCACACCGAATTTTTGCACGTGGGAATNAGCCTGCTCGCCTACCACCAAGGTGATCCGGGTTCAATCCCCGGCCGGGTCACACCGAATTTTTGCACGTGGGAATCGTGCCGGTCAATGCTGTTGGTCGGCGGGTTTTCTCGGGGGTCTCCCATTATCCCCGCCCTTTCATTCCGGCACTGCTCCATACTCACCTCAATCACCCTCATCATCTCTCAAGACTTCAATGTTAAGAGCTGTCCAAATCTCTTCACTCACTCACTCACTCTGCATGGAGTTGCTTATGCAAATCCACAGCAGGAATGTAGAAANAGCCTGCTCGCCTACCACCAAGGTGATCCGGGTTCAATCCCCGGCCGGGTCACACCGAATTTTTGCACGTGGGAATTGTGCCGGTCAATGCTGTTGGTCGGCGGGTTTTCTCGGGGGTCTCCCATTATCCCCGCCCTTTCATTCCGGCACTGCTCCATACTCACCTCAATCACCCTCATCATCTCTCAAGACTTCAATGTTAAGATCTGTCCAAATCTCTTCACTCACTCACTCACTCTGCATGGAGTTGCTTATGCAAATCCACAGCAGGAATGTAGAAAGTTGCTGTCGTATTGCTGTGTTCTTCAACATACCAGAATTGCAACTGGGAACTTTGAGATCCCTTGTTGTACGTCAGTTGCTATGACATAAGAAAAGGCTGAGTAGTGATGCTCTTCGTAAGGAGATGTATTCAGATTTTATGGACGACTACTTGAGATCAGGACACAGAAAGTTCCAGCGTCAGAACTGAATTCTTCAGCTTGCTTCTACCTTCCCCACCGTTGTTTAGTGAAGCCTGATTGTTCAATCACTAAGCTCTGCTTGGTGTTTAATGCTTCTGCCCAGAGCTCAACTGGTGTTTCCCAGAATGGCAAGCTTCTTAAGGGCCCTAAACTACAGAGGGACACTATGGATATCTCGTGTAATTTTCATCTGCATCCAGTAATATTCACTGCAGACATCCAACAGGTGTATCGACAGATAACTGTGCATCGTAACCACCAGGACTTTCAGCGAATTGTGTGGAGATTTCACAATTCAGAAACAGTGGAAGATTACCATCTAAAAACTGTGACGACAGCCTGATATTTGGCCATTCGTACCATTCCTGGGCTAGCTACAGATGAACAAGTGTAATTCCCTACTGCATCACAGATACTACCGTTAGACATCTATGTCAATGATATCATCACTGGATCAAATTCAGGGGAAACTGCATTGGGAGTTCAGCGAGAACTCATTGCTAGGGCCTCACATTTATGGAAAATAAAATGAGCTGATTTTGTTATTAAAATTTAACCATTTCATCATTAAAATATTTCCATTTCGTCAAATAAGTTGTATAGCAAAAAATTCACGCGTTATTATAACCTGCCATTTTTGTAACAATTTTAAACAAAACTATATCAAACTTGTTATTTATTAGTTTTAATCAGTACATATTTCTATGAAAACAATGAAAAATATTTAATAATAAGGATGAAAGAATAATCTGACAAGAGTACACTTTGTCACATAATGCAGATTGTCACAGTTGCAGTCAATTTTGTGTGACCATTATTGTACTTTGTCAATACATTTAAAACTGCGTAAGATCACTCACTAGTATTTGAGTTCTACAAGAATTTTACACTACCTACATACAACTTCTGTTCACGTGTAACTAACAAAATTTTAATTAGAACACATAAATGCACTGTCCCTTTTAATCAGTCGTTATATCCCACAGAATCACCATATCTTGACCCTCAACACAGTACTTCTATTTTTGTTCATAGACTTAGTGTATTTTGGGTACGTGACTCCCATAAGTGTTTTTGCACAAAGCAGTTGCCTTTCACTTATAATGTATAGTATAAATGTAAAAAAAGGAAAATAATAAAACCAAGGTAAAATTAAAATAACAGTAAACACTGGCAAAATGCTTGTTCACTNAATGTAAAAAAAGGAAAATAATAAAACCAAGGTAAAATTAAAATAACAGTAAACACTGGCAAAATGCTTGTTCACTGTTAAATATTACTCCAAAACAAGTTCACAACCTAACAAAAAAAAAGTAGAGATTTTATTACAGATAAAATAAAAATACTCCTTACATAGTACAGAAGTTTCCAAAAAGTTTATAATCGTACAGCTGTTGAGTTTTACTAGGGGGAAGTGGCAGAAACCTCTTTCTTTTTGTTTTCTTGTCAATCTGAAAATTACTGCCAACAGATATGTGCGTTTTTACACAAAGTTCCTTTTTAGTGCAGCAGTTTTCTTTTTATGTACCACACTAGTTCACTTTGCATATGGCATGGCTATACAGCAGTGCTTATGCACATGTCTTATTGCATCCACTCAATGTNCACACTAGTTCACTTTGCATATGGCATGGCTATACAGCAGTGCTTATGCACATGTCTTATTGCATCCACTCAATGTTTGCACAGCAGCATTTGCATTCTGTTCAGTTTATCAAACATGTACAAGCCTTCACTTTAAAACTCCTGGGCACGATAAAAACAGTTACGTTTTTTTGGCATTCTTAATCAATTTTGCAATATAAGCAGACAGCTAAAATTAGTATCATCGCTCGTTATCACGAACCTAACCACAAAAAACAAATAGTCGAGTGTGTTTACAAATACAGTTGACTCGCGATAGTCTGACACTTAACAATCCGACATGCTCGGTAATCTGACGCGCCTGTTAGTTGACTCACCCGAGCTTCATTTTGAGCGCTTTGTTTACCATACCGTTTGCCGTTCCTGTCGCGACAGGAAACACCCTCCTGTCCCTCCGCATGCCTACTCAGTTGCTTGTTTAGACGTCCAAATTCAGTTTCGTCGCGGATGTGTTAGTGCATTGTTACAGTACGTATTTTTGTTTAAAGAGTGATATTATAGTGTTGTGAGTTGTTCAGTTANCACACTAGTTCACTTTGCATATGGCATGGCTATACAGCAGTGCTTATGCACATGTCTTATTGCATCCACTCAATGTATGCACAGCAGCATTTGCATTCTGTTCAGTTTATCAAACATGTACAAGCCTTCACTTTAAAACTCCTGGGCACGATAAAAACAGTTACTATTTTTGGCATTCTTAATCAATTTTGCAATATAAGTAGACAGCTAAAATTAGTATCATCGCTCGTTATCACGAACCTAACCACAAAAAACAAATAGTCGAGAGTGTTTACAAATACAGTTGACTCGCGATAGTCCGACACTTAACAATCCGACATGCTCGGTAATCTGACGCGCCTGTTAGTTGACTCACCCGAGCTTCATTTTGAGCGCTTTGTTTACCATACCGTTTACCGTTCCTGTCGCGACAGGAAACACCCTCCTGTCCCTCCGCATGCCTACTCAGTTGCTTGTTTAGACGTCCAAATTCAGTTTCGTCGCGGATGTGTTAGTGCATTGTTACAGTACGTATTTTTGTTTAAAGAGTGATATTATAGTGTTGTGAGTTGTTCAGTTATACTGTATAGTGTAGTGAACATTGCCGCTCGTGTTCAAGTTTTGCATTCGTATTTACATTAAATCTATCTGATAAATGGGAAATTATTAAGAAATATGACCGTGGTGAAACTCCAACATGGATATGTACTTCGTATGACATAGGGTGAGCTACGGTTTATGATATCTTGAAAAATAGAGAAAAAATTGAAAAACATATGAAGTCTGTTGATTAAAAGAAAAACCCTTAAAATGAGTGAGTTTCCTCAAGTTGAGGATGCTCTTTATACCTGGTTCAAACAACAAAGAAGCAGACATGCACCCATTTCAGAAGACATTTTAAAACAAAAAGCCCAATTTTTTTATAATGAAATTACAAAAAAAACCGACTTCCATGCAAGAGATGGTTCGTTTGAAAATTTCAAAAAGAGCCATGGTATTCGATTCCTACAGATGAGTGGAGAGAAATTGTCTGCTGATGAGTCTGAGATTTCTGAATTCATCCAGAAACTGAATGTAAAAATCATTGAACTAGGCCTAACATCTGAACAAGTTTAAAACGCTGATGAGATGGGCTTAAATTGGCGGCAACTTCCATGTAAGATGTTTGTCACTCAAAAGGAAAAACATATTTCTGGAAGAAAACTTCAAAAAGAACGGATCACTCTGATGGTATGTGCTAATGCTTCAGGAAGTCATATGTTATAACTATTGGTTGTGGACAAAACCAAATCTCCCCATGCATTTAAACACATTAAGGTTGAATCTCTGCCAGTTACGTACATGAGTCAAAGTCGAGTATGGGTCACTAAAGAAGTTTTTCATGATTGGTACACTAACAGTTTTGTCTCACAAGTAAAACAACACTTGAACGAGAAAAAGTTGCCAGTGAAGGCCATTATCTTATTGGACAATGCACCAGGACATCCTGACAAGGAAGAATTGAGAGTTAAGACAGCTGATGGCTATATAGAGGCTTTGTACTTGCCAAAAAATTCAACCGCTCTCATTCAGCCGATGGACCAAAATGTTACCAAGACTCTCAAGGCACATTACAAGAAGCGCCTACTTACGGATATCGTAAGTCAACCTAATGCAGACATCACATCCCTCTTGAGACAATTCAACATCAAGGATGCCATTGTTAATGCAGCATTTGCTTGGCGTTAAGTAAAATCTCTTACGCTAATAAAATCTTGGAAAAATATTTGGCCAGAAAATCCACTTCTTCCAAAGAAAGAAGACAACAAATCTCAAGACAACAATAACGACTCTGAACCAATTTTGGAGGCTGCACTTGCAATTTGTAATGAAATTGAAATTCCACAAGATACAGTGGAAGACTTAAAAACATGGGTTTTAGATGATAACCTTGACGCTGATCTCACAGACGAAGAAATTATCAAGGAAATCACAGAACCTGTTGACAACAAGATCCAGGAGGCCTCGGAAACAAGATTCACTATCAACTGCGATGAAGCTTCATCAGCTGCAAACACTTTATGATGGTGTGAGGAGAGAGGATCTGACTACGAGCAAATATTAATGTTAAAAGACATTCAAGAACAAGCATTGACTGACAGTTTACGTAAGAAGAAACAGACGACTATCCCAGATTTCTTCAAAGTGTAAATAAATTATCGTATGTATGCCTTTCATTTAAAATTTTTGTTTTGTTTTGTTTTTGTACTGTATAATATGTAATTCAGGTTTTTAATACACGTACGTAAATGTTTTCTCAACTTCTTTGTTCTCACTTTGTAAAATATTAACAAAAGTATCGGTATTGTCCTAAATTGTTCAACATACAAAAATGACAGTAATTCCTGTAACTTACTGCTACTCATAGAGTTTTAAAAAACCACTTTTGGTAATCCAGACACTTTCAATAATCCAACACCCTCTCGGTCCCATANCTACTCATAGAGTTTTAAAAAACCACTTTTGGTAATCCAGACACTTTCAATAATCCAACACCCTCTCGGTCCCATACCTGTCGGATTATCAAGGCTCTACTGTACAGTGTGAATGTTTGTTGCATAATTATTTGATTGAGATCGTCAGCTCTATACTGGTGGGAAGTCACGAAACACAGCGTACACAGTATTACCGGATTCCAGAAGTTGTTTTTAGAGCAATTCTGGAATGCTAAGATACAAGGGAATTTGCGAGNGTACACAGTATTACCGGATTCCAGAAGTTGTTTTTAGAGCAATTCTGGAATGCTAAGATACAAGGGAATTTGCGAGCGCAGTTACATGAAGAGAAGTTCGAACCACAGAGATCACTATCACGAGAAAACACTTCTGTCGCATGTACGAGCGTACTAGACATTTAACAGCCCCTATGGAAGACNAGAGATCACTATCACGAGAAAACACTTCTGTCGCATGTACGAGCGTACTAGACATTTAACAGCCCCTATGGAAGACTCAGAATTTGTTGAAATTATTATTTTGCACAGTTGCCCTATCGGTATCAAATACATGCTTCTGGATTAACTTACAACCATCTAAGTTCCACTACCAACTCCTAAAGTTAGAGCAAACTGACAGAGCTATGCGAGCAGCCAGTACTAAAGGTAACGAGCACACACAAGACCGTGCTACACTGTTATACCAACCATAGTCGTCACGTCATAACAGTGCTACAACGCAAAACCACCACCAACAGCGGCATGTAAACACAGGTAACCGGAAAGTTCATTTAGTAAATTGGGATTATGAGGATCTCAGAAACAGAAACTTTAGGGTGAAACACAACAGACGTTCAAACAGACGACATATGAGTGATAATGAAGGCGAGCAGAGGATTAAACACGAGGATGGACAAGGAGGGTGACCTTGGAGGGAAAGGAGCAGGCACCATAGACATGCAGACAAACGAGTACCAGAAAATAATGAGTCACCACCACCCGCACCTCCTTCCTGCCAACCATCACCAGAACCAGTTTGATACCCACCAAAAAAAATCCTGACCTTACGCAACCACCGCCGCCCGCGAACATACAGCAGCNACCAGAACCAGTTTGATACCCACCAAAAAAAATCCTGACCTTACGCAACCACCGCCGCCCGCGAACATACAGCAGCCGCCCATACAGGCGCAAGTGTACATGCAGTCTGAAGTACAGTATGTGCAGAATGCAAATAGCCAAAGAAATCACAGCGAGCAAGATTACAGTGGAGTCTCAGTTAACCTTCACCCTTTTAACCGCGAGTTTCTGTTAACTGTCAGTAAACTGACAAGGCAAGTAAAATAATAAAATTGGATACAAAAAACAAACTTAATAAACAAAATGAAATAACTTTTTTCTCGCTTCAACTTAGTACAAAGCAACTTATGTATGGAAGTTATTACGTAAAATCTTTGAACACCCATAGAAAGTGCTGAACTGTGAAATGCATTACCGTGTCATTGTTGGTAAATAAATCATTTACTACAACAGTGATTTTAAGATCTGAAAAACATTAACTTTATAGCTGTGCACACACACACACTCCCATGTTAGCACTTGGAACTACAAATGGTAAAGAAAAAAATGGTGCTCCGTATTAAGAGACACTTCGAAACAGAAGAAAAATTTCTAGACGTGTGAATTTCTTGGGGTATATGGATGAGAAGAATAGGTTACCGTGCCAATGTACTGTCAAAGCAATTTCGTGGGACTGTACATCTTCAACGGCATACTGAATGGATCAAGATGGTGGAATAACAGCAGCTTGCGCCAGAGCAAGCACAGTCATCATTCCCCTTCACCTTCCCTATCAACTGTCTGCAGCCATCCCTTCCAAGATTTCAGTGTTGTTTGAACATAATTATTTTATTGTATCATGGGTTGTGATATGTTTGAGATTATTTTGTGTTATTTTCTTTCACTTTCAGCATTTAATGGACTTTGGACTGAAACTTCCACAAAGAACAGGAGTGAGGTATCATGTATCTATCCATATTTTCCTTGTGTGTGGTTTTTTCCCACAGCTATTTACAGTGAAACTTGTAGCTGCATCCAGTTTATTGAGTTTTCCCGTAATAGTCGTTCTTTTTGGACGGTCCACACCACAATGAAATACAGTGAATTTTCTATGATTACTTCTGGTTACTTATGTTTTACCGTATTTCTCATTGGTACATTCGTCAAAGAATGCATGCATCATTCGTTTTTTAACGCTATGTGAATGCAAAACAACACAGATAATCGACAACTGGTGCTATCGATAATATTGTTAACATTCCGCAACAGTTTTTCGTGTTTTATAGAATACCATTCTTCTTCTTCCTACGTCTTTACTGCATTCATAGGTNACCAGAACCAGTTTGATACCCACCAAAAAAAATCCTGACCTTACGCAACCACCGCCGCCCGCGAACATACAGCAGCTGCCCATACAGGCGCAAGTGTACATGCAGTCTGAAGTACAGTATGTGCAGAATGCAAATAGCCAAAGAAATCACAGCGAGCAAGATTACAGTGGAGTCTCAGTTAACCGTCACCCTTTTAACCGCGAGTTTCTGTTAACTGTCAGTAAACTGACAAGGCAAGTAAAATAATAAAATTGGATACANTTCACCCTTTTAACCGCGAGTTTCTGTTAACTGTCAGTAAACTGACAAGGCAAGTAAAATAATAAAATTGGATACAAAAAACAAACTTAATAAACAAAATGAAATAACTTTTTTCTCGCTTCAACTTAGTACAAAGCAACTTATGTATGGAAGTTATTACGTAAAATCTTTGAACACCCATAGAAAGTGCTGAACTGTGAAATGCATTACCGTGTCATTGTTGGTAAATAAATCATTTACTACAACAGTGATTTTAAGATCTGAAAAACATTAACTTTATAGCTGTGCACACACACACACTCCCATGTTAGCACTTGGAACTACAAATGGTAAAGAAAAAAATGGTGCTCCGTATTAAGAGACACTTCGAAACAGAAGAAAAATTTCTAGACGTGTGAATTTCTTGGGGTATATGGATGAGAAGAATAGGTTACCGTGCCAATGTACTGTCAAAGCAATTTCGTGGGACTGTACATCTTCAACGGCATACTGAATGGATCAAGATGGTGGAATCACAGCAGCTTGCGCCAGAGCAAGCACAGTCATCATTCCCCTTCACCTTCCCTATCAACTGTCTGCAGCCATCCCTTCCAAGATTTCAGTGTTGTTTGAACATAATTATTTTATTGTATCATGGGTTGTGATATGTTTGAGATTATTTTGTGTTATTTTCTTTCACTTTCAGCATTTAATGGACTTTGGACTGAAACTTCCACAAAGAACAGGAGNAGATTATTTTGTGTTATTTTCTTTCACTTTCAGCATTTAATGGACTTTGGACTGAAACTTCCACAAAGAACAGGAGAGAGGTATCATGTATCTATCCATATTTTCCTTGTGTGTGGTTTTTTCCCACAGCTATTTACAGTGAAACTCGTAGCTGCATCCAGTTTATTGAGTTTTCCCGTAATAGTCGTTCTTTTTGGACGGTCCACACCACANTTCCCACAGCTATTTACAGTGAAACTCGTAGCTGCATCCAGTTTATTGAGTTTTCCCGTAATAGTCGTTCTTTTTGGACGGTCCACACCACAATGAAATACAGTGAATTTTCTATGATTACTTCTGGTTACTTATGTTTTACCGTATTTCTCATTGGTACATTCGTCAAAGAATGCATGCATCATTCGTTTTTTAACGCTATGTGAATGCAAAACAACACAGCTAATCGACAACTGGTGCTATCGATAATATTGTTTACATTCCGCAACAGTTTTTCGTGTTTTATAGAATACCATTCTTCTTCTTCCTACGTCTTTACTGCATTCATAGGTNTACATTCCGCAACAGTTTTTCGTGTTTTATAGAATACCATTCTTCTTCTTCCTACGTCTTTACTGCATTCATAGGTTGGCGACAACTAGAACGAATCGCACTATATCTTACACTGCATTCAACTATTTATGGCCTTGTTATTGTAAGGCAGGATTTACAACACCCCGTTGCATCTGTCCATCCGTTATACGTCCGTCAATCACATGACCAACAGCCAATCACAGGTGGCCATTAATTCTATCCATCCGTCCGTCAAAATCTTGGCAAACTTTAACTTTTGACGAACGAATGGATGAAATTACAGCCTTCTAAACTAGCACGTTTAGTTACTAGTTCATCCAGAGTTCTTAACAAGGCTGTGTACTGTGTGCTGTGTTTTGGCTGTCTTTTGTTTTTATATGTTTGTTTATGTAACTGTAAAATAAAAGTAAGTTAAATTTTTCCTGAAGATTAATTGATAATTATGTTTGGAAACACGAGCTCCTTTTGTGGAATTGTAAAAGTAATAAAATCATGGTTTATATGGTATTTAACATTTTTTTACATTGATTAATTTCCATTATGAACGTGTATGTGCGCTTTGGTTAGTTGAAAACACAATACTGCCAAAAATTTTCACTTTTTATGGATAATTTTTTTCTATTTGTAAACAGTTTTGTTTTTATTAGTTTGCAGAAATGAACTTACATCAAACGTTTGTTGTAAATCGCTCGGCTGGAAGACTAGAATTGTGAAGGCTTGAAAAAGACTTACCAAGTAATGATTGGCAAACATTGTCGTAAATAAATCAGTTGTGGTAATTTCAATTGAGGGATTGAGCATGAACAAAAACACTAAACGAAAATATTAATATAAATAAATACTAAATTAAATTTAGATTTCAAGAATTGAAGTTTTTAATTTAAAGTAACTATTTAATCATTAATTGACTTGAATAAGTAGTTTTTAATGACATATTTAGGCTGTTGGTTTAAACAAACATGCATTTTGAGGTTATGCACAATATTTCTCAGGTCTAAACTCCAAGTCCGCATTCATTGTTTTCCTGCATGCTTCGTTTTTTATTATTGGTCCACTGAAAAACCAATAATCAAGAATAAACTGTATTTGTTTATGTGCTGTTGTAAATAGAAGCACGTGGTATGCTTGCACCAACATTTTAAAGCTCAGTTTAAATTGTTTGTCCAAACTAGTGGGGCATTTATATAATGGTAACATTACATTTGAAAGTTTTATTTTAATTTCATAAGTAACTAACTGTATTTTGTTTTAAATTTCAACATTTCTGTTTATAATAATTTGGTTATAATATTTGCATTGACACTAAGCCGAAAGATAGTGATAGTTATGTTGGTAACAATCTCTTAAAATTCTTGATGCCTTTCTGTTACTATAAATTTAGTTATGCTATGTGCAAAGATTCCAAATTTTAAGTTAACAATTTTACTTTTTTTGCCCTCATTGGTAGAATTTTCTTTTGTAAAATACAGTTTTCTTTAATGAGCTAAGATTTTAATCTATTGTTATTGACTGATTAGTCTGTGAAGAACATTTTGAAGAAGTAAGTTTTTTTGGTATTGAGAAAGAAATCTGCCTATGAACTATTAAGAAATGGCATTAAAGGCTGGACAGTTATTTTTATTCACACTAAGAAGTTATCTCCATCAGTCCAGGTGGTATAAATGCCGACTCACCTTTTTATGGATCATCCGGTCTGCACCGAATTGTATGGTAACCTTGTGCTGAACTTTTATTTTGCAACGGACACATTTTAAATTACCTATTTCATTTTTTTGGTAACCCTAAGACTCTCATATCATCCCAGTAGCGGGTTTATTTTTGCTTTTGCTTTATTGGTTGCGTTACGCCGGAGCAAAATAAAGAGCTTGAATAATACAGGAGAGGTGGTTGAATCCTATTATAAATGCTTTATATTAGCAGCATATCTATTATAAATTTTTTTGTTTATCTTTGTTTATTTTGCAGATTAAATCCACTTAAATGACTGTCCATAGCAAACTTATTTTCAATAGTAGTAAGACTGTAATTTGTATGGTGTTTGTTATATTTTTTGTAATATAGTCTCAAGTATGGTTATTACTTAAATTAATACATTACGTCACAAAACATTTTTTCAGCAAACACTATTTAATTTTAACACACACAAAACACCCATGTCATTTTACCCTAACCCTCTTTGTGCAACATGGGAATTTAGCATAGGTCACTCCACTATTCCTTTGGTGGCGTACTTGGTTACTGGCAGTAACACTGCCCTCCTGGGTTCTCCTCAGTGGGAAAGTGGGTGTTAGTTATTCAAAAGGGGGTTGACAACTGTGGTCCTGCCACAGGAGGTTCGGCAGATGGTGGTAGAACTGCACTCCTAAACGACCTGACCTTGAAAGGAGACTAAGAAATCTCCCCATGTCACCAGAGAGAAGTTCTGGCACCTTGTAAGACCCACATCAGATATCTCCAGTAGTCCGCCTTGAATGATTTTAACCAGTCTGTGCCGTGGAACAGGGCTAACGTGTACCAAGGGTTCACACTTCACTCAAGGAAGAGGTCGTGACATGAGATATTGCCATATTAAGCCCCTCCAACTTGCCACANCAAGGGTTCACACTTCACTCAAGGAAGAGGTCGTGACATGAGATATTGCCATATTAAGCCCCTCCAACTTGCCACATAGCTACACTGCTGGGGGCTGATTCCGAACACCTCTCATCACTATGTTCAATCGAAGAGTAACGGTATACTTTGTTGGCCGATACTCTTAGTAAGCGGCATAGCACACAATTTCTCTTCGCTTATTGATGACTTTATTGCATTCAGTGTCATTACAACTGTCATTTGTTTTGCTCATCGNCAAGGGTTCACACTTCACTCAAGGAAGAGGTCGTGACATGAGATATTGCCATATTAAGCCCCTCCAACTTGCCACACAGCTACACTGCTGGGGGCTGATTCCGAACACCTCTCATCACTATGTTCGATCAAAGAGTAACGGTATACTTTGTTGGCCGATACTCTTAGTAAGCGGCATAGTACACAATTTCTCTTCGCTTATTGATGACTTTATTGCATTCAGTGTCATTACAACTGTCATTTGTTTTGCTCATCGNTACACAATTTCTCTTCGCTTATTGATGACTTTATTGCATTCAGTGTCATTACAACTGTCATTTGTTTTGCTCATCGCATATAGGTTACGTTCGCCTTCACTACAAAACACAGTGAAGGAAATTGGAAACGAGTCCCAGAAATTACCTGTCAACCACAAAAGTGCGTGAACTGTCATGTGTCTACGAAAATAAATAATAAATAAAAGAGACTCGCGAGTTCCAACATTTTATTTTTATACTGCAATGGGCAAAAAAGGAGCTCTAACATTTTCTTTTCTTTTTCATTTTGCAGTCCTTTTTTTTNTTATTTTTATACTGCAATGGGCAAAAAAGGAGCTCTAACATTTTCTTTTCTTTTTCATTTTGCAGTCCTTTTTTTTAGATGTGCAAGACACTTGTTTAATTTATTACAGAATGTAAGTAACATAAGCCTAAGAGATGCAGACANCTTTTTTTTAGATGTGCAAGACACTTGTTTAATTTATTACAGAATGTAAGTAACATAAGCCTAAGAGATGCAGACAAAGCATAACATCATACAATACATAGTATAGTTTTTTTCACATTCGGCTGTTACATTTAAAGTTTCGAGTAATGAGATCATTCGTTATGGATATGTAGACCCTTTCACAATATTGAACACAATTGCAAATAATATTTTGAAAATAGCATACACTGTTAATTCCCTTTGTAAAATATTTTCTATTTTTTACATTAGACTTATTTCAATTAAACTCCATGCTTTTGAAGTAATTTGTTATGCTGACCATAACCTCATTTGGTTTAACACTTCTAAAATTTTCTTAAACAGATTAACTACACAAAACCATTAAAATTAATATTATTATTATTGTGAATATATGTTTTGTAAGTATTTTCAAAAGGTTCGTTTCACTGCAAATGCTTTTGTTTAGGAAAACTGGAATTCCACTCTGTTTGCAAAAGAAGTTCAAATTGGCATACAGTACGGAGTTTGACTGTTTTTACGCATCTGAAAATTTCTACGTATTACGTTTTCCGTAAAACAACATTTTAATTTCATTCTGTAAAAGGACGTATTTATTTCAGTGTGCTATGATTGTTAATAAATAAGGAAAATAACATTTGAATAACATGCAGTACACTTAGTTGCCCAAATAAATGAGCATTATTACTTAAGACAAATGTATCCTAGATATAACCACTTAAGACAAGTGTATCCTAGATATAACCAAATATTTAGAGATGTACAAGTTACAAAATGATAAATAATTATTGTTTAAAAGACATAAAATAAAACCATAGTGTGTTGGCATTTTTTACTTGGTGAGCAAACACACGTATGAAACTGCATGCTATTTTCTTTGATAAACAACAGTTACAGGCAAAAATGGAAAATACAGCAATGTTAAAACGTCATATACTTTTAAAGTTATATTTATTTCCTAATTAGTATTTTAAGCTATTAGAAGAGTTGTAATGGGTTCAGACTGGCATTAAATATCATTTAGCATAGAAATACATTTTACAGAACCCTACATTTTCATTTAAACAAATATATACTGCATTTGGCATTTTTACTCTCGTGTCCGCCATCTCGACTGTTTATATCGTGACAATAGGAAAAATTCAGCCAAAGGAAACATGACATCAGTAAAGTTCGATGAGCTTCACATGCGAAAATATGTAAAACGCAATATAGTTAGTCAACGACGTTTCCCCGGAATCTGGCCCTTGGGACTGCAAGGGGTATCTCCTTGGGTGTTTTACAATGTATTCCACCAGCTGTCTCCCTTCTCCTTTCCATGCTGCCTAAACCCAGATTTCCTGCACCCAGCCAACCTACATACTATACTAGCTCACACCACTCACCAATTAAACTTATTGTCCACCTCAACAGTTGCTCTGACAGCAAGCTATGCCCTACCAAGCTGATACTGAAGCCAGCAGCTACACCTAGGACAATCCGAAAAGTGATTGACACTCCTGCTAGAGCACACCTCTCTCTGGCAAGAACCATCATGCCCAAAAGAAATTCCTCTAGTAAACCCCCAACCAGGCACGGCATCAACATGCAACTGCATAACATAACATTTTTGGTTTCACAGCCAAAACTTATAGTCCCTATTATGTATCTGATAACTTTCCACAGGTTAACAAATGCAATTAGAGATGATTAAAAAACAAATGTTGACTTGTTCTTAGTACTGAGAATGTAGTAAAAAAAANGTTAACAAATGCAATTAGAGATGATTAAAAAACAAATGTTGACTTGTTCTTAGTACTGAGAATGTAGTAAAAAAAAATATTCACTTGAAGAGCAGTACTTAAAACATGGAAATATTTGTTACTTTCAACATAACAATGTCATGANAAAAAAAAATATTCACTTGAAGAGCAGTACTTAAAACATGGAAATATTTGTTACTTTCAACATAACAATGTCATGAGTCACCACGGTATAAAATGCATCACTTGTACCTACAGCTGAATGAAACAATACTAACCAGAGCAGAGTAGATACTGTGCCCTGTAAAGAAACAGGATTGGTAATGTTCAAGTAATTCATTTTCATTTACATATATACACACCTATTGACATGTTAGGAATTATAATGACTCGCACAAAATAGGTGAAATACTACAGGATTGAAATTCAACCCTGGAGAACTTTCAATACTATTTCACAATGGCATACATTTATTAACAAAATAGACATTAACATCAGCTCCTACTGTGCTGGATATGATATGCACTAATCCTTTACAAACATCCTGCAGTTAGACATTGGAAGGAGGACTGGTTTCACTTTGAGTCAGCAACAACAGCTTTCAGAGAGACAATATCTATAACTTGTGTCATGTTTCTCATATCCCGTTTCTTGCATAAAAATTGTATAAAATTAATGTTGAAATTTGAAATGTTTTTGTGATATGTCTGCTGGTGAGCTAAATTTGGTTTCGTATCTATCTAGTTCTTATTTACGCAGCTTCCATCATTAAAAAAAAAAAATTTGTACTGAGCCATTCACAGTATTTCAATACAGCATTTTAACTTTTGAGTACAATTCTGTTCAAAAAATCAGCTGTAGAAGCATTAGCTCTTAAATCATGTTTTAATCTAGAGTAAGCATTTTCAATATTATTAACCTTACTTCCTTTGGCAAAATTTCTCACTTACCTTTAAGCTCATTTCTTCTAANGTAAGCATTTTCAATATTATTAACCTTACTTCCTTTGGCAAAATTTCTCACTTACCTTTAAGCTCATTTCTTCTAAAGGTATTTCCTCACTCTTCGGGCGGGGTAATTTTGGTGACCTTGGTGAACCCTCACGTGACCTCGTACCACCATGAGCTGTTGACCCAGAACTAGAAGGCCTTGACATACGTTCTGAAATCAACAAATTTTTCAAAAAACATTATTTTTAAATTCTTTAAATTTAGACATTTCCGTAGCTTTCAGAGTGTAGCAATTATTTTCTAACAGTGAACAAAACCAAGGAGGAAAAAGCATGCCAAAGTACTTCTTCCTCTGAACGTCTCTAGCGATTTTTCTCAACGATCATCGCCCTACGACTATTTCTGTTGACCATTATATGTGGTTTAGCATCATGTTGTTTTTCTCCAAGTGTTGATCACTGGAGATGCTAGTTAGTGTTTGTCGTAGATCAGCAATCATTTCTGCTCCTGGGCTAGAAAAAAAACCAGTAGCCAGCAGCTATTTACGAGAAGGGGTATTTCTTTTGTGCTGTAAGTTAACTAAGTGCTAAAATTAAAAAAAAAAATTCTCTCTCCAGAATAGGATGACAATCTTGTGATAGAGATGGGAACGTATCCCACCCTGTTTGAATTGGCAAGCAAAGACTACCGTGATCTGAAATTGATGGACGTAATATGGAATCACATTGCACGAAGTACTGGAAAATTAAATGCTTTATGATAATAATTAGTGTTTACAGGAATTATAAATAAGTACGTATATACAGAATATTTTGTGATTTTTGCTTGCCAACCTCAAAAAAATGTAACAGCCATAGACACTGACATGGGATAAATTTTTATGGCCTCGAAGAAGTAAAAAGAAATATTATCAGCTAGATTGAAAGATAGAGTAGACAGGTATGCAGGTAATACATTGAATATAGAGTACACAGTTACCTTTCAGAAAAAAGCAAACATATACAGCAGTGAACTGCAAAAGACTTCCAGCAGTACATATGGATGCAAACGCTGTCAACATGCATAGATGCTTGGAGGAAAACACACCACTGTGTCTGTCGTTGGTGTCTGACATAGTGGGATCATTGCTGGCTATCATCGCTTTAATTAGATGCTCGGAGGAAAACATACCTTTATCAAACATTTTTATCACCAAGTTGTACAAAAATTTTTTCTGTGCTGAGTTGCTGGTGAAATGTTTACTGTGACTGTGTGTTGGCTTATGCAGCAGACTTTTGATGTTAACCCTTATNGCTTATGCAGCAGACTTTTGATGTCTGTCTTTGTTACATGCAATGTGTCAGCTTCTTCCTTCCTTGAGTTTTATTTCACCTTCTCTTCTTGTGCAGCTTAATGCTGTTTCTGTGACTGGCCATAACTAGACTAACTCATGAGAATAGTGAGCCATCCTAATTCATATGTCTACTGAGATGTCCCGTGTCTTGTTTTTCTATTTTCAAAATTCTGTTTGTATCTGCTGTATGAAATGTTCTGGCCATTTAAAACAGTAAGATTTTTGTGCCACTTTTAGCAGTTTCCAGGTCCTTCAGGCTTTTCATCTGCTTCACACTGCACCAGTTGTGCACTGTAGTTGACTGACACTAATAGATTTTGACGGCGCTAGTGTTCCGGCTCTGCCATATTTCTCTGGAGTGCTTTAGATTCCTCGCTCTTTATCTCCCCTCTTCACCCCTTGCATATGCGCCGATTGGCTTGGCCATCTGACCAGGGCCCGTCCAGTTGAATTGAGTGCCTTCACTCTGCACTTCTTATTAGGGAGGCTATGAATGCTGTGTGATGATGTTAAGTTGGAGAGAGTCTCCCTCATATTCACTTAAGGCTGCATCACTTTTTAAATTCCATTTCAGCATATATAGCTGCTTCAAGGCAATGGGTGTTGACCACCTTAACTCTCTTGCACAGCAATTGAAATGACCATGGGGTGCTACTATGAGATGCCCTGGCAATGTCCCCTGACCTTCAGTTGGCGTGCCGCCAGTCTATATACTGTGTGAGGAGTGACCTTGGTGACTCCCTACCTGCTTAGAGCAAATAGACTGTGTGATGAGATACGCTGGTAACTCCCACCTGCTAAGAGCCAACAGACTCAGTGAGTGGAGATTCCCCAGGAACATATCCAGGTCCACTTTGATTCCATGCCACGACGTTTAGGGGCTCTGATTGCAGCACGTGGGAGCTTCACACCACACTGAATTCTCAAGGAAAGAGATCATGTACAGAAAGTTCATTTCAATCATATGTATCCTTCTTGGTGTTGCATTTTTCATAGAGAGAGAGAGGGGGGAGAGAGAGAGAGAGAGAGGGAGAGGGGG
>NQII01002109.1:158562-192201 GCA_002778355.1 Clitarchus hookeri | reverse complement strand
AGGAGAGAGAGGGGGAGAGAGAGAGAAAGCATTCCGATCTGCCTTTGAGAGCAGAGTCCAGCCGCCTTCTAAGAGGATGTCCATCTTCTGCACCTGTGGCTCAGGCTAACAGAAGGAGAGGATGGATGTGCCATTGACGATGTCGTCTACCCGCTCCAGCCTTACCTCAGCTGTGGCTCCCCCAAGCAAGAACATTTAGACTGGACAGAGACCACTCCATTTAACAAGTCAGGGTTGGCAACCTCGGCATGGGTCTTCAGGCCCAAAGGAATCTACCGGCTGGATACGTGTGAGATACATATTGGCCTGGCAATAAACAGACACATTCATTTCTAACGTGTGCTCCTCTTCCAACCATCTTAGCTTCTGACACCCTTCTTACTGCTTTCACCCCGCTGTCAGCCAGTAACATGAACACTACTTCCAGAAATTGGCACGAGAGACACCCTCCCCCTTCCTCATTTGGGCATTACACAGAACCGGCATTCCTCTTCCGTGTTCTTNCGGCATTCCTCTTCCGTGCTGTTGGTCGGGGTATGATAATGTCCTGCCTTGTCGATTAACAACGGTGACAGGTGTGTGGCTGCTATTGAATCTTCTCCACTGAGTGCCTGGTGTGCCAGCAATTTACCACCTTGCTTCAGAACTCATGGCACAAAATGTTCCAAGGGGACTCGGAACTGCTGGCTATTTGTCAGTAACTCCGATACCCAAGAAACAGGGCACATACTATGGGGGCAATGCAACGTAAGGGAGGTCGCTGCCCAGATTCTCCTCCTAAATTAGGAAACCCCTCAATTGTACTCTAGGCTGTGTCACCGCCTATGGGAAACCCACTGTGTCACCTCCTACGGGACACCCGCTGTATCCTACTTTCTTAATGTTCCATCCCCCCCACCACATGCTGTGCCGCCAGGCTGGGCGGCGAAAAGGCACCAGGCAGACTTTGGTTCTTGTCGGGGAGATTGTGAGCACAGTGCAGGTTGCCAACAGAGTATATTCCTGGTTGAGACATGTGTCCACAAGACAGTGGTTCTGCAAGCTACATTGCATCTCACCCAGCAGAACCAAGTTCCAGAGAAGACTAGTAGACTTTAACCAGATAGTCTACTAAGTGTCAAGAGCTCTCTCTCCCCTCCCTCCTACACCACCGAAGAGAAGATCCAAGAAAGAGAACCTCAGGCCAGGCTTGTGAGAAAAGTAATCCATCAGCAGGTTCCCGTCAATAGTAGCTTGGCAGCAAATACTTTCATCCTGACCACGGCTCTCAACCAACATCACTAAAGCAGGCCCCTCCACAAGCCGAAAGGGCCATAATCTCAGTGTCTAAAAAAATCTTTTCAACTATATTTTGTAATGTAAAATTAACATTTTTTTAATATAGAAAATTCAATGGGTGTAAGGTTAACTTTGCTAAAATGTTTACCTACCCACCAAGTGTGTTTATGTTACTCACATCTGTACGAACAGCAACTTATTTCCATGTTATAATAATTTTAATGTTATTTACATACAAGCAAAATTTTTCACTGCCCATCAGAACAATGTGCAATTCAAAATTATAATTGTCATATGAAGAACTGCAAAATAATGCCATTTCATGAAAGATGTTAAAATAACTCCCATCCCCAAAAACACAATAAACAAAGCCCCAGCTGTAATATCCTGCACTGAGTACTTGACTGAAGATAGCTAACGTCAGTCTTTCAGTGACAGCCTTGAAATAAAACAAAAGAAAAAGGAGNGCCCCAGCTGTAATATCCTGCACTGAGTACTTGACTGAAGATAGCTAACGTCAGTCTTTCAGTGACAGCCTTGAAATGAAACAAAAGAAAAAGGAGANAAGGAGAAAAAAATGTGTGAATTGGACTTGTTGCATGTTTTACAAACGTTGTTTCTTTCTAGGCAGAACAACTAGCTGTGGCAGAAAGATACGAGGTGGCCTCACTACTTACATTTTGCAACAGAGATAATATTTGTGTTACGACAGTAATCAGAGTTCATATTTGCAGTTCTAAGGAATAATGTTAATCGGAACACGTCTACCTTTGAGATTGTTTCATGAATGAACAAAGTTTTAATTCTAGCAAACTGTAAACAAAAAGTCTTGTCGGACAAGCTTCTTAGGAGGATTCACCGACCCATTTTTATGCTAATTTTGATGGTGACATGTCACGCCTGTAACATTCTACCCTACCACTGATATCTCCTTGTTTGTTATTCTATGTTATACCAGATGTCAGTGCAATTGCCAAGGGAATGACAACAAATGGAGTGTTGCCCCTCAGCGAGTGCCAATACTTACCCTACTAGCCTACTTCCCAGAGAGCCAGCAGGGCTGGCTGGACAAACCACACACCACTACCCCCCTACCATCCCTTTTCATGCGCAGCCTAGCTGTGCCACATCGACGGAGTGGGGATGGATGTCCTAACCAAGATCCCAGCGCACCCCTGACCCATTGCAACACCTACATGTAGTGCTGCAAATGTAAAAATGTAGCCTTCACCTACAGAGCTCTCTCTTCCACTTGAGGAATATGTGGAATGAGGGGCTTGGAGTATCCTGCTGGTAGCAAAGCTGAGCTGACCTGCAATCCTTCAGTCCTAGGTCGCTGTGCTCCCCATGCCACCCCAGTACACATCCATGTGACATCTAGATAACAATAGAACTGTGTCTTACATTTGTGCAGCAAATGAGGCCATGAGGCGGGCACGTTGTCATAAGGAGAGATATTTTTCAAGACCTGTTTTCAGGAATATTGGTTCTTTTGATTGCGACGTTGCTAAGGATGATAGTGTATTTGTGAAGCAAGTCATTACTGCCTTCTGGACAATACAACTGTCTCAACCACATTGTTGTACGTTATTACAAGTAATAGGAGTTGTAGTACAAACATTTACACCCATTTATTATCACAGTTTCTCACCCAAAAATCGTCCATTCTTATTAACCACTCCCAGCAATACCAGGTGGGTCCCAACGATAGGGATGGAAAGGGAAACCATATGGATTGAATACAGTGAGGGCAGGAACGATTGTGCACTTAGAACTGAAAAGGGTGATGGGGGGNCGGTGTAGTGGCCATGCAGGCTGTCCTCGTCTGACACCACGGGTCATTTGGACAGTGCTCACTATCACAATACCCAGTTGCCCAAACTCACAACACCGAAACAGAACCAGGAGTCATGTCTCTAAACTCATCAACCTATGTTCAATCTACTACATCTCGATTTGCAGGGGTCAGAGGATTAGAAGATGAGCCCTCTTGGTGTTAAGACCCCTGGCGCATCTGGAGCAAGGGGAGGATATTGAACATTACTCATTAATCTCTGTTCAATCCACCTCATCTCGATCTGCCAGGAATAGAGAATTGGAAGACGGGGGAAAATATATCCTACTGACTTCAGTCATACACAGAGGAAGTTTAGGCAATAGCGTAATTTAATGTCAGGACTTCCTCTACCCCTGCCTCACTACCTTGCAGACCCCCTAACTACATACCACCTCACACTTTAACTCACCCCATGTCTTATTCCAGTCGTGGGGGAGAACAGATGATTGCAGTAAAAGCAAATCAATGCCTTCAGAACCTAGGTAAAGGAGACCCACCTAAGCCAGTAGTCCAAGATGAGAGGAAAGACAGAACCCAACCAGAACTTCCTTTGGGCGATAGCAAAGACCAGCAGTGGAAACACTGAGGCAAGGCTGTAGTTAGCGCCAGGCAGTCGGCACATAGAGATTAAATGGCATGTGTCTAGCAGTCCGTGGTACTACACCACGCAACTTCAGAGTTTATACTACTACCTGCAGTTCTGAGGAATAATTTTAATTGAAATGCACATACATTTTAAAATATTATTTCTTTAATGAATAATGTCTTATTTTCTATCAAAATGTAAACAAAATGTCTCTCAGGTGCAGCTTCTTAGGCTGATTCACGGCCTGTTTATGCTAATTTTGATGTTAATTGTGTTCATATTTTGAGTTCTGAGGAATTATATTAATTGTACCCACCAACATTTAAAAATATTGTTTTGTGAATGAATAACTTCTTATTTTCTAGCTAACTGTACATAACGTCTCATTGGGATCAGCTTCTTAGGTCGATTTGAGGTCCCATTTTTATGCCAATTTTAATGGTAGTGTGTGTTCGCATCTGCAGTTTTGAGGTTCTCCTGGGCTGTAAATATCCATCTACTCGGTCCCTACCAGATGCAGGAAAATTAACCTAATTACCTTTCCCCTTCTTGCTGTTCATGCAAATTTTTTTACTTCCGATTTTTCTTGTTTGTGAGAGATGTTAAACGGCACCCTTATGCCTATCCAAGCTAGTGGTGTTAATTTCCTAGAATAAAATTTTCAGAAATGTGTTTATAAGGTCTTATTTCTAACAGTGCACAAAGTTTCCACCTCGCCTATTATCATGAAAGAAAAACTATCTGGGTATGAACTTGTAATCAATCTATTGGATCACCACCATGCCAAAGAAAAATAAGCAGTCTTTATTCCCCCTTTCAGCAGTTCAGTCCAGTGTTTTTTATTATTATGTGATCTTACAAAGGGTGGTCTCTGTTGGCTAATCAACTGTGACCTGTAACTTGAGTAATGGCAGGCACGCATGTAAACATTGGCAACTTCAGTAGAATGCGGGGATAGTCATGTGTTTGTGAGTAGTCTCTATTTTTAGATCTTTCCTTCTTCCGAGTTTAACANTCAGTAGAATGCGGGGATAGTCATGTGTTTGTGAGTAGTCTCTATTTTTAGATCTTTCCTTCTTCCGAGTTTAACATGGGTGGCGAAAAAAATTCCAATGATCAGCAACCAAAATAAATGCCACAAACTTAATTCTTGGCCTATTTCCTTCAAATGTTACAATTTTTTAAAATACATTTTTTACGGTACCCAAAAAAAAAAAAGGGTCTTTACTTTGAGGGAATTATTACCTGGGTTGTTTTGACGAGAATATAAATTTCTACTATCANCAAAAAAAAAAGGGTCTTTACTTTGAGGGAATTATTACCTGGGTTGTTTTGACGAGAATATAAATTTCTACTATCATGTCAAATGGAAATTTAAGAAATTCATAAATGGGTAGTTTATTCTAGGGAAGTGTAATTCATAATTACAGTAATCAACTCAGTGTTAAAGTCTTTCTATGCATCCTACTATATGCATTTGTAATGACAAAAGAGGGATATATGAAGTAAAAAAATTAAAGCAAGTTCCTACCTACCCTGAGAATCTGAACGATGTTTGGTTGGTGTTCCAGGCCCAGGTGGAGGCAGACTGTCTCGTCTCATGGCAGCTGCAAATCCTGGCACTTTATTGACTGTGAACAAAGGACGATGGTGGATACCGTCACGATTCACACGTGTACCTGGAAGAAATAAGCACTATATATAAAAGAGTGTCAAATTCTGACACTAACATTTTGCAACTGCAACCTCTTTCTTGGCTAACATATATCCCATGTTCTCAAGATTGCTTTAAATATTTTTCTCCAAATAGTGTATGTACCCAACATAATATTCATATCCAGTAAAATATCAGTACAAAGTACTTCACTTTAAAGTACTTTTCAATTGAAAAACATCTTTCAAATTCTCTGCAAAGGTAATACAGGACGAGTATAAAAGAATACCCCAACTTTGAAGGTCTATAATGTCAACACCAAACCACCTACAACCTTAATTGACCAATCAAATGAACCGTGAAATTTGTTTACTATACATTCATAAATGTTCAATTTGACCACCACGAGCAGCCCAAATGACATCTTCGTGATAATGAAACTTGTTCCACACTCTTGTCAGCATGTTACGGTTTGGATGGGGTTCATAATTCTCGTTTTGAGGTCGTCAATGTTAGCAGCAATGGTAGACAAAACACTTGATCCTTTATGTACCCCCATATAAAAAAATTGCACAGGGTAAGATCCGGGCTTCTTGGGGGCCAGTGATGAAGAGCATGGCAACGTCTCGTTCAGGTATCCGCGGACAGCTAGGTGCCAATGGGGTGGCACACCATAAAGGAAACATCAGACCGTCCACTTCACATTGACGTGTCGAATGCGAGCTCGCTACCCCCTCACCACCTCAAACTGAGAGTTATGAATGCCATCCAAACCGTAACACCGGACATGCTGACAAGAGCATGGAACGAGTTTGATTATCGCGTAGATGTCGTTCGAGCCGCTCATGGTGGTGACATTGAACATTTATGAATGTATGGTAAACAAACTTCACGGTTCCACAGTTCATTTGATTGGTCAATCAAGGTTGNTGAATGTATGGTAAACAAACTTCACGGTTCCACAGTTCATTTGATTGGTCAATCAAGGTTGTAGGTTGTTTGGTTTAGACTTTATATACCTTCAAAGATGGGGTATTCTTTTATACTCATTCTGTATAATTAAATACATGTTCAGTATAAAGTAGTTTTCTGGTATTAAGCATACAATTTCAAGTCAGTAATGAAAGTCTTATGATGTTTAGCACCAGTTAAAATATGACGGCACCTTAAAGTTTTCCTAATTTTGAAAGTGAGAGAGATAAATTTCACTTCTTAATGAAAATACTTACTCAGCGAGTATTATTTTTATTTAATTTTATTATAACAATAAGTAGGGCCAGCAAGTAAGTGATCATTGAGAGACTCGCCTTTGCTTGTCTGGGCTGAAGCATCAAATACTACCCTCAGTTTGGTGCTTGCACTATCAGGACGAATTACACAGTGGTGTGGAACAAAATAACCATTACTACTTTTGTGTGGAAGCTCTCCAATTAATTCCATGTGACCTTGACGATCACATGAATGCGACTTCCCAGGGCTGACAACCTGATGTCCTCTGGTTGCGGCATCTCTGTGGGAGCCTATTCTCACTGCCAGTCACCTGGGCGGCGGAGATTTTGTCCCAGGAGGAGCTGGCTGGGGCTGGTATTTACTGCCTCACTGTTTCTTCTCCTGAGAGTGAAGAGAATGTTGGGCAGATACTTATCACAGTGACTGTGATCTTCGCCCACACTGAGGTGGAGGCTCTTCTTCAGTTCCTAGTTTCTCCGCTTAGTGGGATTAGCTTGGTGGTGGTATTGGGAGGGTAGTCCACGTCTCTACCCAATGCATTGCAGGCCATTTGCCACTTGTGCTTGTGGCTGGTAAATTGAGTACCATTATCTGTCAGTATGGCATGTGGGTACCCCAGCAGGGGAAAATTCCAGTTTCAAATTTTCTGATAATGTTCTGTCTCTCTACGGGTGGGTAGGGGAAATGCTTCCACCCAGCGGGAAAACCTGTCTTTGAGTACCAGTACATATCGGTTTCCTTTCATACTTCTAGGTTATGAGCCCATTGAATCGGCCGCCAAGTGGGGTACACGCGGTATGAGGCCGACAGTGTTTTCCTGAAGGTTGGGGCACGGAGTAGGCTTTGCCACGACAGCACACCTCACAGTTGTTGGTGTACTGTTGCGCATCTTGGCTTATCCCGTCCCATGTGTAGCATTCTCCTATGTCCTGAAGCGTCTCCTTAATGCCAGGATGACCCAGCTTGTGGGTGGTCATGGTGGTAGCGGCACAAATCCACCCTCAAGTTTCATAGCATACAGATCTTCCACGGGGCCCAAGGTATTCCCCTTCAAAACGAGACATCGTCTCGAAGTTCAAATCGCTGGGGTTGGTTCTGGAGGAGACATTGGCTGTCCGGGTCTTTCTGTTGGTGGTAGCTGATTTGATACCGGCTGAGTTATAGCTGGAGGAGCCAGATGTGTTCCACAGGAATTCTCGTAGGGGCAGAAGGAGGGGTTATTCTCTCACGTTTTTCATCATCTCCCCCCTCCACCCCAAGTCATCGAGGTCTGGCTGGCGTGATAAGGCAACCGACAGATCATTTGACTTGCCCGGGCAGTGCCGCACCTCAAAGTCAAACTCCATTAGGAACATTTACCATTTTCCTAACTTGGCCTTGGTGTTTCTTGAATCGCACAGCCATTGGAGGGCCTTGCTGTCTGTAAGGAGTATGAAGTGTTTCCCCTCTAGGTGAAAGCGGTACTTCCTCACTGCCCAGATCACGGCGAGGCACTCTTGTTCAATAATATGATATCTCTGTTCCATGGCATTCAAACGGGTGCTGACATATGCTATGATCTGGGGTCGTCTGGCGGGGTCCTCCTGGTATAGGACCACCCCCAGCCCGTTCTGGCAGGCATCTGTTGGTAATATGAGGGGGCTCTCCCCTTGGGGTCTGTGGAGTTTTCCCAAGTGTTGGAAGCTTATTGTTAGAGTGCAAATGCATTGCGGTGTTCTTCCCTCCCACCACCAACGTGTTTCCTATTCTAGTAGGGGCTTGAGGGGTGCCATTTGGCTGGCAATATTTAGTACATAGTCTCGCAACCAGTTGCACAAGCCCAAGAAGTGATGTAGTTGTTTCTTATTAGTGGGCTTTTCTACCTCCTCTATGGTCCGTATTGAAGTTCTCTTCGGGGTTATTACGTGGCCTAGGTATCCTATGGTGGTTTTCCCAAAATGAATCTTAGACAATTTGCAGGTTAAGCCATGCTATTCTAGCCTATCAAGTAACCTCTGGATGTGTCAAGCATTGTTCTTCCCAGGACTTGGAGTACACAATTACATCATCAAGATAGGTGAAACAAAATTGGCCGAAGAAGCCCGTTGAGACCTTCCGCCAACATTGGTCTCTGGAAGGTGGCAGGGGCATTCTTTAATCCAAAGGGCATTACCCGGAACTGTAAGGTTTTGCCTTCTGGGGTGGGAAAGCCATATACTTTTGACTGTCTGGGTGCACTGAAATCTGCCAGTAACCTGATTGCACGTCTAGGGTACTGAAGATTTTTGCATCTCCTATATACCGGAGAGTGTGCGTAAGGTTGATTGCCAGTGGCGCTATAGGGTGTGTCACAGCATTCAAGTCTTTGTAGTTGACACAAATTCTCATTTGCCAGTCTTTTTTTAAGGAACCAAAACAACCCGGGAATTGTAAAGTGAGTCAGACGGTTCCACAATCCCCTGTTCTTTAATCAGGTGTCGCCTTTGGGCAGACACGTGGTATGGTCGGTTGTAGACAGGCATATTTATGGTGGGCCAAATCTCATGCTGGATGCTACATGTCTGGCGAAGTGAACCCCATTGGCCGAAAGCTCCAGCACGATCATCCCATATTTGACGAAACTGGGTGAATTCTGATTCCGTAAATTGATAGTTAACTTCTTTGGGTGCAATTAGGAGGGGTGTGGGGGAATTGTCGCGTCCGGGCCGTGTTCGCAGTTGACCGTCAGCCTGTTTTTATGGCCAATATAGATCCGTTGCTGGCCGTGATCCATGATGCACTCTTGTTGATGTAGCCATGGCAGACCTAATATTACCGCCTCAGTAATATTCGGCGAGACTACGAATTTGGTTCAGAGGTCTTGATGGTATACCCCTACTGTCAGAGTAGACGGCCGTAAACCTTAAGGGTTTGGTTGTGTTGTGCCGTGTGCACCAACCGGTTCTGTGGGTGAAATGAAGCTCGTTTAGCAGGGGTGAGCAAGCCACTTTTTATAAAGGTCCCCATAGCTGCGGAATCTAGAAGGGTGAGTCACTTTCTTCAGCTAATCTTTGTAGAAAGGAGGGCCATGTTTCCCGTGGTGGTGACACGCTTTGCAACCCGGCTGTGGTATTTCCCGCCTGGTTGTGTTATTTAACCTCTGTTCGTCTCTGTGGGGGGTTAGGCACCCTTGTTGTTCCCCCTTCTCCCGCTCGCCCCCGGTCAGCCTGCTTGACTGGGCAATTTCGGTTAAAGTGCCAGCACTTAAGAAGCATCACGATCAGGGTAGGGGGAGGAAGAGGGTTACCCTTTCGCTCTGGCTGCTTATCGGTCTCCTGGCTTTTACTGGCACGTGTTTTGTCTAGCAGGGCTTGTGTCTTGTAATTTCTTTGTGTTTCACACGCTCTTTCCACTAGCTCCTCAACTCTTTGCAGTTTCGGAATTTGTAATAAATTCCAAAATTTGGGAAATAGAATGCGTGTTATGTGGCGCACGCAGCTTTCCTCATTTCCCATGGGGAAAATTCTTTTCACTTTACACCTGACGAAAATCTTGGCCTCTTCCTCGGTGGCCTGGGTTTGGCTATGAAATTCAGTGGTTCAATGGGCCTGAAACCTGAGTTGTAAGGCGTTAACACAGCTGCCCCCACTCAGTGATAAACACATCGTATTTATTCCACCATTGGAGGGCTTTTCTCGTTAGTTGCTTCTGGGTCCTCTCAACCCATTGCTTAATTTGAACCTTGTTATCGCGCAGTACCATTTCGCAGTCTAGAGTAAATGTTATCGGGTCTTCGTATGGTCTTCCTGCAAATTGCGGAAGTTGACTCTCGTGCCCAGTAGGGCGGAGGTGGTGCTGTGGCTGGCAGTGCTGATAGTAGCCCGCGGAAGGCTGCTGGTCCTGCGGTGATGGAACCATGGGTTTGCTATACCCAGTGGGGTGTGGAGCCCGACGGAAGTTGACGACGACTTAGTGGCTCGCGGACGGTCTCCTAGGATGGCTGAAATAGGGAAAGTGGTGGTACTTGGAGGCAAGACCTCGCCAGTGGTCGGTTGGCTTGAGCTCATTCCCGGGGGGTTATGCTTCAGAGGGCAGTTGGGACTGGGCTACAGCTCAGGTTGGATTCGGTGGGGCAGTAGCTACCTTCCTAGCTTGCAACTTCGCACCACTCCTATGAGTGTAAGGCATAAGGTCTGCCACCCTAAGGAAGAGCAGGTGACGAGGATTGCTAATATGGTGTAAAACCAGCTGGGGCCGAGCCACCCAGAGTCTTACTCGATTACTCCTTCCGGCGACGGTTCAGCACGGTGGATGGAGTGAATTGGCTCAGCTGGTTGACTAACCGCCTCGTGGATTTAGTTCCTAGTGGTTGAGGTTCTACCGTACTGTACACAAAGTGCACAGTATGGATGACTGTCTAATGGGTGTGTTTGCGACGTACATGTGCCTGGTAAAGGAAACCCACAGTCCTACTCTAGGTTCAGCAATTGGGTTGTAATGACGCGGTCTCCAGCTTTTCCCTGGTGGGCAGACGTCTATAGGGGATAAAAGTCTCAGTCACCCTAGAATCAGTACTCGAAGGTTCGATAGAAATAATGTTTACTCCTGTGAGGAAATAGACACAATGGCTTGTACTAACGGCTAACTAACAAGAACTGTAACGGAAGAAGACTACGATAAATAAAGTGAAGCGGACCTGGGTCTAAACTAGACAAGAGCAGATGCGGCTAGGTAGCTATGATACTAACTGACCCTAATTAACTCGATGCTGTTGTCCAGAAAGGACTCAGGTGGTACTACCAGAAGGGTAGTTGATGGAAATAATAGAGGCGGTGTAGCATGTCATGTGCATGCCACAACCACCCTTATTGCTCCCACACATCTTGGTCATGGATACGCAAAATACATTTTGGTATGAAACACCCTTAGCTACAGATACACAGACAAGTGTTTTATGCGCTCCATTTATTTGCGCATGCACCTTCATCAAAACTTATTTTGCCACCGGCAACCACCCCAATATATCAGCATGCATAAAATATGAATTGTGTCCGACCCACGTATCATCTGCGCTGTTTAGGCCTTATTTTGGGAAATAATTAAGTGGTACATGGGTAAATGTGCAGATTCTAATCTTCGTAAACTGTTCTGATGTCAACACCATTTTCAAAGGAAAAAAGACATACTCTGAGTAAAATATATTAACCAAAATAACTTTCCAGATAGTTCAAAATTATGTAATTTAAAATAAAAAATTTAAGCACAAAGCATTTTGAATTATTTAGGTTTTACTGTTTCATGTTTGCATTCCTTAACATCTTTGCAAGACTTGCATGTATTAATTCAACAACTTAGATCTTCACAAATGACTGAGTAACACTATACCAGGCACAGAACTTCTTGGCCGCTTAGCGTCAGCTTATCGGCGAGCAGTACCAAGCCCTGTTGCCACATCTATCGAGTGGCCATCCCATTATAATACATGTGCCATGAAATCTCAGTTGTAGTAATATAAATTACAGTTTTTTACATAAAGAGGAATATTTGAATATAGCAGAAATAGAAATCTATCAAACACATACGAGATATATTTAAAAATTTATATCTATTAGTAGTGATGGACAGATACCGATACCGATACATCGGCCGATAAACCCAAAATCGGTATATGTCACAATCAGCCATGGTCAAACCAAATTGTTTCTTCAACCCTAATGATTTAATTATCATAACGCATTAACTGAATTTCACCAAACTCTTTACACATATAGTGCTAAGTAAGGACACTTGAATTTTACAGTTTTCTACAACGCCGGGCCCTTACTTTCAAAATGGCGGTCATTTTTAAAATTTAGGGTGATGTCATATCTCGGAAACCATTCAACCGATTTAAAACAAATTTTGTATGCTGACAGCGCAAAGGGTAAGCATTGAATTCATTGGGGAACAATGTTGTAGGTCCACCATTTTGGAAAATAGCACTACATGAAAGAATAAAGTTTTTACGTTAAAACTACTCAACCAAATTTTGCCAAATTCGGCACGTTAGTAATACTATGTTAGATCAGGAAAATATAAGTAAATAAACTTTATTACAATCTTATTAATTATTTTCAAAATGGCACCAATATAAATATTTTAGGTTTATTTATTACAACTACCACACAGTTTGACCAGTTTCAACCTAATTTCATACGCTGACAGTATCTATTACAAGAAAAATATAAGCAAGAAGAAACCACTTTTATCCGCCATTTTGTACGATAGTGCCACACAAATAAATAAAGTTTTTATGTCATATCTTGGGAAAGAATTGACCTATTCCTACCAAATATTGCAAACAAGTAGTACTGCTGCAGATGATGTTAACTGATATGTTTTAGGTATGTCGGACACTTATTATCAAAATGGCGGCTATATAGGTATTTTAGTTTTGTATGTTATATCAACACAGTGTCATTAATTCCAATAAAACTTTGTATGCTGGCTGTATATATTACAAACATCAAATATGTTCTCACAAAATCTCCTTTGTCCACCATTTTGTAAACTAGCATCACATGAAAAATTAAAATTATGTGATATCTCTGAAAGAGCAACCTATTTCTACCTAATTTGGCAATCAAGTAGCACTACGACAGGCCATGTTAACTTATAAACTTTGAGAGGGTCAGACATATATTTAAAAAATGGCAACCATATAAACATTTTAGCCTACAATTTTTTATCTAGGAAATTACAAAACAAATTTCAACTTTTCTTTGTATGCTGACAGTATCAATTATATCCATCACAATTGTCTATGCAATGCCTCATTTCTCCACCATTTTGTAAGATAGCTACACATTAACTAATGCAGTTTTAATGTTGTATCTAAAACAATCGACTAATTTCTTTCAAATTTGGCAAATAAGTTGTACTGTGATAGGCCATATTAATTTACCTATATGTTTTATGTGTGCAAGTCTTTTATTTTCTGAATGGCACCTATATAAACATCTTAGCTTAGTGTGCTATATCTACGAAACTATGTAAAAGATTTACATTTAACTTTTTATATTGTATCTATAACAATCATCAGATGTGTTAATACATAAACTTTTTGTCCTCCATTTGTGAAGATCATCACATTAACAATTGACATTTTATGCCAAATCATGAATACCAATCAACCGATTCTTACCAAAATTTCATGCAAGTAGTGCTACAGTAGGGTAAGTAAATTAAAATGTGATGTTCAGCAGTCATATTTTAATGGTGTTTATATAAATAATTTAGATTAATTTGTTACACACATAAAACATTTTAAAAAAACTCAACCAAATTATGTATGCAAACAGTATTAATTAGAAGTATAGTTTATCCCTACAGAGATTGTCTTTTGCAGGAGTTTTTGCAAAATAGTGTCAGGTGAGAAAATTAAACATTTTTCCATATTTCTGGTATAATTCAACTAATTTCCACCAAATTTTGCACACCTACAATTTCAATCAAAGTTTTTATGGTGACAGTATCTATTAGAAACATCATGCACAGAGCCTCTTTTTAAGAAATTTTGTAAGATAGCCCAATTTGAGATAAAAAGTTTTTTATGTCATATTTTGGAGACCAATCAACCAATTTCCACCAAATTTTTCACACAAGTAGTGTTATGGAAGGCCATGTAAACTGATGTGTATTAAGTGGCTCAGACACTTACTTTCAAAATGGTGGCCGTGTAAATACACTTTCAGGTTAGTAAACTTATCATTCAAAACATTAGCCTGATTACATGCGAAGTTGTTCTCCGAATACCAACCTCCGTGATGCAGTTGATTGCAAGCTAGCTTAATTTTATGAGTTTTTCTGAATTTGAATCTTGGGTAAGTCACTTGTGTATTTTCAGTACTGTTTCACATGTTTCTGGATTCATCTCTAATAATATTGTTGCCAATGAGTTGTTAAATCCTACTTAATATCCAAGCTGTTAAGAACTTCACTAAAATATATTTGCACCCATGTAGAGGATAACAGGCTCATTACTCATTAGTAATCAGTAACTTCTTGCAATTTTTGCAACCGTAAAACTAGTTTCTTAATTTAATTTTTATCTTTTAGTAACACATAATTTGAAATTACTTAATGAATACAGATATAGCTGGCTTTGGTGCTACTGCATATTTAACTTGATATAAGCTGTACCTGGTGAAATATCCGTAAAATAAAATCGTAGGGGTGTGCGAAGCTTCACATTTTCAAAGCCAAATTGAAGACTTTTGTACGTTCGACTTCATCTTCGAATAAAAAAATCTTCGAGTGAAAAGTCAAAGATTTTCACCAAGTGTTTTTTCCACCGAAACTAGTATCAATACCAGCAGCCAGTATCTTTAATAAGGGTGTGCGGATATTCAAAAATTCAAACAGTTGAAAATAGTAATTTACGAATTAGTATTCGCATTCAAACTTTGATATCTTATGCAAAAATTGTGAATAATTTGCATCCCCCTTCCAGTGGTTGTAGAGCTGTTCCAGCCTTTTGAAAGTTTTCCCCTGGAAGGAAACACACTGGGAAAGGAAAACCACAATGGAAAAGATGATCAACTTACACTGTTTTTCAAACAAAGTTTGTAGTTTTTATCCCAAGCTCCACCCTGCTGTGATAATCTACCAGCTTGACATTGATGAGGGTCAGTCAGTCATCAAAGGGAGGGAGTGAATGTTTTTGTGTGCTTTCCTTTGTCTCTTTCTTTCACTTTCTTTCTCTCTCACTTTTGTTAGGTGAACAAGACATCATGCCTGACACACACCAGTGGAAGGCTATTTAATAGGAGGGTGACCAACCATAACATAACACAAATAAAGTGTGAATTTTCTGTCTCGAAAAATTCATGTTTCTTTGCCTTTCTAATTTTGACTTGTGCAGCGATGTCATAACAGTTAACGCATTTATCAACACATTGGTGCCCTGAAATTCCATAGTTTTCTACACCGTAGTGGGTTGTCACTATTGCGGGATGTTCCAAAGTGATAATTTTAGAAAGTTTGTAAACAACATTTATTATGTTTAGCTCAATGATCCGATCTGAATGTGCAATTTAAGAAATTAAAAATCCAGTTTCTTTTTTTAAATTTACCGGTGGTTACTGGAATAAGAGAGATTGTTTTATTTATAAGAAAAAACAAATCTCTTGAGCATAATTAATATGCATCATTATCTTTTACATGGTATTTATAATGGTTAAGCCTACAAATGTTTTTAACAAATAAAATTGAAATATTGCATTGCAGTAAAACTACCAGGTAAATGCTTGGTATCTATTTTAAAAACTGTTTAAGTGCAAACGTGTTAATAAAAATTCTGTAATTGCAACAGTCATATTACCTGTAAAAAAATATACATCACAATTTCTCTGTGCGTCTAGTGCAAATAGTAGATGCGTGGACTTGAGTTGGACCTGGTGGCCAAATATGAAAAAATGAGCCTGTAAGTCTGCATACTTATTTAAAGGCTAATTTTTAATCTGATGTGGAAGGAAACAGCAGAAGTGAAGTTTGGGATTATTTTAATGTTAAGATGGCTCCCCGAAAAACCATTTGCAAACTGTGTAAAGCACATATTTCCTGATGTTATAAAAGTCTTTTGATGCTTTGACACCATATAAAAAATTACAAATAAAATGATTTGTATTGGCACTATCTGTACTATCTGTAGGATCTCACACAAAGTATTGGTATCAGTAAAATCTGCAAAATGGGGTTTCGACCCATCTCTATCAATTAGGAAACTATCTGTGGAGACGAACTGCTAAATTTTACGTTCGTAGTAAAATTATTCTGAAAAATTTACATTTTAATAATGACTATCAAATGTATATGTATTAATTTTCATTTACTTAGAGTTGTGTGTAGCCATGAAAATAATAATTCATCATTGTGTTGTAACTTGTAATGGCAGCACAAACTCCTCTTCCTTGTCCAAACAGTTGTAATGCTATTTATTATTTTCCATTACAAACTTCCGCCAGTCATTCGATTTCTTATAACACAAAACCAACACTTTGAAAAAATCTTTTTGAGGAACTTGGTGAAAACGTATAACCTATTTTCTAACGCCTCTCTCCAAAGACAGTCTTTGTCAAAATTAAAATCTGTTAACTAGTTTCCTGAAAAATCTTCCCTAAGTGACACAAATATTGTTTTTGACGTAGATGCATGTCAGTTGCATTGTGCGTTCACCAGCATCACACACAATTGCTGTCAAACAGTTAATTTGTTTAAAATTTATACTTTTGATTAATTTTTTAATAGTAAAAATAGAATGCACTCTATAAAGATTAAAGGTCGACCTTGTTTGCTAACCACTTCCCTTACAACTACATATGCTAGCACAAGATTTACAGAGCTCCATAATTTCAACTAAATCTTTACACGCAAGCAAATTAAATACAGCAAGGATTGTTCGAAGCCTGTCGTGGTAGTGGCCACTTGGGCTATAGGTTATAGCAAACACCAGAGGCAGTTGTTGTACTACACATTATTGGTGTCAACTAAACATGAGACAAGTCTTTGTTATCGTTTGCTTATAAAGCAAGGCGTAAACATTTAGATATACCTACGAAATATGGTTTCCTCTTGGGGAAGAACAAATAATATTCTTTATTCGAAAAATAGTCGTGAGGTCATGCACATTCCATAACAGTGTAAAACATAACTGGATAAAAAAACAGACTTAGGAAAATAAGCCTCTTGCAAAAAAAAAAAACTGAATTTTAATGAAATAATTTAAGATTTTCTGAGCACAACTGAGAAACATTTTGCTCGACTTGCTGTGGTCATTGTAACACTGCAAACTAGGCAACAGCGCACAGTCATGATAGGCTAATGGCACCAGCCAGTGGGAGGAGCGTCGCTGATTGACTGACCTCGAGTGGCCAAGAAATTCTGTGTATGGTTAAGTAAAAATTACCAATATTAATCACACTCATCACAAACATTTATTCAACTATTTATGAACCTCTATATTAAAAAACAGTTAAATAAGCTGTAAAATTAAATTACGCAATAAAAATTGTTACAGCCCACTAAATTTTTAGATTACCAAAATATTAAAATTTGAAATTTTTTATAGTTGGCTGTATGAAGATCCAAGATAAAAGTAACCATGCCTAAGAAATGGACACAAGTGAAGAGTAAACACTAACGTGATGCAGAATCATTATTCCTGAGGGCCCATAAACCATACATAGGTGGTGATGGACACGGCAAAACATTGCTAGGCAGGTCGAGTAGTCTAGCTATCATGTGCATTTTCTTCTGTCGAGCCTTAATACGACCCTTAGTCAGCCTGGAACAACACAAGCACTCTCAGCAATGCACACATTTTCTGTTGACATGATTAAGTATGTTCACAAGCACACAAAATAGAAATTACTTAATACTATAAAAATAATGATCCCAAAGTTGTGTATATATTTATCATAATGAAGTAAAGTATTGTAAAATATACAGTATGCTTCAGGCAAATTAAATATTTTTGAGTAAAGTAATTTGTTTTAGCAAAATTGGTAATACAAAACTAGTTCTAGTTCACACATTAAATATTTTAAGTTTTATAATATTAAGTAAAACAGGAACAGTTGACAGTAAGATACCTTTGATTGGCAGCCATACAACGTATGTGGTCATCAAAAACAAACTTTGCAGACAGCAGAGGGATGCGACTAGATGGGCTTGAAGAAGATAATGGTCGGTGAACAGTTATGTGCAAACATCTTGAATCCTCCTTATCGCCAGTTACTTCTATATCCTGAAAAAAAAAATGTTGCAACAACCAATTTTATTAATTTGTTCAGAAGAAACACTGTTATATTTTTGTGTAAAAAGTATATAAAATTATAGCACCACCCTTTGAAATCTCAGTAACTTCAAAAGGGGCAAGAAGCAGCTCCCTGACAACTCCATTTATCATTCCAATCGTTCACTCCATTTTAACACAAGTTACAATTTGAAGGGAAACCATTTTTACTCCAATATGATTACATACACATGCTCATATGTAACCAGTAAAACTTTGGTAGATTAATCAGTTACACAAAATAATTACGTAGTTAAAGATTTTAATCTTACAGCTACTTTTTATCCTTTTTGCTTTCCTTTCTTTCCCATTTTCTTTTTTATAATGGGTTCCTGGAAGACCAACAATTCATTAAGAAGCACAATCCTTACTCATTCTTGTAATGTGATCTACCCTCTCTCCTCTCCTCATGCACCAAGTGTGATAATGACTATACCAACAAGTCCAGTTGGTCTGGAGATACAGTGAAACCTTTTTAATACAAAATACAAGGGACCTGAATTTTTGCAATTAGTAATAATCATATTTGTGTTGACTAGTGTTTGTGATAAGACATTCTTATAACCAGCAAGACTTCCTTTTATCAATGGATCATAACACAAATTGACAATTTTTTTTATTAAACATACAAATCAAAATTACATTATCTACCAAACTCCAAGTGGAAAGAAAGTAGACCACTTTGTATCAACAAGAATTTTGTGTTAAAAATTTTTTATTAACGAGATTTCACAGTATACAGTGGAACCCTGATGAATCACTATCATATCTATCAGTATTCCCTACCAGTGGTGGTGATTCAAGGCCCCCCCCCCGCGCTGGGCTGCTTTTGCATTAATTATTTTAGTTTGCCTTTAAAAACAAAGTAATTTTTAAAATTATGTATTATGTGAACTAACACATCTTTGGTTAAAGAGAGAGGCGACAGACCCACGCATTTGGCAGCGGCATTATTTCAAGCCATAAAACTAAAACACGTCAAAAATACACTTCCAACCCAAGAACATAAAATAACAGTAGAAACTCAAAATTTTAACAAAAAAAAACATATTTCGTAATTATAACTTGTCTATAGTCGGTTCACGACTGGAAGAAACTTTTGAAAATCAACCTTTGAAAAAACACCCTAGCCTTTAGCGACATGCATATAACATTACAAACAGCGGCGAGCGCGGATACAGTTATCCCGTCAGGTTGCCAGCACAAAGAGAGGAAATAGTTCCAAAGTTTTAACGTAATTGTTAATTTATCGCTTACAAATGGGTGTCGAAAAGAATTGTATCTTATTATGCCAATTATTAATGACGTGATGCTAACACATTTAGATTTCATCGTTTCTTGCATAGTCACAAGATTACGCTCAAGGTTAAAGTAACGCGGCCATTTGTTTACTAACCTTCGTAGTCCTTGTGTTGTTGACACACGTGCCAGAGAATTTGTGCGATTATCTTGTTTAACCTATAATAATTCATTTGTTTGTCTTATTTTACTAATATCCGCTCTTTATTATTTGGTTTTTAATAACGTATGATTTTAATTTGTGCTCACTTTCAGTTCTAATTTCTTTTGTTTTTATGTGTTTCGTGCACGTGTCTTTCCTTTGCCTCTTTATTCTAACGTTGCAGTATTTGCATATAAGAATTGTTTTCACATTGTCGAAGACGTAGAATCCTTCACTCGCAAACTCTGCCATCCTGTCGAAAACCGTCACAACCATTTTTTAATAACGTTTTACAATTGCGCGAAACATCATACTCAACCACCACGCCATTTTAACGTCTGTAGCAATTCCGATCAATACTGATGATCTTGCCTTCGATGTACGGGAATTTATCGATAGTCACTAACAATCGATTGCAAATAGACAACAACTATCGATTCATAAAAATACTCGCATTTTGGGTTTATAAAATGAAATGTTTTTTCGCTGGCATCGCATATTCTTTTGTGTGAAATTCTTAAGGTTAAAAACTTTACGCTTGTGGAATATCCATTAATAATATGTACATTACATGACTTTTATAATGGGCACGTGCATGTACGAACTCATGTACACACACAGTGGAATGTAAACATTGCCATGTGACTGTCACATGGCAATGTTTGTTTACCTTTGGCGGAAGGATACGAAATGGGCTTGAAAGTAAATCTTTAGCAGGGCTTCAAGAAAGTCTCTTCCAGTCGTGAATTGACTATAGGAAACATTAGTTTTTATTCAGATGCCAAATATTTTTTGTAATAAAATGTTTTATCTAATTATGAGTCCAAAATCCCCAAAAATATCTGTTGTTGCCGAACTGTCATAACAACCTTATTTCTGGAAACAGTGAGGGGTCATTTTAGTAAGGTTCTATTGTACATACATTTTGTTGCTAATGTTATTAAATAACTAATTTTTAACATTATTGCAAACAATAAAAATTTTGACACAACCAAAAAAGGACCAATGCGACCAATTCTGCATGCACGTGCTCAGTGTATTCAGCTATTGTCACACCTGAAGAAAGCCTACAAATTTGGCCACGCCCCAGCCAAGGCGACGAGTATCTGGTTCCACAAGAATCAGCTGTATCATGTCGATCACCAGGAATCGTCTGATCTTCTGACCATCTTTATTTACTATAGTGCATGCTATAAGGTCGCTGTTATCTGAAATGAAAACATTACCAAAATTACTACAGCCCCTGCAAAGTTGGAAAAACAATTTCACATACTGTACATTAAACATGACATCTGATTAGGTGTACTTTACAAAAAAACTCATACAAACCATTATTCTTCCTAAAAAAATGTATTATTTAATTAAAAATCACAAATGAATGAACTGAATTTGATGCGCCATGAGCGAAGTGACTATCCATTCTAGCCTCGCCACAGTCACGGCCCTCCCAAGAAGAGACAAAAAACCATCTATGCCACATGGCACCCTTGAAGCCCAGGATTAGCTACAGACAAACTGATGCGTACTGCTGATCCGCAACCCTCTTCATATCCCGGCGCGGCACTAACCTCTTCTACCTTTGGCCACGGAGAAAAAACGGAGCCCAGCTTCGGCCACCTTTGGCCATTTCCGCCACCCTTGCTCTCCATAACCCGTACTGGCCCTGTGCTCTAGGTATATATAGAGGGTGCAGACCAGAGTCCACGGCTGACTCTCGCAACTCTGTTGTAGAACGTTACTCTGCTCAGCAGCATACCAACGTCTTCAAACTACTAGCTGGTCCTCACAGCGCAGTTGCAAGGCGTCACACAGCCCGAACGCGAACCACCATCTCTTTCGCCTACCAGCTATCGTAGCTTCACTGTAGAATGTCACTGTTTAGGACTTCTCAGTTTAATTTTTTTTTTGGTGACATGTTCTGAGTGAACTTGACTCATGTACTGTCTGGGACTGAGTGTGTTGGTCAGTCTCTGACAATATGGTGGACCGGTAAAACTCTTAACACACGTGGTCCTCCGGAAAAAGCATAATGAATAATTTCTTTTGTAATATTTATAGTTGTCCCGGACCAGATTCGGCACCTGTGATGTCTCAGTGTCACGTTTAAATAACAATTGTCTATCTGTGTCTCATTTTTCGTGATTTGAAGCCGCGTCGTTCACATCGCCACTGTCTGGATTATTTGCCTCAGTCTCGTCATGTGTGGAGCAAAATTCCACATTCCATTAAGGAAAGGGCTATGTGTGTCTCCGGTTCATATCAGAAGTGAAATGATGGAAATATGTGATGAACTGTGTTTGTGTGACCTGACTTGACTGTGTTTATTTATGTCGTCTCATAGCAAGCTGTAGCAGTGCTGACCCAGTTATACATTATCAACATGGCCCTGAATGTATGGAAAAGTCTGTGTTTTTTTTTCTTTTTACATATCGTTTTACAACCTTGTTCAATGAGTTGTAAACCAGCATTGACGGAAGAATAATTACCAGTTAACCTCTTTCAGTACTACTTGTCACGTCAGTTTGTTGTTTTTTTCTTCCGCAAAATGAAATTCACAACATTTTTGTTGAACTTTAAGCTGCAAGCATCTAAGGTCATGCACATAATACAAAACAAAAGGTGCAAACTCTTTGCAATGTTTCTGAAGTGACGTTAGCTACATTTCACAAACTACGTGCACTTTCTGATCAGATTGGTAAAATAGATATGGCCACAAATTTGTTGTTCGATCAGTTTCTGCAACAAGAAAATATGCCACTAAACTATATGGAAGCAAGTTTCTTGGAACTTCGTAGTAATTTTAATGCTCTGTTGTCTGACACCAGCACTCAAATAACCACCTTCCTTGCAGACAATGTCAAGCAAATGGTCCCGACTGCAGTTTTATCACACATGAATGTATGGTTACCAAAATTAAACCTGCTGATGTTCTCCGGACAGTGGGAAGACTGGCCCACATTTTCTCAATTATATAGTGCTGCCATTCATAAAAATCATGCTTTGGCATATTTGGAAAAATTTCAATATCTTACAGGATACCTTAAGGTTGAAGCATTCCAACTGATATAGAAACTCCCTGTTACCAGCAAAAAAATACTGTAAAATGTGAATTACTGACTTCACACTACCAAAACAATAGAAAATTAACAACAATGTACATAAACCAGATTTTTGACTTAACCTCAGTGAATTCTTCAAACCTGAAATCACTTCAGCATTTTGTGAATTCATTTAATGAAAATGCTATAGCCTTGGAAGTCCTACATCATAATGTCACTATTAAGAACTTGTGATAGTATTAATGAAAAAGTTCGAAGTAATAGTGTGTACAAAATTTTAGAATTCTCGTACTGTAGGACAAGAAATCCTTCCTTAAGTGTTGGAACTGTTGCAGTTTCTGCAAGCCGAAGTAATTAAGATGGATTGTGCTCATGATGTCAGTTCTAAGTATGTTCATGCTAATGTTTATCACAAGACCCAAGCCCCTCAACTGAAACTGTTAGCTAAAGATTCTCAGAAACCTCAGAAGCCTGTCTATGTCACTACATCATTATCCAGCTCACCTAGGTCATGTGTACTGTGTAGACTACCCATTTGATCTACAAATGCTCCCAGTTCCTGGATGCATCAACAGAAGAAAATAGCAATTTGCCACATGCAGTCGTAGACTCGGGTATCCGCATGCCGCTAGGTACCCTGCCACTTGCTAATCCTCACTATGACAAGCCAGCATCCATCAATATATGGCTTGGTGCAGATGTATACGAGCACAGTTGCAAGACTGGATGCCTGGAACTTGGTAAGTAGTTACCAGTAGTGTTAGAATAATAACTCTGCTGGGTTATTCTTGGTGATTATCCTGTGTCACAGTCGTCTTAAACTCTGAACCAAAAGAGAGTATCATTGTCTGTCGGGATGGACAACACCCTTGAATCTACTCTGAAGAAGTTCTGGGAAAGTGAAGAGCATCACCAAACCCATGTAAAACCACCAGATGTTGATACTGCGAAAAGCCATTTCATGAACACACATTCACATGAAGAAACAGGTAGTTACAAGGTTTGTCTCCCTATACTATCCCAAAAGCAGCAGCTTGGAGACACTCGTATGCATGCAGAGAATCAATTCCATTCCCTAGAAAGAAAGCTTGCTAACCATCCATCCTTCAAAACCATGTACCAAGACTAAGACTTTATGAAGGATTATGGCAATTCAGGGCATATGGAAACTTGCATCTCACCAAGTGAACATCCAGTTCAGTCAGAACTTGATGAGTGTCATGTACCTCATCATGGTGTCCTGAAGATTTCGAGTTCAAAAACAAATCTGCGTGAAGTGTTTGATGGTAGTGCCAAAACCTCAAATGGTCTGTCTCTGAATGACATTCTCCTACTGGGATCCAAACTTTAAAATGAGGTCACAATTGTTATCCTCTTCTTCAGGCTCTATTGTGTCGTATTTTCATGCAACACTAAGCAAATGTACAGGCAAATCCTAGTCCATGAAGAGGATAAACCCTATCAGCTCGTTCTGTGGCATGACAGTCCACCTCAGCCCTTCTCAGTGTACCAACTGAGCACTATAACTTATGGTTTGTCATCATCTCCATTTTTAGCCATTCGTACTTTGCAGCAACTGGCTCTGGATGACGGTCATTTGTACCCTTTGAACTCCGATGCCTTAAAAACCAACATCTTTGCTGATGACATTGTGACAGGAGCCACAATGGTGGAAGAGCTTACTTGTTGAAAGACCAATTGAGGAACCTTTTGCAGTTGGATGTATTTGAGTTACAAAAATGGTCTAGTAACCACACTAAGGTTTTGGAAGACCTGCCTTCAGACCATTGTCAACATCCTAAAATGCTTCAGTTTTCAGCTGGACCAGTTGTAAATTTACTTAGATTACACTGGAATCTGAGAAAGATACCTTTTCATATAATTTTTGTTTCACTAATGGTGCTGCTACCAACGTTTCCTATTGTCACCAAAAGCTAAAATCTACAATCCTATGGGCTGGTTGTCTCCCGCAGTTGTTTGGGCCAAGATCCTCGTGCAGTGGCTCTGGACTCAAGGTCTGGATTGGGATGAACCACTGCCACCTCAAGCAGAGACCACGTGGAACAACTTCACTGAGAACTTGGGTGTTGTAAAATCACTGCAACTGCCTTGCTGTATATGTCCAAGGGTCACCAGCACAGAACTAAATGGATTTTCAGATGCCTCGGAGAAGTCGTATATGTAGATACTAATGGAGAAGTGTGTCTCCACCTAGTCATGTCTAGGTATAGAGTGGCTTCCCTCAAGTAAATGTGCCTTCCCAGACTGGGAGCTCTGCAGCGCATATCTCTTGGCTAAACTGCTCCATTATTGTTTGGAATTCCATTCTCAGTATCTGAAAGCATTGACTGTAGCATGGTCTCATTCTAGTGTGACTCTGGCGTGGGTCAAGACTCCACCGTATCAATTGAAAACCTTTGTTGCTAACCGTCTAGCACAAATTCAAGAATGGGTACCCCCTGAAGCATGGAGACATGTCCGGTCACAGGACAACCCAGCCGACTGTGCTAGCTATGGTTTACTACCACAGGAACTTGTATCACTTAGTCTATGGTGGCATGGACCTCAGTGACTGGTTGACCCACCACACACATGGCCTCAGTCTCTCGTGTCTCAGAATCTTACAGATGTTCCTGAATTGAAGTCTCCTCATGTAACATTGTTGATGACACAAGATCATTTGGCAGAATTGCAACTATTGCGACAACCACAAGCATGGTCTAAGCTAATTCATGTAATTGCTTATGTCTTACAATTTATCAAGTGCCTTCAGAAACAAGACAACGGCAGTGGACCATTGTCATCACTAGAACTGAAGCAGTCTATATATGCTGTATGTAAATGTGTGCAACAGGCCTATTTCGAGGATGATCTGCTTTGTCTCAAAAGGAAACAGACATGGTCTACTAGGTTACGTCTTTCTTTCTTTATAGATGATCACAGTGTGCTGAGGGCGGGGGGCCGATTAAAAAGTGCAGATCTAAATTATGATGCTAAACACCCAATTCTGTTGCCTAAAGATCACCCTGTTTTTAGCTCTCCTGTTGATCACTATCATGCCTAATACCTTCGTGCTACACCCCAACTCTTACAATCACTCATATCTAAAGAGTTTTGGATTCCGTCTGCTCGATGCCTGATTCAAAACAGTCTTCAAATGTGTTCAGTGATTTTGCTGCAAGCCTAGCAATAATCCACCTCTCATGGGCGATCTGCCCAAGACACAGTTACTCTCGCCCAAGCCTTTGAGCATAAAGGTGTTGACTATTCAGGACCCATTTCAATTCATCTGAATGACTTACGTCAATGTCCTATCCAGAAGGCTTAAATATCCATCTTTATATGTTTAATCACAAAGGCTATCTACATTAAAGTTGTGCCTGATTTGACTACTAATAACTTTATTGCAGCTCTGTTACATTTTGTCTCATGGAGAGGACTGCCTACTGCCCTGCATTCTAACTATGGGACCAACTTTGTAGGTGCCTCCAGACAGCTAACTCGGACATTCCAGAATCTACTTAAATCACAGCCCTTGGAAAATTTTGCATCCTGCCTTCCTGAGCAACACGAGAGCGGTCTCTCCTACCCTGCTAGTGACATCTTCAGTTAAGTGCTTGAGTCTGCCAGCCCATACTTCCTCTCAGGCAATGCCTACCCCTACGATACACCCACTGTCTACATCTCTGTGCGCTCTACCCCCTTATGCCTCGCCACACGACTGTGCAAGATAAAGCAGTCAAACAGGAACTATCCCTAATTGGAGGCCTGGTAGGAAGTGAACATGCCAACTGGGTGTATTCCTGGAATAGAGAGGAAGCAGCTCGGCAAAGGGGAACATCCACCAGCTCAACCAGTGGGAGTAGAAGTCTACTTTGGCACATCCCGCATGCTGTATCGCCACTGCCTCCTACATCTCCTAAGAAACTAGCATCTGGCCCTCAGCCGCAGATAAGGTGGTCCGACAACTCAATTTGCCATCCAGTTACACACCTTTTAGTGAAAACTAGACTAGCACCCACTAATGCTCCTCCTCGTGCCCAGCGGGTCATAATTAACTTGCTGAATGCCATGAGTACTACCCTCAGCAATAACTCCGTCAATTGGATGATGTCTGCTTCCCAGTCGCCTGGGGGGGGGGGAGGAGGATCCAATTCTGCCCAACCCAAATATCACCCATTAGTTGGGGTGTCAAATTGACATGAATCAAAAAGGAAACACACACACTAAAGTCATCAAAATCACATGGCAGTTTACTGTTCCATGAAGTTGATGAGAATACCTACCAGCATTTGCCACACCTATGATATCATACATGTCCAACTGTCACCTATCAGCTTAAGGTGTCTGAGAACTCTTTCTCTAAATATTGATCAGCCAGAAAATGCACATGTAGTGAGAATACAAATAAACAGATATATAATTCATTTAGACTTTATTAAGTTCACCAAAAATGCATTCTTGGCATTGTGTTCAGCTGTTCAATACCACACCATGTAAATTTTACTTTTTAAAGAATAATCCCTTTGTTACAAAAATAAATAATTTAAGATTAAATTTTTAATTATATTTTGATCTTTTATTTATTACACACATGCAATAAGAATACCACATAAAGTTTAATTTATTTACTTCTATATAAATATTTTAGTACGATTGCAAATAATTTTGTTTACATTCCTAAAATTCATGTTTTAATGAAGATGGAAAGTTAACTCTTTTTACAATATAAGATTTAAAAGTTATGCAATGGGAGAATGTTTCACAATCTTGATAATTTTATACAATGTATTGAATGGAAAACAAAAATTTTTAGATTAAATATTTATACCAATTGCTTAAAAAGATTCACATTTATGACATGCACCATATTAGTGAAAATGATACTAAAAAAACCTTCAAACTAAAACTATGAAATACAAATCATACCTAATCCTTACCTACAAAATATGGTCATACCTGATAAGTGAATATTCTTACTAATCATAAATAGAGTCCTGAAAAATTTGCAATTTAATTTTGGGAGAAGTAAGAATCAAAAAGTTGTATTATTATGCTACTTCTGCAATTGGTGAACAGTTTGATCAACACATCCTGGAGTAGCCTGAGTCAATAATATATAAGTAACAAAATGCAGACACAGTCATTTTCCACTGTGATAGCAAGTAACCAAGGAGTAGTTGACATATCCATGATTGTACATAAGACTCTGAAGTCTAGCCCACACAAAGGCCATTGAACTCACAAATTTTTCAGGTCTCTAACCATAACTGAATGCTTGCTCCAACTTACTAAGGTCTAAAACATTGTCAACTTGGACACACGACTGTGGATTGGTCAGTGGTAATTGCGTCTCAGGTTCCGATCTCAGAGTGAGGGACAGTTCGCGCACCAGGAAGAACACCCTTATTGCACGGCGGGCTCGTTCCACTTCACCGCAAGGAAGCCGGCGGTTGAACTCAATGCCTGTCATGGGGGTGCCCGTTGGTGGCAGGAGGATGTTTGAGTCCATCATTAGGAACTCCACATTCAGAGGTCGCTTCTTCATCTCGTTGTACTCATCTTCGAACATGTCCAAGAATATTTCTTCACTCTAACAGAAAACACAAAGATGTTATCAGTCATAAAGCAAAATAACTTAAAGACTTAATTCAATGCAATGCTGAAAGAGAAGAAAAAGTAAAGAAGAAAATGAAAAAATTATCAAAACTTGCATGCACCCCTCCCTCCTCGACCAAACACGTGAGCTAACTTGGCCAGGGGTTGGTTTTCCCTTATGCAGGTGTGGATACCACCTACCCAACTGCCAGTTACTCTTTTGCAACCTGATCTGGCTTGGCCACCACCCACTACCACCCCCTTGCACATGCAGTCAGCTCGTGCAGCTTCTGCAGAGTGAGGGTACGAAGGAACAGTGTATCATTCTCGTGAGTGCATCACCCAGCGTAGCCTTGACCCTTCAGATGTTAACGGCATGGATATTTGTACATTGTTTTTCAGACCCACAAAACCCCAGTTGTTCTTCAGCCATCACCTGCCTACCTCTCCAACAAGCACTGGGATACTCTGCCACTTGTATTACTTGCCAACTACCTGTTAGGGATGAGCAGTATTTAGCACCACAAAGAGATACCTCTGAGAGTATTTGGAGGCTGTGCTCACCATGCCGCCCACCTCATCCCAACTAATGTTACAATCATGTCCGAAATAGCTATATGTTGCCCTGCTCAGTTTCACCTGTGTTCGAGAAACAAGTTCATTACTAACAAACTTTACCTTTTAATTAGGGATGGGTCGGTTCGGTTCTTCGGTTCCAATTGATACCGATTCTTGAGGTTTGACTCGGAACCGGTTTTAGGTTAACAACAACTACTCGGTTCTCGTTTCTACACAGCAATGGAAAAACTATGTCGTTTCAAAAATAACTCCATATTTACTCGCGTATAGCGCGCCCTCTTTTTCCAAATCAAAGGAAAAACTTTTTGGGGTGCGCGCATACAAGAAAAAAATAAAAGTAGTGGTAGTCGTAAACTGTTTGGGGATGTTTATAAGGAAGTGTAGGGGAAAAGTCTGTTATCTCATGTCTCACTCTTACATCTTCACTCCTCTCCCTTCTCTCTCTTTATTACTCAGCCCTCTCCAGTAGCAACTCTACTAGCCGATTGATACATTCCTCCTAGACTTCTTAGTTTCCGTGTAAGCCAAAGGATAAACAAAATTCCACCCGGGGGAGGGGGAGAGAAAGGAAGAAGCGACTGTGTTTTGAGAGGTGTCACATTCCAGCATGGGAAAAAAAAAAAAAGCACATCACTGTTTTAAAAAAAAAAAAAAAAAAAAAGAGAACCCCGGCCACTGCAGTTGTTGATGTTAACGACCGTTGGTTACCGTTATTGTACAGCATACCACAATGCTTTGGCTTTTAGCACCATGGGTTACTTAATTAAAGTATTTTCCAAACATATCACAATCACCACATATTAATGTTAAAAAAGAATAATTTCTTACATATTTACTAACCTTAAATAAATTTAATACAACAAGTTTATCTAAATACATTAAATCTTATCTTCACACTTTGTTATTGTTCAATTCTTCCATAGGTTAAATAAAATTTTTAATGAATTTGACCTGCATTGGTTAAATGAAGTTGCAAGCAAAAGGCAAGTATTCAAAATAGAACCGAATACTGGAACAGATATTTAAATTGTAGAATCGGTACCGGAACCAATATTTTTTTGTTATTCGACCCATCCCTACTTTTAATATTTGCTGTTGTTATGCTACAAACAATAACATAATGCCACAAAACTATTGTACCAGTATTGCAAAGTTCTTGTATGTATTCTTAAATGTAACCAATAACTTTTGGTTTGCAATGATCTCTTTGTTCACTAAATGTAACCTACCAAAAGGGAAATGTTCTGTATTACACAATGTGCCATTTGTTTTGATGGTTATCTTACTTTTTTGGCCTACGTGCCACGTAAAGCCATTTGAGTAATCTCTTATGCCAATATTGTTTGTTTTGCCAAAATTGAAGGCCTGCAAGCCAATGTTAGAAAATGCATTATTTGACGAGTATTCAACCAATCTATCAAAAGGACTCTGAGCTTTGTCAGCGACACCTGAAGTGGTTCCACCATGACTTCCTTTTAAATAAATGTTATTAATGTAAGTGTACCAGCTGATTTTTGTACCATTTAGCAGCTTTCATTTCAATGTAAAATGGGGTTGCCAACCTACGAGAAAGTAAGAAGTCTGCAAAGGAAATTCTGTTCCTGCAGTTCGTTTCACTAGTCTACCATACTTTTTTTTAAAGCCGAGAGTTAATTTGCCAGTCTACAACAGTAAATTTAGCCAATTCCTTAAGGCTAGGATTGTTGTGTTTGTTTGGCTCTCAAGACCCTAATTTTAAAAGCCACCCAAACATCTCCATGTTGTATTTGTAACCATTTTGGGTTCTTTCTTTCCACTAGCTTTGCATACAGGCTGCTGTGAATTGATTTTGGAATCACCTATCCCGTATTAAGATTTTCACCAATTATTTTTATGATGATTGTATATAACAAGACATTCTGCAAATTGTTGTACCATAGCTCTGTTCCCTGAGGGTAGGGTTCAGATCCCATTTGTTAACTTCAGCCTTGTTTGAACTTTACTTTACTCCTGGCCTATGGGTTGAGCATGAGGGAGGTATCTGTCATGGGAGAGAGTGCACACAGTTCCAGTTACTTTCGGGAGAGAGAGTCCAGCCACCTTCTGTGAGGAGGCCCATCATCTCACCTGTCACTCTCCCTAATGGAAGATAAGGGCCCTGACACACCATGGGCAAAACCTTCATACACTCTAGCCTCGCCATTGCTGTTATGCTGTACATGCTACAATGTCCACAAACCAAAGATAGTAGCCTGCTGCCCGCCTGTAAGCAGGCTGCCCTGCATCACGCTGCCATTCAGAGCTGCGGGCTGTGGGAAGTGCCTGCCTAACAGCCCTCTAGCTACTGGCTACAGAAGAGTAACCACTGTACATCTGAGTTGTGCTGCCAGTGTCCTTTTTTCTCTCCTTGGTTCTCCCTGCATCCCCCTTGCTCACCCAGGGTTCCAGAGTATAAGTACAATCCAAGGACCATGGTTTGAGACTGTGTCGCTCAGCTTTCAGTTGGAATGTCACTGTGCCTGAGCACACAGCTGACACCGAGATTTCACCTTTAACTCCAGAAATACTGCTGCCACCGTACATGTATCCTCTTCGCTCTCCAGCATTCTCGCCACCTCCTTTAGAAATGGCTTTTATGAACAGCTACAGTGCTTCACAGTGGGTGAACCACGCTGTCACTTTGCACCTTCTAATACATCTAGCTATAGTGCTACACCCTGCCACTTGAGTTTCAGTCACCATATATCTTGGGGTCCCCCTCACCCGATCATGCAGCTGTGATGACTATGCATCTTTCTGGCACCCAGGTATGGCCCTTCAGGCCCTGGATAGGGGTATAGACTAGATGTGATTGTTTTTGTTGCAGACAGTGTAGATCCCAATAAAAACAAACATACTTTACCTTAGTTCAAATTTCACTTCCAGCTCACTAGTTTCTTGCTACCTGATCCACATATATTCACTTTTTGTCAACATAGTATTCTACCACTCTTCCTTTTATCGGCACAAGGATACCACCCCGTTCACCCTTCAAGCAATAGAAGGTAGGAAAATTCCTCTTTGTGCTGGGGATTGGGGTATGGTGGTAATCACACCTTGCTGGTCACCACAGAGTAGCGATTGACCTTCGCCCCTTGGAAAGAAAGCTGAGAGGACCCATAGAGACACTTCTTTCGCACCTTCCCATGGGAACTTGGCATGCTGATCGTCATCTTGTCCTACCTGATACCCTGAGAAAGTTATACGATTGACTTGGGCAACACACTGTGAGAGAGATCACTGCCCTCTGAGAGATAACTCAGTACTCTCCCACTTCTCACCATCTTCAGACTCTTTACCCCCATCCTGTTTATCACTAGCCATGCCAGCACCTACTGTACACCTGCCTGCTCCACCTCTCTCTTATTGTCACCCAGTGTGCTGTATGCTGCTCCTCCGACGTGAGCGGCGGAAGGTGGCCAAGAAGGTACTCACCTTATCCAAGGAGACTGCTGGTCTCGAGCCTAGGCCCAGCAGTGTTTCCATGATACTACAGAAGGAAGACGTTCAAGCCAACACCAAAGCTCCACAATAGTTATCCCCATAACGGGGGTCTCTGCTTCCCTACCCTCAATGGGAGAAACAGTGAGAAGCCCTTAGCTGCACAGACTCCCACCAGCGGTGGTAACAAAATGAACCACTTAATGAAATATCACGCCACATTTTATTTTGTACCCAAGACTATTAAAAAATGTTTTCATCCCTCCATTATACTTTGTAGGGTTCATTTCTGTATCACCTAAAACTTAGGGCAATCTAATGCACTGATGGGGAATATCTAACTGTGCAATTAGAGCAGACCTAATTCTGTGTTTTGCCATCTGAAACATAAGATTTCTCGTAAGGTTGCATTTTTTGGAACAATGGTAGGATGGTTCTGTTTCAATTTCAATTTGTTATGTCTTTCTCTTTCCGTACCTGCCTCCTTACTGGTCCAGCCTGGTCTCGGTGCAAGTCCTCTGTTGCAGCTACTCACGTTGCCGCCAGTGAGCTCGCAGAGATTGTGCGATCCTTCACGGTGTGCACAGGGAGGGGTTGGTACCTCAGATTTAAGGGAAGTTGTACCCTTTCCCAATGGATACCAGCAAGTTGGCATGAGTGGGGTTGGTGACGAGGGACCTTCACGGGTTCCTTCCAAGGGGAACCTAGGGGAATATATCGGATATCCCACGATGGGATTCAAGAGGTCCCAGAATGGCCCATTGCAGGTTGTCAAGGCCTCAATGGTCTGCCTATATTCCTGCTGTTGGTGGGCTGCCTCGTCCAAGGCCTGACGTCTTAGAGACGCGGCTGTGTTGTCAGGTACCTGCGAGGGAACGGGTTTGAACCGTACTTCAAGGACCAGGTACGCCCTCAAGAGGGCTACCGGGCAAGTGGCTAGGTAGGTAGCCTGAGTTATTTGTGCTTGGAGGTCGGGGAGTTGCTGCCCTGGCTGGGGACCGGGTTTCTGGGCGTCTGGCCTTCCTTAGCCATTGCATACCCGCCCTCTTACTCCTAGGCATAGGAAGACCCCGAAAGGAAGGGTTTGCAGGAGCTGAGGTGCGTGGAAGCAGTGAGCATGTCAGCCA
>NQII01002109.1:139262-158477 GCA_002778355.1 Clitarchus hookeri | reverse complement strand
TGTCAGCCAACTTCCCTCACGGTTCAAAGATGGAAATAGGAAAAGGGGTTAGTGCGCACGGGGGCATTAAGAAGGTCGGCCAACCCTCCGTAGAGTCCAGCAAGAGTGAAAAGGGGATGGCAGGTGGCAAGGTGTGGTTGCTTCCCAGGGAGGAAAGAATACACGGCAGCATCTAAGAACTCCCTATTTATTGCCCTACACTAGGGCAAGGACCAACTTGTCCTTTACCCCTTGGTTTAAATACCCTTAACTTTATTGGTTCAAATATCCTTAATTTCTTGAGTCCGAACACCCTTAACTTCTTACGTTCTACTCCGCGGCGATCCTCACTACAAACCAATTAAACTGCGTGTGTGAAGCGCTCTGAATGCAAAAGACTATATCTCAGTGTGAGTTGCTGCATGAGAGGCTGTGTGTACTAACTGTCTGTGTCTTTAGTCATCATCATCATCATCATAGCTGGCCAGTGGCTGGTCCAGGGATAAGACGGAAAGTGCCCACATATGCCGGGGAACCCCATGGCCATGCTCTCGCACCTCTGCATCTCGCTGGAGCTCCTGCAGAGGTGCCACCGTACGGCGGCCTGCCGATTACGTAACCACCTCGCCAGGCGGCTGCTCGACATGCCGCTGGTCCAGGGTTTGTTCTCAGCCATGTTGGCCACCTTATGGCACACCTTACATGAGCTGACAAGACAGGGGAGGGTTATTATCAATCCTAGAACCCAGTGTGACCAACCGGGTCACAACACCCCCAACATTCAAGGGCAAAAATCCTTTGCCGTCTGTTCCAGTTCCCTCAGCTGAACCAGCCTCCTTACTCCTCCCAAGCCACCCTCCATTGACACACAAGGATGAGACGACTTGAGATGACAAAATATTTACTTTCTCAACTAGGAAACAACTTTTACTCTAACTCAACTCTTAAAAAACTTTACTCCAACTCAATCAGAACTCCAAATTTAAAACAACACTACTGGGTGCTCAAACTTTCAAATCCTAATGCCCTTTTAAATGAAAGCAAAACTTCCAGTGTAAAAGCTTTACGCACACACACGCACACAAACACGCACACGCACAAACACGCATGCATGCACACGCATGCACACACACAAACACGCGCACACACACAAACACATGTGCATGCATGCATGCACACACGCACACACAGACAAACTGACTAAGAAACATTTAAACTAAGACCAGTCTAATCTAAATTGAACAACAAATTAACTACTAAATATCCGGTAAGTATTGCTCAGCGGTCTGCCCCTTTATACGTGTCTCTTAGGTGTCTTGGCTAGGGAACTTTTCTAATTCAATTTACTGATTATCGTTACGCAACTTCAAGAGATGTTCACAATCCACACAGTGAAAATAACAAAAATTAACAAATTATACACAAATTTTTGAAATAGAAACAATAAATTTTTTTCCAATCATAAACTCAGAACTGTAAAGGCTAGTATCTCGTAACTTATTTCACAGATCACCATCATTCCATAGAAGATAGACACATTTGTAATAATAACACACATAATTGTCAGACAGAACATTGTAAACATTACAAAATAACCATTACTAGGAAATACACACAATACTTTATAGACGCACACAAAAAGTTTATGTTTAATTTAATATCTGCTCTGCACTTCGGGAGTGTCTTACTGTGCTTCTAGAGCAGTCCCTCTTCTGTGCTTGTTTTGCAGAGTGTAGGACGTCGCCGGCGCGCGCAGCTCCGTGCCGCTCGTATTATTCCTTTTCAGGCTTCCGCCAGCCTTCCTACTTGCGCACCTCAATCCCTTCCATTCATTCATCACTCTTACCACCTATTCTCCTTCACAGGTATAGTGTAGGTCCGTAAACCATAATAGAAAACAAGAAATATTACACTGGTTACAAACTTTACTGCAAAATCCTAAATTACTCATAACAAAACAACAATATTTCCTCTTCTGCGAGATATTACTGCTTAACATCTCATAAATTTAAAGTTTAATTCAATGACAATTTTAATACAGTGAATAAAGACCCCACAAAAAAAATTCTTTAAAAGAAATGCTCTACAGAAATCGTTACTTCTCTACAACATTTTTACCATGGTTACGTTTAAATCTCCTTTTCTTAATATAATAAGAAAGGATCCTCTAAAAATTTCTTTAACAGAATTCTTACTTCTCTACTGAAGTACTTACAATTCCATTCACATGCCACTTCTCAGGCAAATCTTATTGTTACTATGCATTCGCTTGAAGAGCAGGAACATACAATCATTAAACACTTAAAAGAATTTTACGGTATTCACATTTAGTTTTCTCTGCCCTTCGTTTCCCTATTTTCCCTTCACTTCAAATTCTAATTTTTAAACAAGTTACCGGGAAATAATGATACGCACAATACCTTTTAAGATTTACATTAGCAAAACCATATTTACAAGTAGCATTCTATACTACGTGCCACTTAGCGCTGCTGCGCAGCACACAATTTCCCGCCTATCAGACTGAGACCTGGCTTATAGCAGCATGTGGCCACTCTGGCTTTGCAGGCTTTCTTCTCATTCCACTACCTGCCTTCATTCTGACACGCGATACACTCAGGCCTACCTTGCACTGATGCGTCCAATGCTGACTGGTTTGACTCATTTTGCGTTACAGTTTCGCTTACTGCTTTGCTTCTCGGGGCTGCCCTCATCATCAGCGGTCAACAGAGCTTAGAGGCATCCATGCTGGTGCCCCCTCGTGGGGCTTCTTTTCAACCAGGGGTCTCCGTCTTCTGCTTCTGGGTCCATGTGCATCCTTTTTGGTACTGATTAGGCCTTTCTTCCATTTGACTGCGGCAGGCCCTCCAGAATCGTTGCTTCCTCACCTGCGCATTAGTTTCCTTTCATTGCCTTTCTTCTTCCTGAGATTCCTCCCGTTTCTGCCAGATGATCACTGGTTTGCCTGCATAAAGGCTCTGGGTGAGGTATTTTTGGTGGGACATACTCCTTCTCCCTTGTTCTCTCTGACAGCTGGGTAGAGGCTGCCATCCTTCTGGCTCCCACTCATCCACCTATATCGTTCCCTTAGTCATCTTGGCAGGCATGGCAGATCTTGTTAGGAGTTCAATCCTCTCTGGTTCGGGGGAGTCGGTGGTGGCCGTCCTGTCATAGCTCTTAGGTACAGTTACGCTTGTGTCCTTTCCTAAGCTGATCTTGCTCCATCCCTTGTCCACCCATATAAGGCATCCGGTGCTGATCCACACCGATTGGTCATATAGACGATATTGTCCCGTGACTGGATGATTGGGATGTGCCCACACTTCAACCTTTTCTTCTTCCTTAGGGCGTTGTGGTATTCCAGGTGATTTTCCGTTTGGCCACACGCGAAGGTCCACTCTTTCCTCTTTCCTAAGGTTTTTGGGGGCCTTTTTCATCTGGTCCCTGTATACTTTCCAGAATTTTCCGGGGCTTACTGCTACTTCAAATGAGTCTCTTTCCCTTCAGATAACATAGTAGCAACGTTTCAATTTGGAAGCAAATCCTGCGCAGTAGTTATACGTTGTTTTGCTGAGGGGGTGTGTATGAAGGTACACCATTATGCCCCAGTTGGAATCCTTCTGGGTTCTGATTTCGGGCTTGTTGGTAATGCTGCTCGTGGAAATGTTTCTGGGTCTGCCTCGGCCTCGTGACGTCGTTCTCCGGGATTGGATTTCTGCTGAGAATCATTCCATTCCCAATCCCCAGGTCAGCGTAGTCTTTCCCCTAGTAGCAGCTCATTGGGGAGGAGCTGATAGCTTCATTATATCGTCTCCTCAGGGTAAACAATACTGCTGGAAGGTGTCTGTCCCAATATTTGTGGTATATTCCCACATGGAGTCTGGGTGACTTCTTTCTTAATTTTGGCGCTTCGTGGGGTTTGCCTGGGGGTGGCATCCTGGGGATAAAACCAAATAAGAGTAAAATATTACTATCTTTAAAGGATTTAGCGGTGTCCTGTAAGCGCAGACACGACCATAAATGTGGTTAAAATTATGACGCAGCGCAGGGGAGGACAGATTCTGCCATAGTCCGTCCAGGAAGGAACATATTCTTCCTGGAGCCGGTGCGTTGGAGTTGACCCCTGCCGGAGTCCTATCAATCGATTGGCACCGCAAAGTGCGCTTCAAGAGGGACAGTACTCGGGCCTATAGCGACTTGGGGAGAGGGCCCCTGATCCCCCTCGAGAGAAGTTGATGAGCAGCGTGACAAACTACAGACGTCAACTGCCTCTCTGGGGTCACAGCATTCCCCACGCAAGGACCCTAAGGCTCTCAGTAAGCAGCATGACCAGCTTGTAGCCTAAGAGTTGTAGTGACATAATGTGTTTGTTTTCTGCAAGCCTCAGGCCACACTGGCGCTAGAGGGTAGCATGACCAGCCAGCACTAGACAACAAACATTGACAAGAGGTGGGAGCACCCTTTAATGGTGAGTTGGTTCGATTCTCTATCACAGGGATTGTGCATGGACGTGGAAGTAGTTAGGTGGATATACACACAGAAGACAAAGCAGGTAAGGAAGACGTAAAGCGGAAGAGATTGATTAGAAAAAAAGAGGTAACTGGTAGATATATGTTTTATTCTGTCTGAAGGAGTTTACAAGACATACATCTCCGACTTGTGCCCATTAACGTCTGATGGACGAGGAACCAAGTTTTCCACGCTGTTTACTGCAGGGTAGCAATGAGATGCGAACTGACATTTGGGGTGCGAGCGACCCCGGTACAAACTATGGCCGGTGCGGACGAGGCACATAGGCCAACACTTGTAACTTAGGAGAAGACTCCCCAACAAGAGCTTCTGACTGATGCGTTGAGAAACACAAGTTTAAACGGTTATCCCTGTCTGGAGGGCGTGCAAGGGAATAAATACCCTCAAGAAACGTGTCTAGCTAGAGGTGGCTGGAGAAGGCCACATGGAGGGGGGAAACCTTCCCTGATACGCAGCAAGCGTGTGCTTTTGGTGCCTGCCCGCCAGGGCAAGGCAAGCAAGGGGCTGGGTCCACCCACTGGACTGGAGCGCAGCGTTGCACGGGTCGCCAGCCTCTCAAGCAGCAAGAGGTTCACTCGGCTTATAGATAGGAACAGTACAGAGGCAAAATGAGCAGTGGTATTCGGTGCTACGGTACACAAAGGGAGAACAAAAGGCTGAGACTAGAGTATGTAACCGACAGCACTCGTGGCACGTCAAGCCCCCTTCCGTCCATCAGCCAATGCCTCGGATGCAACCTCTGTCCATCCGTCCTAGAGTCGTGATGAGTTCGCAGCTCGAGATTCTGAAGACAGTGTTGACGACATGCCACCTCATGCTCCCTAGGTTATACCACTTCATGGTGGTGGTTACGTCATAACAGTGTAATTAACTGCATTGCTGCTTGCAACAAATTATGGTGGAAGTCATCTGACTTCAGATACGTAGGAGTTCGGAACTTGGTTAGCCGCTCGGCTAACACACCTGCTCTTCAATACGTAACTGTTTTACACACATTGGCCTCAAAAGGTTGTAACAAAGTTAAAACTGGGTGGCCATATTCACAGTTCATAAGTAAACCTACAAAAAACAATAAATTAATTAACTAGCCTTAAGGATAAGCCAAGTTGACTGCAAGACTTTGTGAAGAATGCAGGTAAGCGACTTAATTATGAGGTGCGCGACCTACTTATGGAATGGTACAAAACTATGCCCATAGGCTGGTTACTACAATGGAAAACAACAAACACATATTTACATTCTGCTCCTAGAACACAAATAACTAGATAAGAGAAAGAATCTACTGCGCAAGTATATTATCTACCTAAGTTTGGCACTAAGGGATAATTAATAAGGTACGCGAACTCGATTGGAGTCACTCATGCAAATGCACAAGACACTTCAAAGTTACGTTGGAGCCTGTTTGGTAAAATCTTTTGTGGTGATTGGCTCAAAAAACAAATGATATTTCACCAATAAAAATTAAGTATGGCTCACAGGCCAAAAAACATAATTTATACAATGCATAACATGTCATACTGAAAAGAAAATTATATTATACAACATGGGTCTGTGGTTTTTAGGTCATGACAGACACTGGTAAGTTAATTAAGCTACAAAGGTGCAAATAGCCAAAAGTTATAGTTACGTGTGGCTGGTAAGCCTAAAGTGAAATGTTAACATCAAAGTACAAAAACATGGTAAAATTAGGCAGGGTGCTGACTGTAGCTGATGGCTGGCCAGATCATTCTTTGCAAACCACAAATTATTATCTACAAAAGCAATTGGCAAAAGAGAATGTAAGCAGACAAATACATTAATTAAAATGCATAGGGTCTTTTATGTATGGCTGACCTTCTAAGGCCGGAAAAGCAACCAAACAAACAACATATCTAAGCAAAGAACAATGAGGATAACCAGACACACAATGCAGGTAAGCGCAAATTCAACGCCGCAAGGGAGGCGTATCACTTGAACTTTTAATTATAATTGGCTTTGGTAAACTCTTAATATTGTAAAATTTTTAAGCGTGCCTGATTTTAATGCTTTCTTGTAAGCCCATTACGCAGAAAAAAAATTTAACTGGAAATGTACGCTACAAAATAATGGTTCAGCAGACTGAATCTGAGACACACATATGTGGGAAGATATAACAGGTTACATTAATACATGTATACATACACACTTTTCCATTTCTACTCGCAACATTTTATCTTCGTAGCGACGCACTAGGGGAAAATTAATAAAAATTCTCTGCTTTTTAGGTTGGGGGTTCACACTGCACTGGCGAATTATTTACTAATATAGCCTTATTTTAAGCACCAATAAAAATACAACTAACCAACTGGCTAATTCCATGCACTGTACTGGTGTAGTGTCTTCGATTCACACTGATGATTCTCTTAGTGGGTGATAAGAGGCGAACAAGCCCCCTAAGCACAGAGTATGTGCTCAAAGCTGGCTTTAGGCGCAGCATGCCCCTAAGCACTGAATCTTTGAGGCCGTCTGTAGGAGGGGGAGGGGGAGGGACGCCAAAACGTCTCCTTGTGCCTCCCTTGCTGCTGCTGTGGATCACCTCAGCAACTGCGCCAAGGCAACTGGCGACGCGGTAGCGGCATGTACCTTGGTACGTCGTTCTCTCCGGCTGCCGCCTGCTGGGTGGAGATTGCCAGGCTGAAAATTTCTGCATTTTCATTCAGCTGGGCTACCGGCAGCATGCCGGTAGGCACAGCTGGCGGCTGGGTGCTGGGAGGCACAGCGAGCGACGTTGTGTTGTCATCCTTTCCTCTCAGCTCAGCAGGTGCTGGCCTGGTTCGTAGTTATCGGGCGGCAAGCCATCTATCGCCCGGGTGCTGGCTCTGCGTCTGCTGGCGGTGGTCGGTTGAGTGCCGGCTCTGGCGTGAGCGTGGCGGACTCTGCTATATCTCCGCCACTGGTTTGGTAGTGGGTGGGTTCTCTGCACTGCTGTCTGCCTGGAGTGGCGAGAGGTCTGGTGTGGGCGGCACTGTCAGCTTGTTCCCCTCGCTGCCACTGGGCTGCACTACTCTCTTACTGGGTCAGTGTCCCCATCGGATTGTGTGAGAGCTGTCAGCTGTTCAACGGGCTGGCTTGTGGGTGCATATTGTGTGTTTTCAGGCGGGCTATATCTCTTCAAGTGCATGACATGCACTTTCCTTATATTCTCCCATACGTTCTCCAGCCAGAGGGTGTTTCCACGCTGTTCAACAAATGTGTGTGGAACTTCCCACTTTGGGTAGAATTTGGCGTGCAACTTAGGGGGTGGCTTGCAGGTCTGACTGCTTATGGCTATCCTGTGTGCCGTATTTTTGTGTGATATATTGCTGCTGAGCTCTGTGGGATTTCTCTACTCTCTTCAGCTTTGGCGTACAGCTCTGCCCTTGGCATTTCTGCCGCTTCCGCATTTCATTCCCACTCCTTGGGATGAGGTAGGGGATGTCTAAAGAGCAGCTCGCTAGGAGAGGCGCATGTTGCTTCATTATGCTGTCTCCTTAGCGTAAATAATATGTCTGGGATGTAGCGCTCTCAGTTTTGGTGATCTTCTGGCATTCTTACCCTGAGGCATTTCTTAACTTCCTGGTTTCTGCGTTCAATTGGGTTGTTCTAGGGGTGATAGCGCAGGGTCTTTCAGGATTCAACTCCCCAGTGGTGGCATGCAACTCCCCACTTCTTTCCTGTAAACTGGGTTCCATTATCCATTAGAATAATTTTTAGGAAACTCCAGCACGGGAAAAATTCCTCTTCCAACTTGTGGATTATGATTGAGGCTTCGGCATTAGGGAGGGAGTATGCCTCCACACACCTTGAGAAGGGGTCAGTCACGACTAGGGTATCGCGCCATTAGGTCGGCTGCTATGGTGTTCCAAGGTGCCTTGGGTCGCAGTGGAATTCCCTTGAACGTTCTGCCCCGTGGGCTTTGGTTGTGACACACTGCAGACATTGGCTTACATACTCGCGTACATATTTCGTTACTCCATCTAAAGTGAACCTGACTTTAATTTCTCTTAGGGTCTCAGTGGCTCCTGGGTGTCTGGCATGTGGGTTTTCTTATAAGCATAGTGGCACAAATCTTGCCGTCATGTGGGCAGAACCCAGAACTTCCAGTCCTCTGGATATGTGTTAGGGCAGGCCCATACATAATCTTACTCCAGTTTGTACTGGTTAGGGTGTCTTTCTATTATGTCCCGTATCTCTGAGTCGTTCTGCTGATAATGAGCTAATTTTACGCAGTCTAGCTCCACATCAAGTGTCTGTACTGTAAACTCTTTGTGGGTGGGCTTTGTAGCTGGACGCTTGGGTGGTAGCATATGCTCCCAGTTGTGTACTTCTGTCTTCCCTCTGCTCTTGTCCAGAGCTCGGGATAGAGCGTCGGGGAGCACATTGTATTGACCAGGGCAGTGCTGAATTTCAAAAGTAAGCTCCTGCAGTAGCAATGCCCACCAGCCTAACTTTCACTTCGTGGCACTAGCAGTATGGAACCATGTTAGTGCCCTGTTGTCTGTACGTAAAATAAATGGTGCGTCCTGCAGATAATATCTGGAAATTCTCAATGGCCAGATGATGGTTAAACATTGCTGTGGTACCGGCGTTGCATGTTGGACATCAAAGTGCTTGTGTATGCGATCATACGTTTGTTACCTCCAGCGTCTTCCTGATACAGCGCGGCTCCCAATCCAACCCCAATCGCGTCGGTTTGCAGAATCAGTGGCGTGTCGGCCATCTGTCTATACAACATGGCGGGCTCTGCAAACTGGGCATTTAAAGCGTCAAATGCCGAATCATGTTCAGGTGTTCATTTCCATGCCTTTTCCTTTTGAAGCAGTTGATTAAGGAGCCCCATTAAGACTGCTATGTTTGGGACGGAATCCCTCAACCAGTTGGAAATACCTAAGAACTGGTGTAACTGTTTCCGATTTCGGGGGACATTAGCTTCCCTCCGGCATAACACGGTGACCCAGGAATTCTACCTCACGCTCACCAAAGTGGCAGTTGCCTAGCCAGCATGTGAAGCCATGTAGTTTGAATCTCTCGTGTCCTAGTTGCAGGTGTCTAATGTGTTCTTCCCAGGAATTCGATAAAATTATCACGTCGTCCAGATATACGTGGCAGAAATCCCCGATATATCCTGTAAGGACGGCTGCCGACATGAGTCGCTGGAAAGTGGCAGGGGGCGTTTTTCAGCCCAAACAGCATAACGTTAAATTGGTACACTTCCCAGTCAGGGGCGGTGAATGCTGTGTACTTTGACTCTTCTTGCATGGGAATTTGCCAGTGCCAACCGCACAAATCAAGCACACTAAATATTTTGGCTTTGCGCAGATCCTTCAGTGTGTGACCCATATTGATGATGGGTGTGGTTTAATGGTTGCGTAATTTGGTTGAGGCTGTGATAGTTCACACAAAACCTCATTACAGTGTAATGACGCAATATTCGTAATTTTGCGGGACGTGGGTGTAACATTCTTTCGGGTGTATGAAGCTCTGGAAAGCTTCTTAATATTTTTATCGGGTTCAAGTTTAAAGCCCTCGTTTCCCGTGTTAGTTTATCCAGCAGACGTGTGCGTTTGTAGGTTATCGGGAGGACGTCTGCTCGTTACGTATTATCAGGAGTCCGGTTGTGTTTCGTTTCGAGCATCGTTGTCTTGGGGATGCGTCAACAAATTTGATACGAAACGAGAGGTTAGTTTATCTGGATGTTGAATGCGTCGACAGTTTTAGATCCTCCAGCGCATTTTCAGGCAACGTCAACAAGTTTTTGTTGTACGAGAGGTTCGTTTCTGTTGACAACGCAGTTGATAACGTGTTGAGCGCGGGACACGTGCAGTTTAGATGACGCTGCTGGCAGATGCTGGATGCCAGGTGCTTATCTAGGAGAAGGGGGCGATAGGCCTGCATATATATACTAGTGGGGTCTATCGCCTAAAAAAAGAAGGTAACCAACCGTCGAAGAGGACGCATCGAGCGTAAGAAGACGCATCAGGCGTGAAGTACTTCACCCACACCGGCAAGCACCCGCGACCGTTAATTCTTTTCACATCATTTCAACTTAACCTAAAGTCTTAAACTTATTTCCGCCGGTGTGGGAGGTCGTTAGGGTGCCAGGAGGGAACGAACATCCCTCCTGCCTTCGTAAATTAGTCTTGCGATGCAAGTTTTTAGACATTAATAAACGGTAAACCACTGTGACGCTGTTCTGTACTTGGATATTTATCTCGGTACGGTTCGTACTCTGAATACCGGTAATTCATCTGTGAACTGTGTCAGTCAAAAAATGATAAATAAAGTATAGAACAAACTAACTTCGAACTTGAACTTTATTTCAAAATTAAATAGTGTTCAATTAACTGAGTCTCGTGTATTCTACCCTGAGCAAGTCGTGGCAAATAAACAGTAGGCAGTGTAAGCGGCTGAACGTTACAAGATGGCGCCCACCCACTTGTGCGGCTGCCTTAATATAGTGTAACTAGCCTCGGGAACGTTACAATATGGCGCCCACTTGTGAGGCTGTAATATTCTAAATATTAGCATAACGAGGATTCAGGCGGAACTTTACAATATGGCGCCCAACTGTGAGGCAGAAATAATGTGTTAACGAACTACCTGCCCGAATCTATTACAACAGGTCAAATTGGTAGGTTTGGTGATTCCTAGCTGCTTCATTTCCTCAATTTCTTTCTCAATGAGCTGCCTCGGAAGGGTGATGGGTTGTCTGGCTTGTGTATTATGTCAGGACCACAAAAGTGAATTTTGTGCGTGTTACTGCTGGTTTGCCAGAGGGTTCCTTGGTGCTCAAACACTTTGTAATGCTCTTTCAGGATACCTATCAACTGCGCTACTGCAGGCCCTTCTAATTGGTGGTTCACTTCTTCGCCCGTAATACCCCATCACATTTTGTTAGTTTCCGACACTTTCCAGATGACCGAGCTTTGCTTCTCAGTCCCTAAATACACTTTGCCTTGCTGGTAGTCAATGATATCCTGTTGCTTGGCTAGCCAGGGTTACCCTAGAATTATGGTTTCTCTTAACCCGCAGGCCACATAAAAATCGTTTGGGATAGCCTCCCCTCCCACTTGGATCATTACAGAGACTGCACCTTCTATTGATAGGTGTGCGCCTCCCTGGACTATATTCATAGCTCCAGTAGTGTCCCTGAGCCTCGAGGTTTGGTGGTTCTCCAGTATGACTGACTGGCAAATAAAATTTGTGTTTGCCGCAGTGTCTAGTGTAGCTAGAAATTCGCAGTCATAAATTTTTACAGTGACGCGAGGCGGGTCTTCGCTCTTCCCCTCTTCTTGTAACACTGAAATTTCTGGGGCCTGACTTACTTCACCGGGACTTGCGACTCCTTGTTTTCCCCGTTCGCAAAGTTTCCCGCTGGTTCCTGAACTTCATCGCTCGACTTTGGTTTGGCCTGCACAGGGTTCTTAAGCTTCGCGCTGCTGGCGTGTCCCGTCTTTCTCGTGACGTCAGCCTTGAAGCACAGGACAGTCGTGGTGGAAGTGCCAGTCGAGGCAGTACCAGCACTTAGGCAAACTCTGACTTGCTCTGGGAGAGGGCACGGCCTCTCGCACTTTCCCTCCTGTTTCTTTACTATGCCGCAGCGCAGTTGGAGCGAGTCTGACAGGAAGAGTGGACCTTTTTTCCTAGGCTACATCTTGTTCTCGGACTTCAGCACGCGTCGCTAATTCTTCAGTTCCCTGCGAGGGTGGGTTTCGTAGATAGTGTTTGCTTTCGGGGAGCAACCGCAGCGTAATCATTTCTGCGTTGGCCTCTTCGGATTGGCCTGCCATTAAGTGCTGAAGTAGCAGCACCTTACGCCGAATAAAAATTTCAGCTTCTTCCCCAGGTTTTTGGTATTGGCTGTACAGTTGTTTGGTCAGTTATGACAGTACTGATTTCCCGGAAAATGGGCTATTAGTCTTTCAAAGAACTGATCCCAATGCATGACAGATTCACTGTAGCGATTCCACCATTGGCGAGCCTTGCCCTCCAGCTGGGCATTGGCTTTCATGATCAACAATGATTTCGGAAGCTTTGTGTGGGTGAATTTGACTTGCATGCCTCCACGAATTGTTGGGGGTCCTTCTGAGGTTTCCCAGCGCATTCAGGTATCGTCAACATATCTTCCCCTAATCGCCTTACTTCTCTTGGTGGCAGGCTATATGCTTTTGCGTTTCTCTGGACGGTACATTTGGTGCAGCTATGCGTTAGCCTTTGCATGTCGCAGACTCGATCTGGCCTACCAAGGCACTTAAAATGGTAGATGCTGGGGCAGTCATTGCAAAGGACTCCGTAGAACCCTTCCCCAGCACTTTGGGCTGAGTCGCAGCGAGACTGTATTTCCTGGCATCTGGGGCAGCAGAATTCCAATCAGTCTGTGTCTTTTTCTTTTTCCTCTCATCCTAAGCAAAGGTAGTGGTAATTATTGCCACAATGAGCACATTGGATGGTCAGATTTCCATCTCCGGTACAGTTCGGCATGGGGAATGGTGCAGTATCGAGGTTATCCTCATTAGTTGAGGCATTTTGACTATTTTCTGTTGCCATTGCTCTGGGTTTTGGGCACCAGTGAGCTTTCAACTCTCCAAAGGGTTCATCGTATGCGTGAGGCAGTTAGTAATTCTCCCGATAGTGAGGCTCTTCTCCTGGTGTTCCCTGGTTTCACTAGCTCTACAAGAGCTTTGTGAGACCCTACGTTGGATGCCAAGAAATAACTTGATGCCAGTTAGGCCAACATGGTTGGGACTAGGCTAGGGAAACGGAGTCTCCTTAATGAGGATTTTAAGGGGCCACATGGGCCAACGCACCTGAACCCTGGGAGCGTCTGACCCTGGTTCATTAGAACGTGTAGCTTGGCACTGAGGGTTATGCTATCACTTTTCTGGACTGCCCTGTGACTGGCCATTTAGGAATAGCTGTGAGTACACAGTTATGCAAAGTCAGTGATGTTGCGTTAATTGTATAGGGGATAAAACCAAAAAAGCAGAAAAGAATTATTACATTTAGGGGATTTAGTATGTGTATTGTAGGCGCAGACACGACCATTAATGTGGTTAAAATTATGTAAGAGCGCAGAGGAGAACAGGTTCTGGCATGGACCATCCAGGAAGGAACGTACTCTTCCTGGGGCCGGTGCCTCGGGCCTATAGCTACTTGGGGAGAGGGCCCCTTGATACAACTCTGGGGTCACAGTGTTCCTCACGCAAGGACCCTACGGCTCTCAGTAAGTGGCATGACCAGTTTGTAGCCTTAGAGTCATAGAGACCTAATGTGTTTGTTCTCCACAAGCCTCAGGAGCCTCAGAGAAAGGTTCTCTCTCCCCTTGCCTAAGTGGCCCTAGAGAGCGACGTGACCAGCCAGCACTAGAAATCAAATGTTGACACGAGGTGGGAGCGTTCTTCAGTGGAGATGTGGTTTGATTCTCTATCACTGGGATCGTGCGTGCACCTGGAAGTAGTTAGGTGGATATGCACACAGAAGGCAAAGCAGGTAAGGAAGGCGTAAAGCAAAAGAGATTGACCAGATCAAAAAGAGGTAACTGGTAGATACTGTCAACTCCCGATTTACCATTTACCGAGGGGCGGCTCAATCGGGTTACGGCTTAACTGTGGAGCCACCAGTTCAGGGTCAAATATTGAACAGTTGCCGCCAGCCACGCGCCACTGCTATTAATAACCTACGAGTGCGCTGTTAATTACCTGGCTACAGCCAGTGATGCTGTAATGATTAATTTTAATATTAAAAGTGTTCAGGTACTATATTTGCACACGTTTTTAACAGTAAATATGTGTGAAACTTGGAAGTGATTCAGGGAAATTGTCAAATAGCACATTTTCATTCATAATAATAAAGTATTTCACGATAAAAACTGGCGTCTGCTTGTAAAAAGGTGAGATCTTGTAGTTTACAGTCGTTCGTACAAGCAGACGCTATGTATAAATCAACTGCGGCACCGAGTACGACTGGATGACAAAATATCACATTAGCATAAATATTATGCGATGTAAGAATGGCTCCTATGCAAACAACACATCACGCGTGGTTTTAATAAATAAATAGCATTTATTTTCACTTTGTTGCTGTATTGGGAGGGGAGTCAGCACAAAAAAAAAAAACTCAAAAAATGGCGAGTTGGCCTCGGAAATGCTTGGCAATTGCAGGCAGAATCCAAATTATTAGCAAGCAGAATCGCTTCACATGGAAATATGTTACGTTATAATATTTATAGAACTCGAGTAAAATTTAAAACTCTGACAATTAGTTTGCATATTTGTACTTTACACATGCAAAACGTGTCATTTCATGGGGGCGTGGTTTCCGAAACGAGCCGTACGCACTGGCTGACAGATGGCAGCATGGTCTCCTATTTTGCTGGTGTGTCGTATAAATGTATCTAGCACGTCCTTTTAAAAGTGAATTTTTTCATCTCGTGTAGGCTCAAAACAACTCAGGTTTGAAATATATTACATCAAATTAATGTAGAAATATTTGAAAAATACTCTGCAATAGATGTCCGGTCTCTTCAATTAATATAAAGCATGCACGTTAGGGTGGAGCGAAATTTTTTTTTTCCTTTTACGGTCATGTAATAGTGAAAAGTAGGTGCCTTTTAGGCTTAAATTAATTCATGCAAAATATTACTTGAATTAACTAAGAGTAGTTGCCTCCGCAAAGTCATTGCATATTTGAAAAAAGTGGATTTTTGTCTTAAGTTTGACGCCATGTAAATATGTGAAATTTTAATACATACACCTATTTTATTTTATTGATATGTTGCAACAACAGCTATTTTCGACACAATACAAAAAAAAAGCCTAATTCTAAGTTATTTACTTCAAATAAACGGAGTGGGGAAGTGCGCGGAGAGACAATTTGACGTCACACGTGTCGTCGCGTCAGTGTGCTATTGTTTGTCGAAGTGAACGGCCGCGCGCCCAGTTACTTAATACATTTGCGCCATTTTGTTGTGTATGAAACATGGAAAGAACTCGGAGTGCATTCAAATGTCCTCTTTTTGGAGATACTCGGGAGATTAAATTGAACGTTCTTCCTACTTATGAAGATGTAATGAAGTACTACGAATGGACGAGACATCAACTAAAATTACAACTGGAAACTGCAAAAGAGCCCACATTTTCAGAAATAGCAGATATTGTGACATCAAGGATTATAAATATATGGCAAACTGCATCTATTCCAACAGTTACAAGCACAAGAGTCGTACAGATGTTGAAAGCATACCATCTAAAGTGCAAAAATCTACTTAAGTCTATCAAGAGACTCTCCCCGGAAGAATTAAAAAGTTTTCGTCAAAACAGTAAGATACTTTTTGATATTGCAGCTTGCAAGTGCAAGAAATTCGCTCAATGTACCTGTACGAAGGATAGAAAGGTCCCTAAACAAGAACAAACCTTTATAACTGATCAGCGGACCTCTCGAAATATGGTAATAGGTGGAATCGACGTAACTGTTACGAAAAAAATGCAAAAGACCTTAACGAGAAGACAGAAACGAGAGAACCGCCCAAGCACATCATTGACTACTAGTTCTACGTCAGCTATTTTAGAACTTAGTACTTCTCCAGTATCGTCGGCGTCCGAAAGGCGTAGCAGTACAGACAGCACCATAAACGTAGGCGTTCCTGAAAAGAAAAGGAAAAAGTCCTCATGCGTGGACTTTCCTACGTTATCCAAAACTTGCGACAGGTATGGAGTGTCAGATAGGGCAGCAGCAGCGATTGCGTCATCACTTTTGTTTGACATTGGGTCAGATGTTGAGGTCATTGACAGACATAAGCTACGAAGAGAGAGAACTAAAACTCGACAAAAGTTATTGGAAGAGGTCACCGTTCCAGAAGTTTCTGCTTTGTACTTTGATGGAAGAAAAGACAAAACTGTGAAAATTATCCAAAAAGGTGGTAAATGCTACAGGAGTATGACTGTTGAGGAGCACATCTCACTAATTCAAGAGCCAGGATCTATTTACTTGGGGTACGTAGTACCTCACGTTGGTTCCGCTAAAGGAATAGAAAATGCCATAACCGAGTTTCTATCAGAAGAAGGCATTGCCGAACATCATCTTATGGCCATCGGTTGTGACGGAACGAATGTAAATACTGGAAAGTATGGCGGTATTATAAGACTGCTTGAAAAAAGGCTACAAAAACCACTACAGTGGATAATTTGTTTACTACATTTGAACGAACTGCCTCTAAGGCACTTGTTTCTCCATCTTGACGGGTGTACTTCGGGACCTAAGTCTTACAGTGGAACATTGGGTAAAGCGCTCGAAACTTGTGAACAATTGCCTATTAAAAAATTTCAACGCATCGAAGGAGAAATGCTTCCAGGAATGGCCCAAGATTTGAGTACAGATCAACAGTACTTGCACAAGATTGTGACAGCTGTACTATCAGGTGATTTCCCTGAAGATCTGGCGAATAAATCTCCAGGCAAAATGTCACATGCCCGTTGGCTTACACGTGCCAACAGAATACTCCGTCTGTATGTGGCAACAGCGACGCCATCGGAAAATTTGATAACTTTAGCTACATTTGTAGTAAAAGTTTATGCTCCATCTTGGTTCCTTATTAAGAATAAACCATCGTGCAAAGATGGTACGCGACATCTTTTCTACATTATTTTAGCCTCCAGATACCTGCCAGAAGACCTGAAAAAGGTAATCGATCCTGTCATTCAACGTAATGGCTATTTTGCACATCCAGAGAGTATTCTACTTGCAATGATTACCGACGAAAAGAAACACATTCGTGAACTGGCAGCCTGTCGCATATTAAAGACACGCAGTATGCCTCAGCCTTCCACACCAAGATTGTTTGAAGTGCCGTCTATAAATTTCAATGCATCAACATATATTGATCTGATAAATTGGCAGGAAATACTAACTGAACCTCCGATTATGAAAATCTTCTCTGACCAAGCAATTCAATATTTCGTACAATCTGGTGGTGAGGGTGAACTGATGTTACGACTTCCGTGCCATACTCAAGCTGTTGAACGGGCTGTGAAGATGACGACAGAAGCTGCCACTGCTCAATGTACTAAAAAAACACGACTAGGGGCCATAAAAGCCAAATTGGAATCGCGAAAGAAAATGCCTAAATTTGAGACAAAGAGAGATTTTCGAGCAAATTGACAATTAAAAAAAAATAATTACCTTGTATTTTTTTTTGTACTTTCGATTAAAGTTTATTAATACATGTCTGAATTTTATATTGCATATAATTTATACCCTTTTACCATTAATTTAAGCTGAATATTGTGCCACTAAAAATACTGAGATTTTTCAATAAAATCTAAAATTTTGAGGCTAGTGCGGAGGCAGAAGATGTTAACCAAATTAATTAAAAAATAACACTTATTTTACCATTCGTATAAGGCACCGATCCCCCCTACTACAATTGTAAATAAGAAAAAAAAAAAATTTACATACTCTCGTGCTTCACCCTAATGCACGTGGCGACGTTAGCAGCAGGCACTAGCTACAGCCTATGATGAAAATATAAACAAAGCTAAACTATTGCACACAATGTTCCATTTTGTTTAAACATCTACAGATTATTCTAGAACGAAGTTTAATTTGTTACACTAATAACAGCTGTTTTATAACAATATAAAATAAAGTACATAGACATTTTGTTTACGGTCTTCCTGCCCGCACATTTCTCCGATGTCTGTTGTGCTAATGTAGGCAGTCAAAATAGCCAATGTGAAATTTTATACAATCGTTCTCGCATCAGCTGATAAAGAATTTTGTGCATGTGATGATGATATAATTTATGACGTTGCCACACACTGGGTGTCAAAAAATTGAATTCTTGTATAACTTTATTATTTTTTACATAACCTATGCCTAAAGTAAAAATCCCCCCCCCCCNCTTGAAATTGGTTATCCGTGGCCTCTTAATCAGTAATTACCCCGGAAAATTGAGAGTTGACAGTATATGTTTTATTCTTCCTGAAGGAGTTTACAAGACATATATCTCCGACCTGTGCCCGCTAATGTAGGATGGACAAGGGACCAAGTTTGCCAAGCTGTTTATTGCAGAGCGGCAACGACATGCGAACTGAAGTTTGGGGCAAGAGCGACCCCAGTGCAAGCTATGCCCGGTACAGACGAGGCATGTACGCCAACACTCGTAACTTAGGAGAAGACTCTGTAACAAGAATTTCTGACTGATGCGTTAAGAAACGTAAGTTTAAACGGTTATGGCAGCTAACTAAGTTCAAGAAGACACTGCTTGAAGGCAAGCATTACGGCTAGCGTGGCGAGATAGCAAAGTTGCAGATATAACTCAGAAGAGAACTACTCGTGAACTACCAGCGAACTGCCCTGTCTGGAGGGCGTGCAAGGGAATAAATACCCTGTAATGACGCAATATTCGTAATTTTTCGGGACTCGGGTGTAAAATTCTTTTGTGTGTATGAAGCTTTGGAAAGCTTCTTAATATTTTTATCGGGTCTGAAGTTTAAAGCCGTGGTGGCTCGTTTCCCGTGATAGTTAATCCGGCAGACTTGTGCGTTTGTAGGTTATTTGGAGGATGTTTGCCGTGTTACGTTTTATCAGGAGGACGGTTACAGTTTCGTTTCGAACTTTGGTTTTTTGGGGAAACGCCAGCATTAATTAGATTAGTTCGTTTCTGTGGATCAGGCAACGTCGACAAGTTTTAGTTCCTTCGGCGCAGTTTTAATG